>CM077439.1:22574461-22890635 GCA_039654765.1 Mylopharyngodon piceus | reverse complement strand
TATGAAATAAATGCAGCCTTAATGAGCATAAGAGACTTCATTAAAAAACATTAAAAATAGTAATGTTTCCAAACTTTTGACTGGTAGTATATATATATATATATATATATATATATATATATATATTGTTATTTAAAGAGCGCGTTAGTAATATGCGCCTATAGGTGGGTGCACAACGCGCGTACACTCTGCTTATTACACACACAGCAGCACACAAACATGCCAAATATTAAAAATAAAAGGATTACAATGTAAAACATTATTATTGTGTGCATAAAGATAAAAATGCTTTGGTGGAATCCGGCTTGTCCCGTAGATGGTCTGCTAGCATGCTTTAAACTCGCGCATGAGCAGATCCGTTTAGAGAAGCGTTCAGTTTTTCCGCTTGCAAATTCCGCCATATAAATAATGAATCCGCCATGGCGTGGATTCATTATTTTAAAAGGAATGGGAGATGAGATTCTGACTGGTTTATTGCATGTTACGGCCAAAACATTACTCATTAAGAGAATAGGGACAACCCTTTTAGACCATGCACCGGGCACGTCAACCATTTTTCCCGTTGTTAAACTAGCAAAAGTGGATTCGGACATGCCCTAAGTGCACTTGCGCCGTGCGCTTTAGACCAAGCACTTAGATGGTTAAAATAGGGCCCATAAAGTGTGAGTTTTGCTCATTTTATTCTTATAAAATGTGTTTGTTTAAGACATGAAAAGTTTTGTATTCTGTATCAAGTGTATACTGTTATCTTTAGTTACAGATTAATTTGTACAAAAGGGGTTGAAGTGTGAAATGTAATGTGTGATGTATTAATGTGGTGAAATGTGCTGATTACTCATTATTCTGTCTTCAATTTGTTTTATTAGGCACATATAGCCCACTACCATTGTTTTGCACACCTTTATTGGTTCTTTAAAGGGGTCATGAATTAAGAAATCAACTTTTCCTTGAGCTTTTGATATATAAGACATCATCATACAAATACTATATAATATCCTGTAAGTTTCAGAACTGAAAACTTCCTTGTTAGTTAAATAAAAGCATTTACTGACACCATGCCCATTGAATGACTGATCCTGGAATGTGCTATAGATAGGATCCAGAATCTATAGATAGGTGAAACGCCGCCTCCGCAGAAGAAATCAACGCCTACTTCATCATTGCAACGTTAGCCCCGCCCACTGGCGTGTTAGTGAGATGAGGAGGAGAGAATAGCGATACAACAGGACAAAAATAAAAATTACCTTTCAAAGGATCCTTATGCTAGGTATATGGTTATTTATTTTCAACAATGTGAATGTCTCAGTTGAGCTTTATTTATTAGTATTCTTTATTTCACTGTGGATTCTTTGGTAAATCAATCGCATTTTGGCGCAGGCTTTGCAAACAGACTTTTACGATATGGACTCGACAGTCCATGTTAGTAACTGTGTTAATTCTGATCTGATGTGTAATGATTCATGTACAGTCAGATGTTCCTTGTCTATGTGTCAGTAAATCAAAACAGTGACTAAACGGTCAACTTCACTTTGTTTCTCTTAGTAGGATGAAAATGATCTGTTATTTAAACAGTGATTAAATTATATAAAGAAAGCGATCAAAGAACTCTCCCTTTGCAGTCGCTGGAGCTGTCAATCGTGCTGGAGCTGTCAATCAAACAGTGCGTGTTTATCAGTGACTGAGTTCTGGACACGCGCCAAAACTCCCATTTTATTCAAAGAATCTCTTAGTTATATCGCGTTTGCACTTAGTTATGACGAAAGCATTCGTTAGTATGCAGAAATTGAGCTGCAATGACGAGATCACTGCTTTCATGCGCTCAACAACATGTCTGTGATCGGCTGTTCATCACTGCAACCTTTCATTCCACGATCTAAATATACCATAGATCTAAATGTAATGCAGCACTTTTCACGATTAGTTAACCTTGAGAGCTGTAATAGTAAAAACATGCTAAAAAGAGAGAGTACTTGGCTATTTCAAATGGAAAGATGTTAGCCAATCACAGCAGTGGGTGTTTACACTGAGGGGCAAGTCTCACAGTAGACATGCCCCTTAAAACAGAGCGTTCAAGAGGGCTAAAATCATGGTAGCAAAAATGCCTTTTATTTCTAAATATGACAATTTTTGATGTAAAAAGCATACTAACATTATATGTGCACCCCAGGAAACATAAAAAAATAAAACAATGCAGTTCATGACCCTTTAATATTGTTTGCACTATTTCAAGTGAAATTGGACTTGTGATCAGGTGTTTTGAGTATAGATTATCAATGTAAAGAACTCATTTTTATGTTTTAGAATCTTCTACTACTTCCTTTCCTTTTTGATACCAACTGACTATATGCACGGAGCGTTCTGTAGAACTTCTGCAATAAAATAAGCCAGCTGGAAAACTTCCGGTGAAATGTCACTTGCTGGTGTGTTGAGCATCAATAGTATAATACTTAGCTTATAATCAAAATATAGTCACTTAAATAGTCAGGCATAGTATTAATTTAGTTTTTCAAACGTAAGACGCCATAAAAAAATAAAAATAAAGACGTACCTCAGTGTTCCTCCTCGGCTAAATTCAGTTTGACCATCAGTTTTCAGACTTAAAAAAAGTGTTAAAAAAAGCATTAAATCAAATATTTAAATAAAATATTTGAATAAAATGTGAGTTTTCACAAGTGTGCCAAAATCATTGAGCTTGCGCTGCACTGACTGACAGCTGCTGTGATTACAAAGGGAAAGTGCCGTGCTCGCTTTCTGTGTATTTCATTCACAAGAAAAGTTATTGTTTTCCATGAGATTTCATACTTCACATTGACAAAATGTATTTTTAAATCTAGTTATTTTATAATGTTTAATATTTATTCAAATGTGAATCTAAGTAAAAAACTATTACAGGAAATGGCTGATATATGCGCAAAGAAATGCTACTCTGCCGCCATCTACTGGTTATAGTGGTAATTAGCCTAATGTCTTTTTTATTTTTAAATAAGTGTTTTCTATCAAATGATGGATTTCCTACATTTTGAATCGTTCCGTTTTACAAATGGGGACAATCTCAGAAGGATGAACAAATAATGTTTGTGGTCATCACATTAAAAATAACATTTGAAGTGCTGGAAAAAAATGCGTGTGCGTGTCTAATTACAGACATGAAATTTCTTAAACGGTCCCAACAGCTTCGTCTTTATTGCAATCAATAAAACTGGTTTATTGGCAAATTAGGTAAATGTGATAACTGCATTAAAATATGAATACATCATTAAAAAGGATACGCCCACTGAGTGGCAAAAGACTGAGTGACAGGGCAGCATTGGTTTTCAGCGTGAATGCCGCGAAAAACACACAAAACACATCCAAAACGGGAAAGAGCTTTGCGACTGACTGTACAAATAGCTTTGACACAAAATCTGAGGTATATTTTTACAGACTGCTGAAAGCTACAGAAGAAATAAGCAAATAGGTCACTGCAATTCACAGAAACAGCTGGACTCCAGGTAGGGCTGGACGATTATGGCCTAAAATCAAAACCTTGATTAATTGAACATTTTACCTCGATTACGATTAAATGAACGATTATTTTGTTTCCGTTTTTTGTTTTTTTTTTTGCCCTCGTAGTTCACTGACAAGGTTTGTACTGTAAATATGATTGACTATTAAAGGTGGGATATTTTTTCCTATTGAAAGATTGATCTGAAATAACAGCTCACTTTCAGCAGTTATTTTATCTATGGTTCGTAACATTTCTTACAGATTTCTGCTCGTTGTAAATCAGATAAAGATAAATTAGCACAGTACCTGTACGTAATGAGAGCGATTGCCTGTGTGAATTAGTCATACCGTCTCTCTATTAATTGTGAAGCTGTGGGTTGTAAATAGTTCCTTCAAAAGTAGAAAAATACATGCTATAAAAAGTTTTGAGTTTCTAAGCTACTTTAGTGATAAATCACAGGACAGCGCAGACAACTAGTTTCTGCGTTCCTCTCTGTGCACACGATCTTCACGTTTTGCGCAGCTACTGTTTGCATGAGTGTTCGTGCCACAATGCAGCTGCGCGAGCACGGTAGCTCGATATAATACACATCCGATCGTCTAAAATCGCTTGAATGTCCAAACTGGCAAACCTTAAAACACATACAACTGACAAAGTTTAGTGAAGAGGTAAGGCTCACCGCTCGCATTTAGGTATTAATGGAAGGAAACATGATGCATTAAGAGTCGGGGGGGTGAAAACTTTTGAACAGGATGAAGATGTCCAAATTTTTCTTATTTCGTTTAAATATCAATTTTTTTTCATTTAGTACTGCCCTTCGGAAGCAACAGAAGATACTTGCATGTTTACCGGAAGACAAATAAGTACAATTTACCTTGATCTTCGAATTCAAAAAGTTTTCACCCCCCAGCTCTTAATGCATCGTGTTTCCTTCTGGAGCATCAGTGAATGTTTGAACCTTTTTAAATAGTTGTGTTTGAGTCTCTCAATTGTCCTCAGTGTGAAAAGACGGATCTCAACATCATTCAGTCACTGAACCCTGTAAAGGGTTCAAATATGCAAATAATGCTTGAAAACTGAAGAATCTGCAGGACCTGGAGGATTTTTCTGAAGAACAGAGCTCAGTTTAACGGCTCAGAACAAACAAGGGACTTTTGAACAACCATCACAAAACAAAAAAAGTCGTAGATCATCCAGGTAACCACACACAGAATTAAGAATCAATGGTTCACAAACTTTTGAACTGGGTTATTTTAATAAATTCAGCTATTTTTTTTGTCTTGTGGATTATATGTAAACATATTTTATGTAAAATATCTTACTCAGGACAGTACTAAATAAAAAATAACATGCATTTTGTATGATCTCTCTTATTTTGTTAAAATTATTCACATACTTTTTCTTGCAACTGTATTTAGAATAAATGACTGCACCAAGGAGAGAGACATAGTTTCACTAACAATTTGTTTATTTTGCACAAATCAATAAATCGTTTTAATTCTTTTGGTGTTATTGGAATACTTCTAGTTCTTTCATGTAGTGGACAATTTTAAGATTTTGGTCTATTTTTGCTTACATGTCTTCTTTTACTCTAATGGAAAGAAAACGTCCAAAATACACATTTAGATGGTGTTTGTTTTAAGCCTACTACCCTCCGTCTGTTTGCATCTGTAGATTTCTTCTAAATTAACCAAAACAAGCTAATCTGCATATTTAAACACATCAAGAGTCTTTTCCTCTGAAATGTTATGTGCATAATATGTATTATAACAAATGCCTGCAGAGGGCGCCAAAAGCCTGGTAATTGTTGTTGTTACACAGCACAATCAAATCCTTGTTTTTGGCCAACCAGCATAATTAAAAAAGATACTATTAGTTAAATAATAATAATAATAATAAAAATAATAATAATATTCAGCCACTTCTTTATGATAGAAATGCTACAGCCACTGTAATAATAGTTGTTGAAGTAATTTCTTCAACAAGAATATGTGGACATCAAACATGCACGCTCAGAGCGAGGGTTTAAACTTTTATTAATGTATTCTCCTGTGTAAGCATAGGTTTAAGAGTGATAGCATTATGCAATGCTGTATTATGATTTTTTTAATGGTTTTAATAAATCGTGCATCCTTAGAAAACGGTCTAATAATGTGGTTCATGAATTTTTCTTTTTCGCTTCTCATTGCCAGACAGCTGTTGTCTTTTCCCGGGCATAGTTGTCAGCCAACAGCAAACACGAGGTGGGGCGGGGCACACGTGCGTGCGGGAATGGCGTGTCGCGGAGGGACAGTAGCCTCTCACTGCAGAACACTCGAGTTCCAGGGGGCGGAGTCGGGTAGGTTAAGAGATATGTAAAGTGGGAGGAGTTGGATCTAGATCCAACTGGATCTTGTGTTCTGCAGTGAGGACCATCTCGGGAAGCTGTGCGCAAACAGGAATATATATTCATTTATTTAAAAAAAAAGAAGAAAAAAAAGGAAAAAGGGCGCCCCAGAAAAAAAGGGCACTTTCTCTCAAGAAGAAAAAGGGCAGGTGTTTAAGCCCCCTTTTATGTCTATGTGTGCACGTGCCTGTAGCGAAGTACACAGAAACACTCGTTACAACTAACAGTAAACAAATATATAAAGACCTTATGCCTTTTCGGGTGGTGCTTAATAAACTGGTAAACTTTATATCCGTAAATCAACTCTGATGAACTGTAATAAAGTGTCCTCACCTTCATTACTGCCTTATCCAGTATCACTCTGGAGACTGTAAGCTGGATCACGAACAGTACTGATCTATCCTTGAGTAACAAATTTTTAGCACAACCTCTGTTTTGTATTGTCCCTTTGTATTGACATTCGTTCACAAAAAAGTCCGGTGTGAAATGATTCGCGCAGACATAAACGAATTTCGGTAGAGTTGAGGGAGCATTTTCTTTGAAAACAAAATTAATCCAACTCGTCTTCAGCGGCTCAGATTTCGGGAGTAAATGGAGAGAGTTATGTGGATTAATCCATCCAGCTACCTAAAACGCTTGGGAGACATTCTCGTCAGTGCAGCAATGGCGGACTGTACAACTGGCTGTGAACTCGCTCAGGGCGGTTCCATGTTAAAACGGCAGTGTCTGTCAACATTCATGGGCGGGGCCTGTGGCTAATGTGACGTCACACTGCCAGGGATCTGGAAACGGCTTGTTCTGAGACACTGCTTATGATTTATGGGGATTAAAAAAAAGGAGTGGTTGGATTTTTATCATTATAGGGTGGTTGTGTATACACACTGCCAACACACATTTATAGCCAAACACCATGAAAATGAATTTTGCATAATAGGTCCCCTTTAATGCTGTGTCTCCTTTGAGGCTCAGTCAGGAATAAAAGAATCCTTTTGTTTTAGATGTGTGTTACTATCCTGAATATAGAAGGGTGTTAAACGGCCACATAAACATTTAGTAAGAATATTTAAGATGTATATAGTTTAGAATTTATGTAAATTCGCTTTGGAGTATGTGTGCTTACTAGAGCTCTCCTGTTAGCTATATACATAATGAAAAAAAAAAAAGGTCAAAGTACGCACATCCAAAGTGTCTTGGCCAGGTGCAAGATCAAAAAAAATACATCAAATAATAAAAAAAAAAAAGATCTGCACACTGTTCTCCCTTTATTTATTTAGAACAGGTTCTAAATAAAGGGAGAACAACAGTGTGCAGATCTTTTTTGTATTATTAGCTATACATAATAAAACATGTTTTTACAGCAAAATCACAACTAGCCTATACTGTCTAGCGTCTTTACACATTCAACAATTCAACAGTTTACAGAAGTTCAACAAATGTGATTTTAACACAAGGAACCGTGGTTTTTGTTACTCACATTTGAAAACACCAGCATCGATCTTCTCCACTTACATTCGATTATGACGTATCCTCTCCCATGGCCTCCTGAGAAGGGATAGAAAAGTATCCAACGATGAGTGCTTCAGAATCTGGGCGGGAGTAGTAGGCCATCCGGGGATTTCTTGCCTACTCTTTTATGCATACTTAGGTTTCGAACATACTACTCTTTTCACGTAGGCTACTGTTTTCTCCTACTATATAGGAGGTAATAGGCATATATTCGAACGCAACATTAGTATACGCACGTCCGAATCTCACGAGAATTAGTCTAAAGCCCCGGTAATTCTCGCATACTCTTTTATGAATACTAAGGATTCGGACATACTATTCGTTCGCCTACTGCTTTTTGCCTACTATATAGTAGAGAAGTATGCGGTTCTCTCACTGTGAGCGTGCATGTGAGAGAAGGCAACAGAGGGCGCACTCAGCTAAGCAACGGTGCGTAAAGCTCAATGAAATTATTATATTTGGGCTAAACTTTTTTATTTTTATTATTATTATTATTTTTTTTTTTTTGCCTCTAACTCAATTACAGGCAACCGTATTAATACAATTTACTAGCCATTGATAATTAAATCCATTTTTTACTCGCCTCTCTTGAAATTTGGCCACATATGCTAGAGACTTACTCACATTGTAGAGGGTTGCGCCTGAACACCGGGTAGTATATGGGATTCTAGCCAGATTAGAATCTCCAATTATTACTATTGTTTTGTTGTTGTTGTTGTTGTTGTTTGTTTGTTTTTTTTAAATAGGATTTATCTTTTGATAATAATAATAATAATAATAATAATAATAATAATGTGTAACTACGCTCATGGAGTGAGAAGATTTTCAGCATTACCCACGTATATTGTATGGTTTCAGATGACGGAATGGACGTTTGCAATACTTTTGTACTGGTTTTGGTCTTTTTTTTTCTTTCTTTTTTTTTTTCAATAAATGACTGTGACTGTACTTTTATTTGTCTGTTACATGTTTTATATTGTTGAGAAGTAGTTATGTTTAAGGAAGGAGTTAGGTGCTCAAAAATATCTAAGGTAAAAATAGATATGAAAAAAAGTATATTTTTACAGATGCAAAGATTTAAATGTTTAATCCATTTTAAGTAAACAGAAATATATTTTAGCCACTAAAAATTTTATGATAAGAGACACATAAGGCAAACAATTGAAAGCAGAGAGTTCCTAGTTTGTCGATAGTCCTAGTGATGCCTAGCTTGACCATGCTTTAGTTTTTGATGGCTGGGGAGTAAGAACGGGTTGGTCAATGAATGCATGGTCCAGAGTGCACAAATAATGCACAAATATTTACGCCAAGTTTATTTTTTAGAAATTCCCGTGTACGTATGGCAAATGGCGTTGAGGTCAAGTCAAATTTATTGTGTAACGCTTTTCACACTACTCATTATTTTAAATCAGCTTTACAGAAAGCCATACTGTTATGTCTATAATGCTTTAGTTCTTTACAAGAGAGCAAGTTTTTGAGCTGGGGGATATGACTATGTATAGCCTAACAATGATACGAGTGATCGTCTGATTTAGATCTAGCTAAATTTATTTTTGTATTGTTGTCTAGAGCATATATCAGTGCTGCAGTGACACACATCTTAGCGTTCAAAGATAATAAGAGATTTAAACGTTGGTCAATTTTGTTCTAAGCCAGAGTAAACGATTCTCAAAAAGTATTCATCAGGCACATGCCAGAGCTTTCAGAAATGAAATTGTGTACATATGAAACATGTATAGATGAGGCAAATTGAGATACATTTCTTCTTCGTCATAGAAACAGAAAATAATCAGTGTGTGATCATGTTAAAGTACACGTTTTTAAACAGCAGTCACAAACACATGCTTAGGTAAATACTGTAAACACTGACTCGTAATTTACTGTTGTTGTTCGTTTTGCTTTATTTTATTCTAAGGCGAGCTTCCCCACACATGAACTAGATTACGAGACCAAGTCTTGGCTTGAAAATTTTGTGTGCTTGAAATGTGTCGGATTTTAAGGCATTTTTATGTTTTGTGCGCTTGCATCAAAAGCCTGTGTTATATGAATGTAAAAAGTGCAAAACCTCGTCAGACATATGTATATAGTCCCTTTTGCCTCATGATGGTGCTATACACTTAAGATCTTAAAGAATTATGGAACAAAATCAGAAAAGGCAAAACAGTTTTTAAATCATTTTAATATGACACTCATGCTCTTTTATGTTATTACATGCACTTTTTTTTTAGTGGAGCTGTTTTGCTCATTATTAAGCCTTGCTTGGATCAAAAAATTTTGAATGTTAAATTTGTCTAAAATTTTGTATTTTGCACTTTTGCTTTTCCAACACTTTCCTTTTTCTGTGATATATCTGTTCTCACAAATCAAGCTATATTTTCTCTGATGAGCTCTAATGGTCAGATTTGATAGCAGTCCTTGTTGAACCATGCCTTACTACTCAACACGAAACAGATGGAAAGTCAAACATCCCATCTTGGACGAAAGCTGTCTTTTGCATGCCAAGCCTTCATTACCATTATGCTCTATCTGCAACCAATTTCAGTTAATGCCGCCTTTGTGCATACAGATGTTGCCAGGGCAGAGCCACAGAACCTCCTGCTCCCAGAAATCTTCTGTCCAATCAATTAATAATCAAAAGTCTCTGACTGGTGTATGGTGAGCAGACCCTTCAAACACATTGCTGTGATGATTTTATTAACTTGTTATGCTTGCAGTCAAGTTCTCATCCTCTGGGCCCAGTTGTTCGAAAGAATTATTATTTTATTTGAAGTGACATAAAACTGCACAATAAACAATACAAATGTCCCCTTCATTTTTCAGTCAGAACCCTTGTCTGACAAATGAATAAAAACAAATATACATTCAATAAGGGATGCAATTATTAGAAACTATGTATTAGCTGTGTTTAAGCATGTCGTAATTACCATAACGATTCTGAACTGTAAAAAGCCTTCAAGTGCTTGTAGAACTTGTAATTATAATGTGTAAACTACTATGCTATGACCTATGAGCTATGACCCTGTACCACATGGCCGCTGTAGATTTAAGGTGTGTTTAACTTGAAGCGGCCCTGTGCAGACTGATCAGTGTATGACAGGAAAGTACCGCAAGAATGATTCGAAAGCATACAGAGCTTTATTTATGGTAATTACGACATGTTGTGAACTCAGCATAATATACAGTTATTAATGACTGGTAAAATTAACTGTATTGTTTTTGTTTGAAAATTGACAGCTGTTTGGGTGATTATTATGGGGACAAAATCTTTTCTTTTTACTTTACTGTACTGAAAAGTTTAATAGATAGCCTACTATCACTGCAATGGTTAAACACATCAAGTTTATATAAGGGTATGTTTACACTACAACAGTGTACTAAAAACGGAAACGTTTTTCCTTTGTGTTTTTTTGCACACAGATGTCAAATGATCCCCATTCACATGAATCTGCAAAAACAAGTAACAGTGCTGTATTGTGATTGCCAGACCAGTAGTTGATGTCACTTTGTAAAGAAACACTACACATTGTGTAATAATACATGCGCATGACATCACCGTTTTCACAAATTCACGTTTTTGTGGTTTACACAGAGACAATAATGATATCATTTTCAAAAACATGCACTTTGAACGCCGTGTCATGTACACGGCCCCTAAATGTGTATATTACATGTACTTACTTAACCTATTTTAATTTTATGTGCAGCTCTGCAAATAGTGCATATTTAAAGCTTGAGCCAGCATGGATAAACTGTGTGATTCTTAAAACAGGGAGCTAATGTTATACTTCCTTACTTAAGTGTTTTACTGTCTGATGATACAGCTGTCCTGTTGGCAGATGGTTTGAATCCTCATGTTCCTACTCCCCCTTGTCGAAGCATTCAATTTTCATCAGGATGACGGCTGTCAGACAGAGCAGGAAGCAGAGAACATTGGTTCTGGTTGATCTTGTGGGGCATGTGTGTCCAATCACTTCAGTAAAAGGCTTTCCACAGCTTCCATTATTCACACACACAAACTGTCATCTGCCTAAGCCAGCGTTTCCTCACATATGTGCTAATGCTTTTAATTTGTTTTTATTGCTTTTTGCAGCTGGCCCTATCACTTTCCCACTTTCAAAGCATCTGGAGTCAACACCATTATTCTGAACAAATCCCTGTGGCAAAGACCTGAGTGCTCATTCTGCTCTCATGTCTCAACCTCACATGCTCAGAGAAAGAGAAACTTTCTTACATACTCATTTAAACCGAAAAGAGTTTATGCATACAAATTTGACTTAACTGTGGTTAACGAATTGGGAACACTTTATAAGTATAGTGCAATAAAGTACTTACAAATCATTTGCAAACTTTTAGTTTATAATTAATTAATAGTTTATAAACTGTAGTTAATACATTAATAGACTATATATAAAAACAAATAGTGAGTTCTTCATTCATTATTGTTTAATTAGCTTATATATAAAGAGAGTTAATGCTTTGTTAACAACTTTACTAAACAGTAAATAGTCCTCACTTTAGATTAGGTCACGGAAAATGGGAAAATGACATTAAGTTCTTTAAACCAACCTTTATTAGACATTAATTGCATTCATATTCAGTGTTCCTTAAAATGTTTACAAATACATTAAGCACACACACACATTGATTTCCATGTTTTATAGGGACTTTCCATTAGAAATAATGAGTTTTATACTGTACAAACTGTATATTCTCCCCTAAACCTACCCCTAATCCTTGCTGATGTATTTTAACAACGTGATCGTATGTATTCGTATGTAATTCATACTGACAGCATTTATTTATTTTTATTATTTTTTAATAATTTATTTAAAATGGTTATGTTTAGTTTTGGGAATAGGCTTAATGTATTTGTAAACATTTTAATGAACTCTTAATAATAATGCAATTAATGTCCAATAAAGTTTTAATGTCCAATAGGTTTTAAAGCACTTACAGTTTTTTTTTTTTTTTTTTTTATTCTTTTGGCACAATTGTCATAAGGAAGTGTACAATTTTCAAAACTCTTATATCAAAACAGATCATCAAAAGTGCACTTTTTCAAACATTTCAGCATGTTTTTAATTGTGTTTAGTACAATACACAAAATCACAATGTATCATTTTCACTACACAAAATAAGTGTTTCATCTATATAAACGTTTCATTCACAATAACTGCCTTTCATAAAGATCTATCAAACTTTTCATTTTCATTTCTTCTCATTCAGTTTAATACATTTGTCTATTATTTAATCCCACTGATCTTAATGGTTAATCAGTGAATCATTTGGTAAATCTATAGTTTCCTTTCAAAAGGGAACTCACACTGCGTCCTGAGACGCTTTGGGGAAACTCCTTCAAGGGACTGGTATCTGAAGCAACTGTCAAATCACGGCAATCCTATTGGCCGGCGACAGCCTATGACATCATACTAGTGCGACCACACTCAGTTCTCAAGGGAGCTGTTTGTGTGCACTGCGAGCGTTTCCCATTGAGGACGCTCTGCTCTCGTTTGTCCATCTTCTCGAGGGAGGTGGGACAGGCATCTGTGCCCAGTGGCTCAGGTCCCTCTCACGCTGCGGCGGAGAGGAGACTCCAGTCATGGTGTTCACAGATGGAGCTTGCTGAAGAGTTCGAGAGAGGTGTGAATCTCACGCGATTCAGCAGCTGATGAGAGCGTTCTGCTGGACGAGGATGCAGTTTCTCTGGGATCCTCCGGTTCAACAGACAGTGCTCTACTGGCACCGTGCCAGGAAGAGCAGGAGATGGCTGATGAGGGCGAAGAAGGTGAGATATCTGAGCCCTCGCAGCCACCCTGCCCTGTGTATGATGAGCTGTTGGGCGTTAAAAGAAGAAGGGAAGAGACCCCTTGTGGGAGATTAGTTGAGAGGTTTCTTTCCGGACATAACCCTCCAGCTCCTGTAAGCCTTCCATTCCTTCCTGCCTGATCTTCACACTGAGATCAAGAAGGAATGGTAGAATCTGTATTTGGCCCACATTCACGGATACGTGGAAATGCCCCCCATTGACAAGACGTTTGCAAACTATCTCGCAGGTGGAGGGGCATCGTCTCTTAACCCTTTCGCACATAAGTTTAAAATATTCTGGCTGACCCCCCAGCGTAAGTTTTTTTTAAGGCGACCGTTATTTAGAATGTATCACTTTATTGTTTCCATGGTGACGCGTCATTGCTTGTCACGTAAAACAGCACAGCGCTGTATGACTGATGATTTGCTTTTATTTCATTTTTCCTTTTTATATTCACAAATTTGTTAACTATAGCATGAAATATCTGATATTCCAATTGTCAAATATGTGCAAGTGAATGTGTTTTGCTGTTTAAACACCTTTATAACGATCGCGTTAGTTGTGCGCAATGGGCACCGCCATGTTAGTTTGCGCCGCACAGAGAATCGGATCTGTTGGATTTACAACACGTGAATTCATCCACTTCTCCCGAAATACATGAAAGTAAGTGAGCCAGTGAACTGGGGAAGAATAGAGTAAACTTTAAAGTTACTTTCACAATGTGTAACTGATATGAATAAAACGTGTCATCTAATTATTATGGAAAGGGTTGTTATTTCCGCTTCTATAGACATCATTGTGTATTTTACAAACTCTAAATGTATTGTTTTGTTAGTACTCATGTGTATTTAAATGTCTGAAACTTAAAATAAACATTATTTGGTTGAAAACACTGCATAAATGTGATATATAAAAGTGCTGCGCGTGTCCGTCTCTGGTTAGCACCAGCCAAAGCGCGCATGCACATTTGAATTTGGCAGTTGATCACGTGATGCGCTGAACGTTCTGATCACACCGGTGTGATCGTACGCTCCAGGGACCAGCCAAGACTGATCACACCGGTGTGATCGTACGCGTCAAAGGGTTAAAGCTCCGGCCCTGCCTACAAAGCTGCTGATGAGCACCTCGCACTTGAATGGCAGAGCATACCCAGCAGCAGGTCAGGCTGGCGCTTCACTGGCAGCGCCTCAAGCATACCAGGCTTATCTGCTGAAAGACTTGGACCAGGGCCAGGGTCTTTCCCCTGAGGCGGTATCTGAGTTGAGCCGCACCACAGATCTAGCTCTCTGGGCCACTAAGCAGACTGATGCCGTGATCGATGGTGGTAATGGTGGCAACAGAGAGGCACCTGTGGGTGAACTTGGCGGACATTGGGGAGAAAGAAAAGGGGTTTCTCCTCGATGCCCCGGTCTCGCCATCTGAACTTTTCGCCACCTCCGTTGAGGTGGTGGTTGGAAAGTTCAGGGAGGCGAGGGCACGCTCGGCTGCATTTAGATCATGCATACCGCGTCAGTCCGAGTCTGCGCCTAGACAGTCAGGGGGCCCTGGCCTGTCTCGGTTCGAGGGGATAGCGTCGCCTCCCAGGCTCCTCCTCCGAGTAGGTCTCGGAGAAGGCGGGACACAAGGAAAAAGAAGCAGGATCTGAGGGAAGTGATCCAACACAGGAGGATGAGTTTGTTCCATCATTTGGAACCCTTCTGAGGGTCCGGCGCTGGGCTTGATAGTGAGTGCATCCTTTCAGGCTGTAAGAGTATGGCAGGCCTCTTTTACATTAAGGCCTCTGCTCTTTGAAGTCACAGGTTGAACTTTGCAGGTCACTTCACCACTGGTGAGAGCTGTTATAGATGCAGTGACCTCAGCTCCCTGTAGAAAGGTACAGTAGGGGATAGTTATATGTTTTTTTTGTTTGTTTTTTTTTTTTGGGGGGGGGGGGGGGGGAAATGTAAATGGGGCCCTGGGGCTCCCATTATCAGGGAAGTTTATCTTAATGCCCTTACTAGGTGCCTTCTCTGTCTGTGAGGTCCTAGTCTCGCGTAGCCAGACCTTCAGACTGACGGCAGAAGGTCTGGAATCTATCGCAGCTTTCATTGGCCAAGGACCGCCCAAGAGGACGTTTGACCTACATGTAACGCAACCAATCACAGTTCGTTTTGTTCTGCGTCATGTCGTGAAAATGTAAAGTCGATGTCCCTGCAATAACAAACCGGTGTGCATCTATAAATTATTCATTCAAGAACATTGTGCAAGTTTACTGCAACAATGGAGTCACGAACTTCACATACTTTTGAAAATCCAGCGTTTAGTTGATCCTGGTAAGCGCTTGTAAACACAACGGTTCTTCTTCGACGAGGGGGTTTAGCATCACGGCATTTGTTTCCAGGTGGACCGTTAAAGAACGCGACACACACGTCTCGCGGACATCCTGTATAATTCAACCAACCAGATGACGACTTCGAAACTCCTGAAGTGTTTCCAGTTAAGTGTGCCATATGCATCAGACATTCAGCCAACGGTCTGTGGGTGTGACGTGTGAGGCTGAGACTAGTGAGGTCCTAATGTACTGGGTACCATTAGAACAAATTTGCCTGTAGTGAGCAGGTCAGCCTCCTCTCTTTTAAAGAGTTGTCTTTCTAAGGCCACCACTCAGCTGAGCTGTAGTTATTGATATCAATATATACTGAGTGAGTTGGCTTCTCTTGTTTAAAGTCCGTGTAAAGCAATATTAAAATATGTGTTCTGATGCATATAAACAAAAGAATCACATTAGAGGGTAATAGTGCGAGTTGCAGGCCCTGTGGCCTCCTCAATCTGCCTAGATTGAGCTGGACTCCTCTTGTTATTAGAGTAAAAGGCAATTTGCTGAGTTACAGTTCCCTAGTGGTGTCAGGCACAGACATATAGCCAAGCATTGCAGGCTATCTGAACTGAAAGCCTCCCCTTTGGTTGTCCCTTGAGCGTTGTTAGGTTTCTTCTCAGTTAGAGAGTCAAAAGCACTTGTGCTAAAGCCTCCGCTCTCTAGAGCACTGGTTAAGTAATATTATCTGGCTTGTGGCCTTCGAGCAGGCTAAGTTTAGCTCAGACAGCAACCTGTCTTAGAGCAGAAGTCTTTTTTTGTTCATGCCTCCACCCTTGAGCTTTGTTTTTAGGTCAAGCTAATATTTTACTCCCCTTGTTCAGGGTCCCCTAGAGTGCTTCATTCCTGGACCTCTGAAGCCCCTTGTGTCCAACACCAATGATGCTCAGGTCGAGCCGACTAAGTACTCCGTCCTATTCTGGATGGTTTTTGAGTACGCTTCCCTTAGAGCTCAAGCATTAGCCCCGAGCCCATGCCCATGTTATTCTGGAGTAGTAGGCCCTATATAGGGGCCTCCTCGGCAGTCTGGTGGTTGCATGAGATCTGTACTCCCCTTGTTTTAAGGATAAAAAGGGATAAGCTGAGTACATCGCTTATGTGATTGAGTATTCCAACCCCTGGGGGCTATCTCTGTTAGACTCGTTTTCAAGTTGTTGGCCCTCCTCGGGCAGCCTTGATGGCGACCCTTCGGGTCGAGCTGGCTAGCACTTCTGGCTAGTTTGAATGTTCTGGCTCCCTATAGTACACAGATCGAGTTCATGTTGCAGGCTCCACAGCAGCCTCCTTGAATCTAGCCCCAGAGCTTGGTTGATACTCTACTTGGTCGAGCTTAGGTAGTACTCCCCTCGTGTTAGAGGGTCGTTCTGTAGAGTACCTGAGTTTGGTCAGAAGGTCTAGGACTCTCATGGGACCTCCCTGGTAGATCAGTTTTTTAGAGCTGTACTCCCTCCTCGAGAGGATCATCCTATAGTGAACCTTGTTCCCTGAGTTTGTTCTGTAGGCTGAGAGATTCTTGTAAACTCCCTTGGCAGATCAGCTCCTGTTAGAGTTGGAGGTACTTCTCTCATTAGGAACCCCATGTAGAGTACCCAGCCTCCAGAGTGTTCTGAAAGAAGCGCTTTGTAGGTCCAGGGTAACTTCTCTCATTTGTAAAGATTTGGAAAGCAATATGCTGAGTCCTGCTCCCCAGGATGCCCGTCTCTTTGTCCGGTGTGAGCTGGTTACTGCCTTATCTGCAGTTCCTCTCATTTGGCTACCTCTTCTGAGGTAAAATATGTTAGAGATTCTGTTTAGGAAACAGACAGGTTGTTGGCTAGACTAGATCACTAGTTAGACCAGGTCGGCCTCCCTGGTGGTCCATTGGTTCCAAGCCCTTGAGCGGCTTTTGACAAGTCCTTCTTTTACTTTATGAAGGTACTTCCTCATTGAGGCATGATAGCTCGGGTAGTGGCCATATAGAGTACTGTCACTGACAGCCTAGTGTGTGACCAGAAGGGGTGAGTGGTTTTTGGCATTTCTGTTGAAAATGCCATTATTTGTATTTAGTCACAGCCATTTCTTGGCATGCACTCCCCTCAGCATGGCAGCGTGGGTAGTTTGTTCACCAAAGCGGAACGTCTCGGGTTATGACTGTAACCCTGGTTCCCTGAGAACAGGGAACGAGACACTGCGTCTCTTTACCATGCCTCCGGGCTGCCTGCACAGTCCCTTCTAAGTGGATGACGTGTTCTCTAGGCGCCCTTTATATACTTCGTGGTCGCACTAGTATGATGTCATAGGCTGTCACCGGGCCAATAGGATTGCTGTGATTTGACAGTTGCTTCAGATACCAGTCCCTTGAAGGAGTTTCCCTAAAGCATCTCAGGACGCAGTGTCTCATTCCCTGTTCTCAGGGAACCACAGTCATAACCCGAGAGGATTTCTGTATATATAGATTCTATAGATATAATTTCTATAGAACTTGTTTGCAATTTCTGATACAGATAACCAAATGTAATGAATTCTTTTTACATTATAAGCTATTTATCTTAGATGATAACCACACTGTTCAAAGTGTGTGTGTGTGTGTGTGTGTGTGTGTGTGTATGTGTGTGTGTGTGTGTGTGTGTGTGTGTGGTCATGGTATTCCCTACATTATGGGGACCAAACTAGTATAGTAATTCAATTTTCAAAAATTCTGACCTTGTGGGGACATATTTTGGTCCCCATGAGGAAACAAGCTTATAAATCAAGGATGGACATCTTCGATAGTGACGAGGTCCAACATATTTTTCTCCTTCATACCAAAGGGCCAGATCACTAATCCACACTCACACATTTTACACCATTTTACTGAATGTATAATTAATGTAATTTGTTTTTAAAGATTTGATTAATTATAAAACTTGTGAAATTATGCTAATACAAATGGGAAACTTTGTTTTAAGTTGACAAGCAATATTACCTCAACAAGCAAATGTAAACATCTCAATTGCATTGTCTGTAAATTTGCAACAAACAAATGTACAGATGTCCTATTTTTGATTACAAGCCTAGAGAACATTCTCAACTCCACCTCAGAGAACAGTTAAAAAGTGCTTATTCAAAAAAATAGTTGTTCCGTATTACCATAATCCACAACCACATATTATTATAATGAATAAATATACTATTTTATATCTTCCATACTTCTTCGTTAGCTGCTTTTCAACCGTCGGCCAAACCATTCCATTCTGTGGCGATCCAAGCCGGTACAGATATGGTTTCGTTTTCTACTGTGGGGCTGGTAATGGAGCTCTTTAGAATATAATACAGATGAGTCAGTCGTTACCTTGGTAGTGCAAGAGATTTCACACAATATGTGATGTAAATAGTGACAGTGTAACGGAGGATGATCAGTTATTTCTTTTAAATGTATGAATAATTTGTGTTCACGTTGCTCAAATAGCCTGTTTAGCAAGCTACGGAGAAACTGGCAGCCAGACAACAGACAGTGACAGATCCTGAATTGGCGATCCTGAGATTGCGGTTGTGAGTCCTGAAAATGTATAGGTTTAAGTTCGGTTATAGAATGTGGTTGTCACTCCCATAAATAAATAACCGTACTGTGTGTGAATGTAACCATATTAAAGACTCAAATACAGGACTGACAACCATATTCTGTTGCTGTGTGAATGTGGCCAGAGAGATTTGCAGTTTGTGAACATAGAGCAGGAGAGTACAAAGGAAAACAGGGAAACAGCCAATGACTAACATCAGATTGATCAGAGATACAGTACATCAAAAAAGAGAAACAGATGGCATCAAATTCAGCATTTTACATTACAGTATGTATGCCATGTGATACTGTAAACAGATTATCGTGGTAGAGACTGCCACATTACTGTAGCTCAGCCTTCATCTGTAAAGGTCAACTATACTGTATATTCAGTCATATGGCACAGTGAGAACATTTACTGCATTGACAGCAAACACTGTTCTAGCACAAAAACTCATGGCCATTTCATAACTTCATCACAGCTTTTGATAACACACTGAATAGATGCTATTACAAACATTATGGATGTTATGCCAATTATGTAATTTAATGTAAGTATATTTTCTAATATGGCAACTGCAGCCTGTGTAACTGTAATTATTTCAGCAACAAGGGTGATTTGAAACATGTATCTTGCATTGTTTGCTATTGAATTAACTTGTGTTTCAATTATTAAACCTAATGTTCTCATTACATATCACAGTGATCTTGTGTTTTTAGATGTACATGAAAATATACAACTAGAATTCTAGTACAACTAGAATGAAAGCATGAGATCAGGATTTGAAAGAATGACAAGCTGTGTTACAAGTGTGATCAGTTTGGATATTTGTACTAAGAGTTTTGAAAATGTACACCTTGATTGTAAAAATAGTACCAAAGCAAATAAAAAGTGTTCTCATTACACATCACAATGATCTTGTGTTTTGAAACAATGATTATATAAAATGAAAATATGTACATCTAGAATGAATGTGTTCAGTTTGGAGTTTTGTACTAAAAGTTTTGAAAATGTACACCTTACTTGTGAAAATAGTACCAAAGCAAAAAATTCTTAAAAAAAGAAAAAGAAAAGGTAATTAATGTAATTTTCCCATTTTCCCATGACCTAATCTAAAGTGAGAACTATTTACAGTTAATTCGTTAACAAAACAGTATCTATCTCTTTACATATGAGCTAATTAAACAATAATACTTTGTTAGTTACAGTAACAAAATTTTTGCATGTTTTTTTTTTTTTGTTTGTTTGTTTTTTCTAGAGTATCATGATGCATCAGGATTTTATGGCTCATAAAATAGGAACAATGTTTTGAATCAGGTGTGTTAAATAAAGAAGACAAAAAAATGTGCAAAACATATAATGCAATGCAATACAATGATGATTGAGAGATGAACAAATAAACATTCCTGATGAAATGAACATTAAATCTTGATGGATCATTTTTCATACATTTTAACATGATTTTTCTAAAAACCGATGCATAAGATGCTTCAGTCCAGTAGCCAAAGTGTTCTTGAAATATTACTAAAAAATATAAAAGTTATTCTTACATTTACTTTATAAAAATAATTAAAGATTTCACAGCAAAAAGACACATGAGAGACAAAGAACCATGACCTGAAGGGGGACGTTTTTTACAATTATACTAAAAGGCCTTTTACTTGCTAAAAAAGTATAAACTATCAATCAGACAACAGAAGGTGTGTAGTAGATTGTGTGCAATAATTTAGATGTATTGGTAATATCAAATATAAGTACCCAGGTAAAAAAAAGTACGTCCCATAATGTACTTAAAGTTCTCTATTTTCACGCACTAATTTTGTACTTAATATACTAAAAATTCTTCTTTAGTACTTCTTAAGATAATCTTAAGAACATCTAAGTGTACTCAACTGTGCTATTTTGAGACACCATGAATATGAACTAAAACGTGATTTTTAACATACTATCTCTGTATTTAAAAATGTATTTAGTTATGAAGTGTACTACAAGTGCTAACTAAAAACATTTTTTAACACAGAGATAATGTTAAAAGCACATTTTAGTTCATATTCATGGTGTCTCAAAATAGCACAGTTGAGTACTTAGATGTTCTTAAGATTATCTTGTAGAAATGCCATTCATTTTAAAGCAAAGTTAAATGGAAATGGTACGAGAGGTGTATTTTGTTCAAGAGGACCTGAATAATGCAGCATAACCATGAGCTGTGAGGTATGAATTAATTGATTAGGTGTGTGCTTGACTGAAATAACTCTTGACCTAAACTGATAGAGTGTGTCTGAGTCCTGAAAGATGCTAAGAAGTCTATTCCATAGTTTAGGAGCCAAATATGAAAAGGATCTAACGGTACCTCCTTTTTGTGGATTTTGATATTCAAGTAACTAGGTGCATAAAATTGATTGAAAAGTGTATTTAAAGCTTGTTCTTTCACAAGAAATTCCCACTGAAGAATTCTCCTGGATATGTAATTGTCTGACCCTTTTCACCTCTCATGATTTTGCATCATTGATGATGCCTTTATGTAATCTCCATGCAGATTCACCAACATTAAGGCTATGATGGCATTTTATGTCAGATGTCATGTAAAAGACAACTAGATGAATCTCACGAATAAATGTCCAGGCCATATTTCACTCAAAAAAAATCAAAAAGGTTTAAATGTGGTCACTTTTTGAACACTTTTCTAACATGATGTCACAATACAAAAAACAAAACAAAAAAACAAAACAAAAAAAAAAACTTAATGGTCCAAAACAGTACAAGGTGACATTGTTCAGCATAGCATGTGTCTGTCTAAGGACATGCAACAGCTACATCAGCCTAAGTATGTGTGTGTGTCAGCTTGTGGTGGGTGAGAGGGGTAAAAACACACATATGGAAAGTTCCTTGGCAGGTTGCAGTTAGTCACACTCTTGCGTCTCTAATTGAATTACCATTGACAGCGCACCACAGGCCAGGCTGTGGACTCTAAACACTCACCGAACAAGGTGGGAGGGGGCATGTGCCCTGAAATCAATTACCTGCACAAGGGGACGGGGCATGCTGAACACATCCTGCTTGTCAGCTTTTAGACTGACAGCAACATCTGCAGCCACCTGACTGCACTGACCTCACAGAGGCACTTCAAAGTGGAGTAGACACAGAGCGGCTCTAAATCACCTGTTTGGCTCGGCCACCTGATCCTGAGACCTAAAGTGTTCCAGTGAGAGGGACGTGGATCAGATGGATCAAATGGATAAATGTCACATACAGGAAGTTGACAAGACGAGCACAGGGGGTGGTTCAAGTGGACCAAATCACTGCCCCCTTTCCCTCCTGGGTTGAGGTTTCCATCAGGAGAGAATAATTTCTTTTGCATATACTTATTTTGCAGATGGCTTTTAACCATAGTGGCTAAGCAATTTCAAAATGATAAACAGTACAACACTATCTACACTGTACAACACTACATTTACCTTCACTTACGGTTCAATCCAGAATGGATAATAATGCTCTCAAAACGTTAGCACAAAAACATTATTTATACAGCGTTCATGGTACATATTTTTCTAAAACGTTCTAGTTGGATGTTCTTCTAACGTCTTTTTAAATGCTACTAGTAATGCAAAAGTAGCATTCTAATAATGTTTGCAGAATGACGAATTGGAATGTTCCCTTAAATTTAAAAACCAAGAAAAACATTTTTAAAAAAAGAACATTCAGAGAAAATTTAGAAGAAACATTTTCCTAACTTAATGGAACATTAGCAAAACGTTCTTAAAATATTTTTTGTTAGCTGGATAGCTGCATATCTCAGGAAAGTCACTCGGTGTCTATAAACACGTTACTTCACTAGAGAAATTAACTCCAGAGTATTATACCTATTATACCTGTTTGTGTCTTAATTAATGTATGTTTGAATAAACATGAAAACGTTAAATGACAGCCACTGTTTAAATTATTATATTTCAACAACTAATTGGGGTAGAAACATACAGTATCATTAGAAAGTAGATATAAAAATTCCCTTATGTGCAATTTAAATGTTTGTATACATCTCAGAGCTGATTATTATATCTTAAAGTAAATAGCAATTGAATCTAGTTTTGGCTCTGTTGTTAATTTTAACAATATTATAGTATTTATATATTAATTTATTTTTATTGTATTTATATTTGTGACCCTGGACCACAAAACCAGTCACAAGTAGCACAGGTACATTTGTAGCAATAGCCAACAATATTGTATGGGTGAAAATTATCGATTTTTCTTTTATGCCAAAAATCATTAGGATATTAAGTAAAGATCGTGTTCCATGAAGATATTTTGTAAATTTCCTACCGTAAATATATCAAAAATGTATTTTTGTGAGTGGATATTCATTACTGAGGACTTAATTTAGACAACTTTAAAGGTGATTTTCTCAATATTTAGATTTTTTTTGCACCCTCAGATTCCAGATTTTCAAAAATCTGTTGTATCTCAGCCAAATATTGTCCTATCCTAACAAACCAATGGAAAACTTATTTATTCAGCTTTCAGAAGATTTTTCAAAAAAAAATTGACACTTATGACTGGTTTTGTGGTCCAGGGTCACATTTATTAAAAGGGGGTAAATAGTTTTTGTTTCGAAAAGGTTCATTTTGGTACATTTGGTATAAGAGGGCAGATACAGAAAAATTGCACCTATTTACAGTAAATACAAGTAGCACTGTAAACCCTAATGCTCAAAATAATTGGCTTGAGTAGGGTAAACTTGAATTAAACAAATTAGTTCAGTCATATGAACTTTTATGAGTATTTAGAACTTTCTTTTTAGTTTTTCACAAAACTGACACATTTTAAGTAATCTGAATTGTTTCATTGTTTTGAGTTTTATGAACTTTTTTTTTCTAATTTAGACAACTGGGCTTGCAGTTCTAGAGTATGTGTTTTGACAGGTTGGAGTCAGGGACAGTAACAGTTTGAGGAGATCATGGGCATTTGGTGAACAGGGCTCTCACCATGAGCCAGTTTTAAATGAGCAACAGTAGAAAATTGGTGCCTCATGGGGAAACTGTAGCTGTAGGGTGACACAAAGGCTGATGCCATATTTTCATTTTTAGATTGATAGTGTCCAGAGGTCCATCCAGCCGAAATGTTATGGATAGGATGCACAGAAGTACTTGTGGTGGTGGAATCATGGAGCCAGTGACTCCTACAGATGTCTCCTTTCTTTTTATTAGTCATGAAGGGAAGGTCTAACATGGGTCGCAAGCCAGTGTAACTATTGAGTTTGCCCAGGCAAATGTTGCAGTAGGCTCTGTATGTTTGAAAACTGTTTGAAGGGAAAATCTTGCAGCATTGAGGGCTTGAGAATGTGATAGGATGGACTGCTTGAGCAAAGGAGCTGGGCAGGAAGGATGTCATTGATGAGGTGATATCGAAGCTTGCTGAAGATCCATAACATCTGCCTGCAGTGAATAAAAAGAAATATTTATATATAAAAATTTATTTACTACCCGTTTAGCTATCAAAACTTTCCTCCATTACTAAAAAGAAATATTTAAACTGAAATAAAATAATTAAATATTTTGAATTATAAATGTTTACCTTGTAGCTCCATAGCAAAAGATTTGAAATCGAGGTTAAAGGGACTGTGCCATGAGTATGACTCCAGAATCCCACCCAACACGCCCCTAAAATGCATTGTAGAAGATAGAGACGGTGAGAAATTCATAAAATATCATAAAAAGTTATTATACTTTCTTTATTTTAGATGACTCTGCTAATATAATAGCCTCAAGGTAATAAGGCCCTTTCATAGTTTTGCAAATATATGTAATATCAATAGTTTATATAATATGTAATACCATGTAATATCAATATACAAATAACAACATCCATTACCCATTTCGTTCCCTGAAGCCCTTGGCAAAAGGATTCCTGTCAATCTTCAGTTTTGTTATCTTGAAAGGTACCAGAAAAAACACAATAAGTCACTTTAGCAAGAAAGGCGCATTATATATACATATATTATATTATATATTATATATATATATATATATATATATATATATATATATATATATATATATATATATATATATATATACACACATACAGTCAAACCAAAACTTATTCAGACATTTTTAATATATTTTTACTAGTGGGTGAAGGACACTATAGTTCATTTATGTAAGTGAGGATAGCAAAATAAAGTAAACTGTGACATATTACACCCAAAAATTATTCATACAGTGGACTACCAGTAAAATTGATAACAAATTGCAACCAAAAATTATTCAGACACTTTGACCTGACCATGTTTTGCTTAAGTGTTATCCGACATAATTAAGATAAATTTTTCCTGACACAGTTTAACTCTGAGATCTTGTCATATTTTATTACCATTTTTTTTTAAACTATAGTGAATAAACTGTATTAATGAATGAAATGTTCAAGGTATATATATATATATATATATATATATATATATATATATATATATATATATATATATATATATATATATATATATATACACACATACAGACCAATAATTTTACCAATTCTACACTACCACATAATGGCTCTGTCAAAAAAAAAAAAGTAAACCTTCATAGTTTTGTATAGATTTATATAGTTATAACTGCCTTGGCTTATCAAGTAAATAAATAATACAATTTTTTTTAAAGACAAGACCTTTATGAAAAGTCGTGTCACTCTGTCAGACAGTCTGTCCTGTGGTTTCTTGTTTTTAGAACATTTTTGTAAATGTCTTTCAGGACAAACTCCCAAATTCTGCTGTGTAATTTCAGGTCTACTGCCCTGCTGATTTACAGGTGCATCTGGGAAAAATTTGTTTTAATATAATATGCTTGAATCAGAATGAATTTCCATAGCATTACAGATTCCAGGGTTTATAGTATCTGTAGGATGGAATGTGTAAAAGAATGAAAAGGAAAACTTGTGTTAGTGTGTTTGTAGCAATTGGTATTATTCCAATTATAATATGGGTGAGGTTTTTACTAAATAAAGAAAAAACATAATACACATTATAATAAAATTACAAGAAGAGTGAGTGAGATAATTACTATACAACAGAGCAAAATAATAAAGAGTTTTAAAATACTTTTTTTTTCTTTTTCTTTTTTTGTATGTAAGCTACCAATAATTATTTGTACTCATCAGCACTCTACATGAGTCTAATTTACGGGGTGATGTGGGCATGCAGAAAAAAAATGTCTGGGACACCAGGAGCTTGTAAAAGAAGAAGAAGATAGCACAGAATAACTAAAAGAAGCAAATGGGACCATGGGTGGTTTGTTTCTACATGGAAAAAAAAGATGATAAAATAAAATAGATTGTGAATAACAAATTGCTTTGATCCTGCAGAATGGTCAGCAAATGGAAGTGTTCAGGACTAATTTGTTTCAACTAACCTGTTCAAAATATTAGAGAGTTGTCAGAGTAGTTAAGAAATGGAACTGTAAGCAGGAGTTTGACAAGGGGGCACTTCTACAGACAGAAGACAAATGAAGAGCTTCATCTAAGTTAAAGGATTAGTTCACTTTCATATCAAATTTTCCTGATAATTTACTCACCCCCATGTCATCCAAGATGTCCATGTCTTTCTTTCTTCAGTCGAAAAGAAATTAAGGTTTTTGATGAAAACATTCCAGGATTATTCTCCTTATAATGGACTTCAATGGCCTCCAAACGGTTGAAGGTCAAAATTATAGTTTCATTGCAGCTTCAAAGGGCTTTAAACGATACCAGACGAGGAATAAGGGTCTTATCTAGCGAAACGATCGGAAATGTAAATGTATATGCTTTATATAAACAAATGATCGCCTTCCAAGTGCTTCCGCCAAAACCGTACTTTCGTATTCTTCAAAAAGCTTACGCTGTATGTCCTACGCCTTCCCTATTCAACTTACGGAACAAACGCAGCGGCAGTTACATTTTTTCCATAAGTAGAATAGGGAAGGTGTAGGACATACAGCGTAAGCTTTTTGAAGAATACGAAAGTACGGTTTTGGCGGAAGCACTTGGAAGGCGATTTGTTTATATAAAGCATATACATTTACGTCTTTTTCGAAAATGACCGATCGTTTCGCTAGATAAGACCCTTATTCCTCGTCTGGTATCGTTTAAAGCCCTTTGAAGCTGCACTGAAACTATAATTTTGACCTTCAACTGTTTGGAGGCCATTGAAGTCCATTATAAGGAGAATAATCCTGGAATGTTTTCATCAAAAACCTTAATTTCTTTTCAACTGAAGAAAGAAAGACATGAACATCTTGGATGACATGGGGGTGAGTAAATTATCAGGAAAATTTTATATGAAAGTAAACTAATCCTTTAATGTGCTTCCCATCAAATTCAACTGTCTATAGTAAACTATTTTCCAAAATCAGAGGGCTTTTACATCAGGATCCAATGACTGGAAGAATATATCAAGTCACTTATCAGAACATGAAGGGTCAGTGAAACACATCAATGTGGTGCAAGCTCGTTCATTGCATGGGTCTGTTTATGCTTAAAGAGTCTCCAGTCTTGCAAAAGATGTTCTTATGTAACAAACATACGGGGAGGAACTGAAAACGGAGACGTGAAGTTGGACACTTTCTGCTTCCCATAGTGACGCTCGCGCTGCATTTGCATACTTTATCACAGCTGAAATGTAATTTTTGACTAATACAAAGATGTTTCATAGGCATTTTCATTCAATACTTTATGTACTGCTTACAGCTTCTGTTTTTACAAGAATAAAGTTCAACATAAGCATATCTATTATTTAAATACCAATGTAGTGGGGTCTACGTTTTTTTTTCTCAGTTTTATTTCGATAAACATGGCGCAATATAACATCGCGACTACATGAAAAGAGCTTTAACTGTTATAAAATACAGATTTGTGAGCATTAGTGGCAATAAAGTTTTCAGAATAAACACGAAACACACATGATTGTTGTCATGCGGTGAATCCGGCCAATCATGGAACAGCTGTGTCGTCATCAGAGCTCACGCAGCCGCTCTTGAGAAACTGCGCTGGCTGACTCATCCGACTGCTCTCGAATCGCTCTCGTGGTACTTTGATGCCATACGTCACAGTCACATGCCGTCGGCGCTGTCTCAAGTCAGACAACATTTCTTACCGGCATGCACTTCAAGTCAGCTGCCGATCGGTCTGTGCAGCGCTGCATGAAGTCAAAGAGTATAGAACCCAAGAGGCGAAACTCTGATGCTTTTTGGGTAACAGCCACAAGGAGGCGCTTCAGTAGCGCGGCAGCCATTTTGGGGTGAAAATGCCAAATGGACAATAGAATCCATCACATCTTACACACCCAAAATCTGCGAATCTCACAGCCAAATCAGAAACGCAATAGAAAATTTCTCGAATTCAGTAAATTTTATGACACCTACAGTAAATGTTGTATTGTCTTAACCTATGTTTTATGTGATCAGTTGTGGAATCCAACCATTACACATCTGAGGTAACGTAGTTAGCCTACTTTATTGAGTATTTCCATTTTATGCAACTTTTTTTCAATTTTTCTGATGCATGTCCTTAATTTAATTTCATATGTTGGTATTAATTCAGTGTTTATAATGTTAATACTTGAACTTCAAAGAATTTTAACCCAAACTGACTGGGTTTCTAGAGAGCAAAGGTTTTGTGAAAAAAGTGGAAGACTTAAACACTGTAAAGTCTGTAAAATAAACTGTTAAAAGGATTTGATGATCACTAGCGATAGTATTTTATTCTGTGTTGTCATCATTCAGGTTGGATTTTAGCTTTAATGTACTTTTTTTTTAACAAAGCATGTGATATTGCCATAGAAACTAGTGGACTGCCGAGTCGCTTTCACCCCAAAATGGCGGAAGCGTAGGGCGGCTGCTGGGCGCCAGTATTGCAATGGAATCTATTGAATTTCGCTTCTTGTCAGTCTATATTCTTTGATGAAGTCAAACAAGCCTATGTTCTCATTAATTTGATTGTGCACAGGTGTGTCTTGTTTAGTGATTAGTCTCTGTGTATTTAAGTCCTCATGTTTGCCATGTCCCTTGTCAAGTATTGTCCCTGGAACCTCATTTGGTGAGTTTGTTCATGTTCTTGTTGGCCATGCCATGCCATGCCAAGCCAAGCTACGCCAAGTCAAGTCTTTGTTTATTTTGTATTTTGTTCACGTTTTGGAGTTTAATAAAACTGCACCTGGGTTCTGCAACTTGACTTCAGTGGATTGTATTACAGCCTCAACACCTGTGAAGAGACGGCGCCAACTCCTGCGAGGACTTCAGATGACGCAACTCTGGATCAACATGCACCAATGCTAATCCTAATAATTTGTTAACATGTATTACTTCAATGAGCTCATTGTTTCTGCCTTAATTAATACATGTTTAAATTATTAAATTGTTAGCTAATTGCATGATTTATATATATATATATATATATATATATATATATATATATACACATATATATTATATACACACACACACATTTTAGGGGTTGAACGACTTCAGATTTTTTAAATGTTGTTAAAATTGTTGTTGTTTAAGCAGAGGATCTGTTCTTTCTTTCTTTTATTTCTTTCTTTCTCATGGTCAGATATTCATACAACAAAATGTATGAAATGAGGGCCATGAACATGATAAAAAATGGCTGGTAATTTAAAAAAAAAAAAAAAAAAAAAAAAAACTCTGATGGGGAAAGAGTTAAAGTACAGTTATATTTCAGTACAAGGTATATTTCAAGTATAAAACTAGTAGTTTACTGAGAGTATACTTCAAAGTGTACTTTAATAAACTAAAAAAATGTGCTGTAAAAGTATTTAACTAGAGAATTTTCAGTAAGTTCACTTATAGGTATAGTTTCAGTACAAACAAAAAACTTAAGTTGTAAACTATTTGGCCCGGTTTCACAGACAGGGCTTACAAGTATACTACTAGTACATTGATATTTGTATACTTACTACATAAAAAAATATATATACTTGAATTGTACTTAAGTATACTTAATAGACATGTGCCGATATTCGGTAATGCGATATATCACGATAATAAATATGCACGATATTGTTATCGTGGGCACTTCAAAATACCGTAAATAATAATTTATTACCAATTATTAAAATTTTTATAATGCATTTAAGAATACTTTCCCCTTCAACCGTATAAAATGCACAACACCGCTGTATTCTGCATCAAAGGGACACGCGCTCATATGCAAACAAGCCCGACGTGCATGAGAAGCACATGGCGGAACGAGTGAAGGAGACGCGCTGAATGAAAGTGCACGTTCATTCTCTGACAGCAGAGGGCGCTGATGGAACAGCAGAATGCAGCGGTTACCCCGGAAACCCTGCAAACAAAGCAATTGCGCTAGTGAAGTTTTTAAAATGCTTCAAACAGCCATTCATTTTTTTTTTGTAATCTCAATGTTGTTTATCACAGCACCAAATATTTAATACTTAAAGACTTAATAGGCTATTTATTTTCAAACTTAAACATTTTTATATTTTAATCTGGACTACAACATGCCATAATGATTAGAAATGTTCTGATTATTTGTTATTGTTCAGTAAAACTTTGATACATACGGCTTCATTAGTTAACATGTTAATTCATTATTACCAAACTGACAATGAAAAATACTTATAAAGCATTAATCATTCTTAGTTAATGTTAATTTCTTAGTTACTGTTTAATAACATTACTAAAATCAAAAGAACTTATTTAATGGACCTGAGAAAACTAACAATGATCAGTTGTATTTCTTAACTAGCATTAACAAAAAATATAGCTATTGCTCAATCTTAGTTAATGCATTAAATAATGAGACCTTATTGTAAAGTGTTACCTGTTGTTCTTTATAGCCTAATTCTTTTGCACTTTAATCTGTTTGAAAATTTTACTTTATATATTTTTGGTGTATTGTATTATTGTATTTAAACATTCAGAGTTCTTTTTGTTATTACAAAAAGAGTTCTTAACCTGATATACTATGACAAAACTTTTTTTGCAACTTATTTCAATATCGTGATAATACCGTATACCGTGATAAAAGCTTAAGCAATTAATTGCAACATGAAAATTTGATACTGTCACAACTTGTATATATATACACTTGTATGAATAAGTATACTTATTTTTTGTAAGGTGCTATATTGTTGAACTAACGTGGTTCAAGCGACAGATGAGACTGGTTTCGGGAAACAGTCGTGACAAGCTAGTTAGTTTCTACAGTGATGCAACGTACTATGGTGGTTAAGCAACAAGTTATGTTGTTGTACAGGAAACGGACCCCTGCTTGTAAAGTTTCCGGGTCTAACCCTGTACTCATTTCAATAAAGAATACTATCTCAACAGCTTTTAAATAGCAAATAGCTTTTTGAAGCATTCAATGTATTATGGTGTCTTTTTATTTATTATTACTTGGTATTAATTTTCTTTTTTTTTTTTTTGTTATGCATTTTATAAATATAAATTTGATCTTCTTTTATTATATTATAAAGTAGGTTTGATCTTTAGTCTTGTTATATTAATTATGTTTTCATGTGAAGTACTTGGTGCTTATTGAAATGCTCTTTGAGTTGCATTTCTTGTATGAAAGGTGCTAAAAATAAAGTTTATTATTATATTTTCATTATTTTAATTGTATTTTTACTTCCAGATCCTGACTGTTGCACTCCTGTTCCCTCCCTATCACTGTTTCCCATACAATGGGAACAATGGGAAAAATTCACTAGTTCTCCATGCCACATCAGTTGCATCATTGTAGAAATTAACTAGCTAAGTAGACCGTTTCCCGAAACCATGTTAACTTTGTTGCACATCTATCGCTTGATACTGGTTTAACAATATAGAACTATATCATTATATAGAACTATACCATCAGTCACGTCACGTAGGTAGAGTATGTTCTGCTAATTGCAAATTAATGTCAAATTTTTACAACTCATGTATATGGACAACTGAAATCTGTTAATTCAACATTGTCATGGCAATCACAACTATTTTGGTGACTTGGTGGCGAATTTATATTTATACAATCTCATTCATACATTTTCGTTTGATCTGCTTACGTCTTACAAACGGTTAGGTTTAGGGGTGGGGTTAGAGCTGGACCTTCATGCTAACTTTTTTACTACAAATCATAAATGTCTGGTCACTAATTCACTAATTCACCAAAACATAAAATAGTTATGTTTTCTTATGAGATTTGGTTGGTTTATTGCAAGAAAGTTGCTTAAAGGTTTTGTTCACCCAAAAATGAAAATTTTGTTATTAATTACTCACACTCATGTTGTTCCAAACCCGTAAGACTTTCATTCATCTTCAGAACACAAATTAAGGTCTTTTTGATGAAACCTGAGAGCTTTCTGTCCCTCCACTGACAGCCTACGCAACTACTACTTTCAAGCCCCAGAAAGGTAGTAAAAGCATCATTAAAATAATTGAAGTTTTTTTCCCAAACAAAGCACTGGTATCACTTTATAGAATTGAGGTTAAACGACTGGAGTCACAGTAGGGCTGGGCGGTATGACGATATATATTGTTACCATGGTATAAAATGTCTATCATTATTGATTTTGCTATGTCGTGTATTTTGTGGTATGTAAATATATAGCACTATTGACACTTCAGAGTGATGAAATGCATGAATGAGAGTATAAAGAGCAGGACGTGCTTGATGTTAAAAAGAGTTATAAGCACAATATATCCTGAAAAGGAACTCGGTGCGGTGCTTGTGCTGACTGGCACACTGCCAAAGTGCGTGCACAGAAAGCTGCCTCTCTCAGAAAGAGTTAGCGAATTTGGGATGTGCTCGATGTTAAAAAGTGTTATTGAGCACAATAATCAGTGAAAAAGTACGCACTGACTGACACACAGCGTAAGCATGTGAAAGCTGCGTCTCTCGGCATGCGATCCTGAATTCAGTTCTCTTTCACGTCTTGTTGTATTTGAATGGTCGAATATACACATAATTATGCCAAAATGCCCATCGTGTGGAGTAATCATGTAAACACAGCTGGTTATCTCTCAAGTGAAAGTAAACAGTTGGGTGTAAACCGGATGTGTATCAGAATAATGAATCTGTGCATTTGGTCTTAAAGTGACAGCAGCCTAATATACCTACCTACTGCTCTGAGTCATTAATGTGAATCAAACAAAAGAGAAAATAACTTACTGCTCTTGACTGAATAACTTTTTTTTAGCTTTAATAAAAATAAATCTATAATTTAATTCATACAGTGAAGACTATGCAATATTTTATTTTTTACATTTGATTATACAGCTTCTGTACTAATTCTAACTACATGTAAAATAAACCTACTGTTTAATTCATATTTTTGTTATATTTGTCCTATTGTTTTTTGCAATTTGCTACTTTTTTTCTAATTTTTAATAACAGAAATGAGATAAAATAACACAAAATAACTATATCGTTTATATATATATATATATATATATATATATATATATATATATATATATATATTATCGTGAAATAAGAATTTGGTTATATCGCCCACCCCTAGTCACATGGATTACTTTAATGATGCCGCTACTACCTTTCTGAGGCTTGAAAGTGGTAGTTGCGTAGGCTGTCAATTAGGGCTGCTCAATTATGGCATAAATCATAATCACGATTATTTTTGTCAATATTGAAATCATGATTATTTATCATGATTATTGGTGGGCGATATGATCAAAGTCTTATTTTATGATGAGTCATTTTAGATTTCAGTAAAATTTCACAATTATTGATAGGCTACTTCATCAAAAACTAATACTAGGTTAACTAATTTAAATAAAAGTTCCTCAAAACAGTTACAGAAGACAAGTAAACAGTCAACAATACAATAACAAAATTAAATAAACATTAGGTGTGTAACAATTTATCGTTTCACAATATATCGCAATACATAAATGCAACAATATGTATTGTGGTATATGCCTTGAAGTATCGCAATAATATCGTATCGTGAGTTTAGTATCGTGATATGTATAGAATTGTGACATGAGGGTATTGATACATCGTTACATCATTACACATCAGTTTTTCAGGAAGATGTACTAAGGCCTTGTCCACACTAATACGTTTTCGTTTGAAAACAGACTAATACATTTTCGTCTTTTTCTCTCAGTTTTTGCCTTCCATCCACACTGAGACGACATTTTTGTCAAGGAAAACAGAGATTTTTGAAAAGGCTCTCCAAAGTGAATAAATTTGAAAACGCAGTTTTCGCGTTTTAGTATGGATGGGGAAAACTGAGGTATTTGAAAACGATGATGCATGTTTAGTCATGTGACGCATATTGTACCCATAGATATCTATAGTTATAACGGCATTGTTGTGCCCTGCTATTTACATTAACAGTATTGCTCAAGATAAATGCTCCTTTGTGGAATCTTCATTTTACATCCCTGCAAAGATGAATTTACTCACATTTGGAGTCCTGCGTGGCAAAATATGATTACAGTTGCGTTTTAAACCCGATTTTGAGCGTGACCTGGACGCAACAGTGAGTGATACGATATTATGCTAATAAAATGATTGTGCCAGAAGAATAGCCTGAGAACTTTAATATATCTGCTCTCTCTGCATCATCTTGTGAGCTTTTAGTATGTTTTACACATGCCCAGTAAGGTGATTTAAGCGTTTTCAGACGTTTCAGTGTGGATGAGCAACTTTTGGAAAACGCTTGAAAACGCTAGTGTGGCTGCACGATATATCGCTTTAGCATCGAAATCGCGATGTGCGCATCCGCGATAGTCACATCGCAGGATGTGGGATGTCTAGTATATGGACCGTTAATCCGTACGGATCAGACACCACAGTTCAAAACGCACGTTGATTCTCTGATTAATTGCAAAGTTTGACCATCAGACAATGAAAGTTTATCATTTGAATGTGTTTAGGTCCTGTCAGTTAAAACATTCAAGAGATTTTAAACCATTTGAGTGCACGAAGATGTAAAAGAGAACTGAATTCTGAACGTGCAGCTGTTTTTTGTGCACACATACGCACACAAACAGAGCCACGCAGATGCACGTGAACACTGACTGAATGCCGTTCTCTTCCGCATCTATTTTGTGCCTGAACGGACACATACATGCAAAAAAAAAAAAAAAAAAAGTCAAAATGCATGTAAAAGATCGACTATCCTCATAAACACAATTGATTTATGGTTTAGGAGAACGAAACAATTGAGAAAGAAAACCGGATGTGTAACACTATTTTGGATCCGCGCCGCGCGTTCGGTCTTAAAGTGACAGAATACAGAAAATCACTTTTGTAGTTTTAACACAGATTAATTATATTTAATTTATACAGTGAAGACTATGCAGTGTTATTTTACATTTGATTATTCAATTTCTGTACATGAACACTGTTAGACTTGCCTAAAAAAATATAAAGCACTATGTATTTAATTTGTATATTTGTGCTATTACATTTATCTATGCTTGTAATTTGTTCATTATTTTCTATGCATATTCACTCACCTACAAAATTACCCCAATCATCCTAGAATGATTAATTAATTAATTAATCAAAGAACAAATAACAAAGAAAATCACTCTCTGCTCTTTATAACTTTAATTGTAAGCATTAATCTGTATTTAATTTTTACAATGAAGACTATCACTTGACATTTGACTTGACATTTGATATTCAACAGTGCTTTGATCTACCTGCATTGACACTATTCTTTAAGAGCTGCTGTGCAGCCAAATAATGTACCAGTTATCAATGTAAAGCTGCTTTGACACAATCTACATTGTAAAAAGCGCTATATAAATAAAGGTGACTTGACTATCCAGTGTTATTTTACACGATTACTTTCATTTCTGAAGTATTTCTTAACTGAATAATAACCTACTGTTAGACCCACCTAAACTTTGTTTATTTCATAGCTCTCTTTACACTATTGCATTTAATTATGCTCTTGCTTGCAATTTGTTTATTTGTTCTTATTTTATTACTGACTTTTTACTTGTATTTTTTTTTTTTTTTTTATGAAAATAAAACTGCTTTTGTTTGTATATGCTGTCAATTATAGTTCGTAGAAAAAAAAAAAAAATCAGAATCGGCAAAAATCAGCATCAGCAGGTCACACTTACAAAAAACGCAAAAAAAAAAAAAAAAAAAAAATTAAAATAAATAAATAAAATCGGAAATGGCCAAGAAAATTGCAATCAGTGCATCTCTAGAATAAAGTAATCAAATGTAAAATAACACTGCATAGTCTTCACTTATACATTAAATATAAATTAATCCTTACGAAAGCTACAAAGGTTTTTCATTCAAGAGCAGAGAGTGATTTTATATTTGTCTTTTGTTGTTTGATTAACATTAACTAAAGCAGCAATATTGGGCTGCTGTCACTTTAAGACCGAATACACGGATCCAATATACTGTTATGAGGATACTTACCAAAAAGGTATTCTGACATTTTTGTGTGTAGGCTATTTGACCGTTTATAGGCGAATCCGAAGCCCACAGTATACTTTGCTTATGCGCGTTCCGTTTCTTTCACAGCTTAATGCCCTTTTAATGACTGTTTAATATCAGGCATGTCCTGCAATTTAGCAAGAGTAGACTGCATTTTACAACACTTGCTTATTTGGCTGATTTGAATGGAAGTTTGGGCTTTTAGGGAAGAACGAAAGCGCACCGCTGTGAAGGAAAGGTCGGCTGGACAGAATGCAGCAGCGGCACAATAAACGTTTTACCTCGATTATCTTGTTTTCATATTGGTTGGAAGCAAAAATCGAAATCGAAAATAAATTATGATTAATTGCACAGCCCTTCTGTCAATGGAGGGACAGAAAGCTCTCAGATTTCATTAAAAAGATCTTCATTTGTGTTCCAAAGATGAACGGATGTCTGACAGGTTTGTAACAACATGAGGGTGAGTGATTAATAAGAGAATTTTCATATTTGGGTGAACCTAACCCTTTGAAGACAAGGCGCTCATGTCACTATGAACATTACTTACATTTTACTGCCGTATACTGTCAATACGTGTTGGTCAGTCTCCACAACGTTTTTTTTTTTTTTTTTCTCTCTATGGCACATAATTTCTTATCTGTTTTACAAGATTCTAAAACTTTTGTTTGTTTCAAAATTTAAATGGAAAAAAACCCCCCACAGATTTCAGTGTAGTCCCAGACTTTTGGATTCAACTCTGTCAAATTTTCCTACATAAATGCAGCTATATATATATATAGCGTATATACATATATGAAGCTAACCATTTCCACATTCTGCTCTCAATTTATATTAATCCAAGATAAAATAGAACTGTTGAGATAAGTTACCTGTTGGTTTTGGTAGGCTGTGACAGTGGTGAACTGAGTCTCAGGGAAGGAGAAGGTGTACACACCCTCTGCTGGCAGTGACAGTAGAGTCTGTGACACGCGTTCAAGAGGACTATGCAGAATAACGTGTATGCGTGGCTTGTACTTGTGCATAGACTTCAGGATTATCTGAATTTCAAATGACATTGGACACACTGAGTATTTATTTTTAAGTGTTATTGGTAATTGATTTATGTTGTAGTGTAGAGGTAGTCAAATGAAAGAAAGGGAACTCACATGGCCTTTGTCATCCATCTCATTGTTGGTGAGTTTGACACGATCAAAGCTAATCACCTGTCTCATCCAGTTCTCTCCGGAACACGGCGAGTCCGGGTGGACATACAGATGAGGGGAGATACATGAATGATCTGTGTTTCCAGCCACCATCCATTGAGAGCTGTGGTATATATACCTAAAACAGAAGATAATAACAATAACTTGGATTTCTTTAAGTATTACTCCTTATCAGTACATGATTTAATCATTTGAAGCAAATGTATGCAATTTCATAATTCAGGATTCAATTTATCTGTATAATCTGCAACAATCTTTTACATTTCTCGTCATCTTCATTTATGTTATTTTGACCTTTATGTTTTTTTAATTTATCAGCTCAGACTGAAGGACAGACCACAGTATACCTGTATCTCTTTGAGTCCACAGGCATGATGTCCATGGCAATGGAGTATTGCTGGAAGGGATCCAGATTGTGCACCTTGACTCGGACAGAGGGGAACATTCTCCTGAGTAGATGACAGATACACAGTCAACACTGACACTGACATTACCACAGCTATTTGGCTAGTTACAGATAAAAATATTGAATAGTCTAATACAGTTTGCATAGCTATAGTATAGGTCAAAATAAAGGCTACACAAACTACACAACTTTTGTCCCGATTTTTTTCCGATTTGCATCCTGGATAAGATGGTCCAAGCCAGTCTATAGATTTTTTTGGTATGGAGTTGACAGATTTCACAGAAAATCATGCAGTGTATGAAGGGCACATATTTTTTAGCTTCTGACTATGAGTTCATTCAGTCGGAGGCCAACAAAAAAAAAACTGGAATACACTACATGACTTTTAAAATCTGAATAGATTTTAAAAAACTAGGCTTACACTTGCCGATTTTGTAAATAGTTAAGCTACAGCGAAAAATGGGGCATCATACACTAAACAGCTGAGGAATACACACTACCAGACTGTCAACTCACTTTGAACTCGCACAGAAACACAGACCTCTTTGCTTGGATATATTGTGTAACTTTAAAGTGTGGTGTGTGATCCTCAGGCATGTATAATGTCCAGGTTTTCCCTTGCAAGTCTACAATGCCATAGTGATTTAAAAACTGTTCAGATTTTAAAAGTTGTGTAGTGAGCATATTCCAGCCCTAACTAATATCAAAGATAAACATACCTGAAATCAACATTAAGTATAGTCTAATCTTATCACTTAGCCCTACACACTGTCATGCTTGTTTATACATTTCTTGGACAGTGTGTTTTACTCCAAGTTTTTTTTTTTTTTTATTATAAAATTTTCTGCAGTCATACAGTATAAAAAGTGTGACACTGTGTTTTACAGCACCAACATAACATTAAAAACAAGGTAAAACCCCCGTTTTGGTTCTAATTTTTCACAAGCTCATTTGCTGTAATATAGTCGCTGTAATGTTTTGATTTGCTGCCAGGCTAAATTATCATTGATTTTAGAACAACTATAATAGGCCTGTATTGCCATCTACCTCCCAACTTTCGTGATGATCATCTCTGTGCCGATCTCATGAAATCTCTTCCACAGGTCAGATCCTTGAAGATCTACTCGAACTTCTCTCGCAGCTTCAGATTCTGTCCCTGCAGGTTTTCTTAGCTTCACGCTTTTTTTCTTCTTGTCGTTTCGCTGATCTTCACAATTATTCAAAACAAGATTACACAAATGGTAACGTTCAACACAAACAAGTAAAATAATTGTCAAACACTGCTAAAATGTTTCGCCCTCCCACACAATATGCTACACTAACCCTGTGGGTCGATGACAGTTCCTGTCGGTGTATCTCTGTCATATTCCAAAACATACTGCAACTTCTCATTCTTCATATTTTCCACCTTCATCTTCTTGCAACTTTTCCCTGAGGCATACACAGAAACTGCGTGAGCTCGCGTGCTGATTCCCTGCATTCTGTAAAGAGATCAGATGAGTCTTTCGCCGTCAGTCTGTCAGCAGCATCGTCAAAGTTTTTATGGATAAATTGATAGATCTTTCTCTCCTCTTCACTCTCTTGCTCGCTGTTCTCTAAGCGCGTTCGTGTTTACACCTCTTTATTTCTCATCCTCTTGTCCTTTGCCTATGGGAAAGGAGATGCTCTTGTTCTCAAACTTACAGGCACCAATAGGATCTCAGAGGAGGACTGGAGTAAAGAAACTCCCCAAACAGTACTTTTTTTTTTTTTTTTTTTTTTTTTTTTTTAGAAGCTTGAACAGTCAGATAACATGTAAACGCAATAATTTATGTCTTGACAAAATGTAATTCTTAACGCTGAAATGTGGTTTCAGGCTCGAGGGGTGCACATGTTTATGCAAAGCCTACAAAATTTTATCAGTTAACAAACTGCAAAATGTAACAAGTTTTAAATGTGAGTTAATGTCTATTAAAGATTGTACAGTATCCTCATTTTATAATATTCCAGTTAGATCTGAAGTTACATATTTAGGTATTGTGATCACTAAAAATCAAGATAACAGAAGTACCTTGAACTTTGACCCTGTTATAATAAAAGCCCAAAGAAGATTTAATGCATAGTTGCAGAGAGACTTGACCTTGAGAGGAAGAGTACTGCTAGCTAAGGCATATTCATATGCTGCACTCTCTCTGTATGTAGACAACAAAATATGTAGGTCAGTTGATAAAACCCTCTTCAATTTTATTTGGAAAAACAAAATACATTATGTTAAGATGGTGGGTTGAATTTTCTTGATTTGTCATCTCTGAACAACACTTTCAAAATTAATTGGATCAGACAGTTTTTGTGTAATCCAAATTCAATTTGGAATTTTATCCCTAATTACTGCTTTTCCAAATTAGGCGGTCTCCCTTTCCTATTGATCTGTAATTATAATATTGAGAGAATCCCTTACAACTTATCCAAGTTCCATAAGCAAGCATTACTTGCATGGTCATTAATTTTTAAGCACAACTTTTCCACTCACCGGTACTTTATTTGGAACAACCGAGATATTGTATATAAGAATAAGTCTTTGTTTTTTAGTAATTGGTTTGAGAAAAACATTTTAACTATTTCTCAGTTATTCAATTCAGAAGGTCTTATTTTAAATTATGAAAAATTATGTAAATTCAATTTTCCAGTAACTCCCAAGGAATTTTCCATTGTAATGGATGCTGTTCCTAAAGGAGTTGTCATGCTTCTAAGGGAGTCTGTTAGATCATCCAACACTTTACCGGTTTCTTTGGACCCATTTGAACTCCCAGTTGGAAAACTGTGCTTTTTGTCACATCCTTCATCACGAAATTATAGAATTAGATCTCTCTTTCAAAAGGAGCTTGTAACAATTCCATATGTGGTGTCATATTGGAAGAACTTGGTTGAACATATTGATTAGAAAAAAGTATGGACTCTGCCTTTGAAATACATAACCAACAAGGTTAGAGAAATTTCATTCAAATTATTACACAAATTTTATCCTGCTAAAGTTTTTTTGAAAAAGTTTAAGTCAGATATAGATATAAGTTGTTCTTTCTGTGGTGCCCACGATGAAACTGCTCTTCATATCTTCTGGGATTGGCCTCACACACAGCTATTTTGGGACGAATTTTCAAAATGTATTCACTGTAATGTGCTTCTGGGTTTCTCTTTATCTTCTAAGGATGTACTGTTTGGCTTCTTTAATATACAAAAAACTAAAATTAATGAATACTTTATTATTAATCTATTATTTCTCCTTGCAAAATCTCACATTCACCGCAGTAAATTCACTCGCCAAAATCCTTTATTTATTGTTTTTAGAAGAGAGGTCCAACAGTACATCCAAAATATTTCATCATATTAGAATCTTAAAGCACTTAAGACAATAAACTTGTTTGAAGTTTTTAATTTATTTAATTAAAGTTTTTTTTTGTTTTTGTTCTGTTTTTCTTTTTTATATATGTATGCATATATTGGCTATAAGAAACGTGCAGGCTATGTATAGGCCTTATGTGTATATGTATAAATGATGCTTTGCCTTTATTATCATCTCATTGTATGTAACTTTTACATTTTTGATATGTACTTGTATTTTTGATACCTTGGCAATAAAAAAAAATAAAAAAATTAAAAAAAAAGTAGTAACAAGTTGAGAGAGCCCTCTGCTATGAACACTACATGCTTAACAAAATCATCTAGAGGCAGTGTGCAAATAAGCTACATCTGATAATAAAATTCTTACTTTCTGTGTCAGTAACAAATATATTAATAAATAAATAAATATAGGAGAGAATATAAATAGAAAATATATGGCTCGACATTAAATCTTGTCTTGTGCTTGTCCGAGTAAGAAGATGCTTGTCCGGAGATTTGTGTGTGTGTGTTTGTGACATATCAGGACATAAATTTGTATAATGACATGGGTTTGACATAGGTATTACAAGGAGAGGGTGACCCATTTTTCAAAAGGCTTATAAATCATACAGAATGAGTTTTTTTGAGAAATTAAAAATGTGCACAGTTTTCTGTGATGGATAGGTTTAGGGGGTAAGGGTGTTGTATGGTGATTATAAAAAAAAATAAATAAATAAAAAAAAAAATAATATATGTGTGTGTGGTGTAAATATAATTTATTCTGAAGCAATATTCTCATCAGTGTTCTATTAGCTTGTACATATTTAAATCTGCATATTAATGATATTTACCTCAAGGGCATTTTTATCCTTTATAAAGGAAAATTTTCCTGAATCTTCCTAAATGAATGCTTCATCTTTTATTTCAAATTATTACATTTGTTCAATAAATTAGAATCAGTAGCCTAAATTAATTTCAAATTAAAACCATTTACACTGAAAAAAAGTAGGTGGCGGCAAATGACCGTCTAATGAGGGAGTCATTGATTCATTCTATAAAACGATTTGTTCAAACAGCTGATTCATTCAAGAATGAGGAAGTTGTTTATGAATGGGCCATTGAATCCTTGACTCAACCAATTCTTTCAAAATGCTGAATCATTCAGTAATGCAACACTACCTAGTGTTAATTGCTGTGAGACATGATATGGTTCTGATGTGATCTTTGTTTGGAACTATATTTTTGCTTCTGAAATAGAAAAAAAAAAAAAAGTCAGTATTGCTCCTAAAACGTAAGTGATTTAATTTTAAATCAACGTTACTTGTTTGATTAATGTTATAGTGTCACATTTTAAATCATGGTTTCAATAACGCAGAAAACAGCACTCTTCTGTGATGTTGCTTAACTGTATCATATGTTATAAATAAAAAAACTCCACATTGTCAGGGACACAGACGGAGGCAGGCAGGTAAGTGTTAAACAGGTAGTTTTACTGAGACAGAGGCACAGACACTGGTAGATGGAGAATGCAGGTGAGTGAATAGATAAGCACTTTGGAACAGTCACTTAGCTGGAGTGTAACAGATGATGTCTTTGTAGGTGAAGGATCCACAGGGAACGGAGAACAGACGATGGAAGAGGATAAAGGAATCTCAGGTGAGTAACAGGTAAGGAGTCCAGGTATGGGAGACATAGTGCATTCCATAGACAAGACCAGACAATGTGGTGGCGTGAACATGGGACTTAAGTAGTGGTGTGCTGATGAGTGGATGGCTTGCAGGTGCAGGTGATGGGTGACTGAGTGCAGGTGAGGAACCAGAGGGATGCTGGGAAATGGAGTCCGGGGAAGGTGAGACAGACGGTGACTGTGACACACATTTTGACTTTTTACGGCAGTATAAGTTTCTTTGTGTGTGCTGCACTCCAGTGGCAGTTCTAGACCACGGTAACTGGGGGGACCAGGCAGGGGCCACTTGTGATTATAGGGGGCACACTTTAACATTTATCTTAGTTCACCTAAAAATGAAAATTCTGTCATAATTTACTCACCCTCATGTTGTTCTAAATATGACTTTCTTCTGTTGAACATAAAAGAAGATATTTTAAGAAATGTCTCATTGTTTTTTTTTTCATCCATACAATGGAAGTCAGTGGTCACCGAAACAGTTTGCTTACTAACATTCTTCAAAACATCTACTTTTATGTTCAGAGAAAAGAAACTTATACAAGTTTGGAACAACATGAGGGTGAGTAAATGATGACAATTTTAACCTTAACCCTTTAACATTTTCAGGATTATTGAAGTCATTTTACTGGGTCATATATCACTGCAATCTCTACATGTGAACTAAAATGATTCATTTATTTATTTGACAAGTAATTTTGTATTGTAGTGTGATAATGAGTAGTGATGACATAACATGTTTAATATCTAGGCACTTTTCTGCATCTGTAAACTTGACACATACTATAACACAAAACAAATTGATAACAAAAATAAAAAATAATCTTCTGCATAATCTTACAGATGGGCCTAACACAAATCAGCTAAGGAAAATTAATTTATCTGTAATATTATCATGCATGCCCAATTTATAAAAGCAAAACTAAACCATTTTTTATGTTACTTTGTAGCCTACATCTGTTCTCTGATAGCGGAAACTTTGCAAAGATTGCATAGTTATGATTGTTATGTTGCTTAAACAAACATTTATGCCTACTGTAGGCTATAAGCAACACTGGACAATCGTATAGATTAGTATTATTTCTCACTGTACATGAACATGACTAAAATTAAATATTTTCTTTTACCTGTATCTTTTCTCGGGTATCCCTGTAGTATGCTGCAGATGTGAAACACTGTCTCTACTACTCGCGCGCCGCAGCCTCTTCATCCCTCTAGGAATATTTGTAATGTACACAACAATATATAGTACATTAAAGTTTTCTAGATTTCAAAGTGTGTATGTATATATACTGGAAAAAAACAGCTTTATAATGAACTAGTAGTGTAATGCTAATGCATTTCTAATGAGCTGAAACTGTATTAAAATGTGCTTGAAGCACATTAAAACAATGCTTCAAACATACTCTAACTGTAGTTCAAGAAGTATTAAAAGTACATTTTAAATGTATTTAAAGAAATACACTTAAATTGCACTAAATGCACTTAAAGTGGTTCCAATTTAACACAATTTCAATATATTAAATATATTGCAAATAGCTTAAAATTGAACTTAAGCATAACTTGAAATACACTTAATATACTTAAAGTTGTTTCAAAATAATACATTTAATATGCACTTAGTATAATATAATTTAAATATATTAAGTGTGTCTAAAAAAGCACAATTTAAATATATTTCTTTTTCACTTGGGAGAGTCAAGGGTCAAGAGCCCAACTAAAGCAAACAGTGATCTCGATAATGGTGACTTCAAACAAAACTATTATTTTCAATAAATCAATCAACATCTAAACCTCTGTTAATTCTCAATAAAAAAAAAAAAAAAAAAAAAAATAACTTCTGTAGACTGTAGTGATTTTGGATTAGCCTCACATGAGGGTACCACAAATTTAGTGATTTATGGTCTTAAATATTAATATTAATATTTAGTATTAATATTAATATTGAAGGTCACACATCACCTAAGGTGAGTGTGAGAGCGTCAGATGATTCCTTCCAATATTACGGGGCACCAGCCAAGGAATTTGACCTTGACAATAAAGAACATTCATGGAAGATTGTTGACTGAATTAGAATTATATAAATTGGAGGAAGTTCGTCATCTGACTAAACTGAAGGATTTGTGAGATATCGTTAACTTGTAGATCCTCTTACTGTATTATCAACACAAGGAAGACACAAGTGTAAAAAAAAGGATTTTATTAACAAAAGGATAGACAAGTGTAACTAACAACTACTGAATGGATAAAATGCAAAAAGATTGATAAATGCAAGTGAATGAGTTGGATGTTTCTATAGCAGTTACAAGTTAATCTTATGGAAAGAGAAACTGTAGTTTCTCTAGAAGAAGTAAGGTAAACCTTATTCTGAATTCAACAAATAAATCAAGAGATTATTTGTTATTAACTGATATCAGCTATGCAAAATCTAATGCAAATTATATAATCATATACTGACAATATACACTAATGCCAAGGTTTCTGGAAAGAGGTTTGGTAAGTGATATTTACGTCTGCCTGGTTGTGCTGAATCAGAGGGCGATGTCTTCCACTTGTTGTGCTGGGCAGCGTTGCAGTGGGAAGAAAGAAGTTGGAATCCGTTTGAACACGAAGTTCTTAAACGTTGAACTCCTGAAGCACAGAGAAGGTCCTTTTCATGGAACACGCAGAAGAAGAAGCCTTGAAGTTGAAGGTTCTGATGTCTGTGCAGACAATTCTCTTGAACACGCAGACGGAAGGATCTTTATATTCTGAAGTCAGTGCAGATCTGGGCAGTCTGGAACACGTAGATCTGGAGGATCTCTGATGAGAGGATTTTGAAGTTGGTGCCAAAGATATTTTGAAGATGGAGGCTAAGCTTGTCGTCGTTGTCTCTGTTTCAGTTTTCAAACTCCCCAAATTCACTTCTTGCAGAACTTCCTTGTTTCTCTTTTTAGGGCTTCAGAGTCTTGAGAGAGCAACTTCACAACTCCGTAGAGTTGGACTTAGCTTAGCACATCTTGGGACTGGAACCTTGAACCGGGACTTGAACATGAACTGGAGCCTGGAACCTGAACGGGAAACTGCAGCAATCCAGAAGCTGGAACAAATCTCTGTCTCAGAGACAAGCCTTTCAATCTCTTCTGAGAAGGAGGGAGATGCAAAATGGCACCTTTCAGATCCAGTGTTTTGATTGGCTGATGCTGTCAGAGAAATGGCCACTGTATGGCCCTTCGCTGGCATGAGGTTCATTTGCATAGCTTAAAGTTCATGTTTAGAACAATGTCTTTAAGGTTTTCAAATTAACCTAGGTCAGTGGTTCCCAAACCTGTCCTGGAGGACCCCCAGCACTGCACATTTTGGATGTCTCTCTCATCTAACACACCTGATTCAACTCATCAGCTCATTAGTAGAGACCGCAAGACCTGAAGTAGGTGTGTCAGATAAGGGCGACATACACAATGTGCAGTGCTGGGGGTCCTTCAGGACAGGTTTGGGAACCACTGACCTAGGCAGTTTTAGCAGATGAATAAGAGTCGATACAAAGATCTTGCTTTGATACCAGTTGCTTGGAAGATGAACACAATGAGAAAGTTACGCCTCATTTTATTCCACATTTAAATATGCCAACAGCCACATGTTATGTAAATTCCAAATTTTCTGTTAAAATGGACTTGACTCTCATTTGTAATTATTGTCTCGGTCATGGTCACTGGAAGAGATTGTCCTGTACTTAAAGCAAAAGGTCTAAACTGCAATGCGGTAACAAAGCCTACAGCTTTGGCTGCTTCAGTGCCCATGAGTGGTGGCTTGGTTCCCTCTTATTTTATGTCAGATGTTAAAGAAGTACAAAACAGTCTGTTCAAATTCCAGTTTTTCATCTTTTGTTTTGGATGGCTTTTTATCTCTTCTTAAAGGTGAAAAAATTCCAGTGAAAATTTTACGAGACACTGGCACATCTGCCTCATTTATTTTGGAGTCTGTATTTCCTTTACTGGAGATTCGCTATCAATTTGTGGAATTGGAATAACTAAAATGTCTGTGCCTTTGTATAAGGTTCTTTTGTATTCTGATTTGATTCAAGGTGAAGTTTGGGATGAATTAGGTGTGAGACCAGCCTTTCCAGTGGAAGAAATCTCTGTGATTTTAGGAAACAATCTGGCTGGGGGGGCAGGTTTGGAGTAAGGGGCGCTTACCTCTGATTGTTTCATCTAAACCTGTCTCCACTGGGGACATTGATGAGAGTGCGCAGTGTTCACCTGATGTTTTTTTTAGCATGTGTGGTTACGCATGCTGCCAGTCGAGCAGCTGCGACTACAAAAAGTGCAGAACCAATTTAGGCAGATGAAGGTACAGTATTTCATGGCCACGTACTCTTCTCTCCATGTCTCAGGGTGAGTAAATTAAGAAACAAAAGGCACATTACACCCTGAATGTATTATTTTCACAGGTAAGGACCGACGACAGTGCCACACAGGGGTATTTTATTTGTGAGGGGGTTCTGATAAGAAAATGGATAACGCAGACTAAATCTTTTCTGAAGGAACTGGTTGTTCAAATAGTAATTCCGAAGCCGCTTTGCTCGCAGGTGTTAAAACTCGCTCATAATCCTTATCTGGACATCTTGGAGTGAGAAATACTTTGATGATTGCGTAAGGTGCATTTTTTTGGCCTCGCTTGAAACGCGATGCGTCCAAATATATTAAAACATGTCACACATGCCAGATCTCCGGTAAGCCAAATCAAAATCCAAAGTCTTTTCTGTTGCAACCGATTCCTGCTGTGACTGAACCGTTTAACCATTTGAAGTTGACTGAATTTGTTGATGGTTCTAAAAGACGGCTTTTTGAGGCTGTTAAGTTGACAAAGGTAAACTTAAAATGGGCGCAATAAAAAATTCAATGTTTGTATGACCGCAGAACTGAGCGTAGTTCCTTTTGTGTCGGGGATCAGGTGTTGGTTTTGTTGCCTGTGATCTCCTCTCCTTTTAAAGGCAAATTTGCTGGTCCTTATGTCATTACAGGTGCTGGTCATATAATTAGAATATCATCAAAAAGTTGATTTATTTCACTAATTCCATTCAAAAAGTGAAACTTGTATATTATATTCATTCATTACACAGAGACTGATATATTTCAAATGTTTATTTCTTTTAATTTTGATGATTATAACTGACAACTAAGGAAAATCCCAAATTCAGTATCTCAGAAAATTAGAATATTGTGAAAAGGTTCAATATTGAAGACACCTGGTGCCACACTCTAATCAGCTAATTAACTCAAAACACCTGCAAAGGCCTTTAAATGGTCTCTCAGTCTAGTTCTGTAGGCTACACAATCATGGGGAAGACTGCTGACTTGACAGTTGTCCAAAAGACGACCATTGACACCTTGCACAAGGAGGGCAAGACACAAAAGGTCATTGCAAAAGAGGCTGGCTGTTCACAGAGCTCTGTGTCCAAGCACATTAATCGAGAGGCGAAGGGAAGGAAAAGATGTGGTAGAAAAAAAAGTGTACAAGCAATAGGGATAACCGCACCCTGGAGAGGATTGTGAAACAAAACCCATTCAAAAATGTGGGGGAGATTCACAAAGAGTGGACTGCAGCTGGAGTCAGTGCTTCAAGAACCACTACGCACAGACGTATGCAAGACATGGGTTTCAGCTGTCGCATTCCTTGTGTCAAGCCACTCTTGAACAACAGACAGCGTCAGAAGCGTCTCGCCTGGGCTAAAGACAAAAAGGACTGGACTGCTGCTGAGTGGTCCAAAGTTATGTTCTCTGATGAAAGTAAATTTTGCATTTCCTTTGGAAATCAGGGTCCCAGAGTCTGGAGGAAGAGAGGAGAGGCACACAATCCACGTTGCTTGAGGTCCAGTGTAAAGTTTCCACAGTCAGTGATGGTTTGGGGTGCCATGTCATCTGCTGGTGTTGGTCCACTGTGTTTTCTGAGGTCCAAGGTCAACGCAGCCGTATACCAGGAAGTTTTAGAGCACTTCATGCTTCCTGCTGCTGACCAACTTTATGGAGATGCAGATTTCATTTTCCAGCAGGACTTGGCACCTGCACACAGTGCCAAAGCTACCAGTACCTGGTTTAAGGACCATGGTATCCCTGTTCTTAATTGGCCAGCAAACTCGCCTGACCTTAACCCCATAGAAAATCTATGGGGTATTGTGAAGAGGAAGATGCGATATGCCAGACCCAACAATGAAGAAGAGCTGAAGGCCACTATCAGAGCAACCTGTGCTCTTATAACACCTGAGCAGTGCCACAGACTGATCGACTCCATGCCACGCCTCATTGCTGCAGTAATTCAGGCAAAAGGAGCCCCAACTAAGTATTGAGTGCTGTACATGCTCATACTTTTCATGTTCATACTTTTCAGTTGGCCAAGATTTCTAAAAATCCTTTCTTTGTATTGGTCTTAAGTAATATTCTAATTTTCTGAGATACTGAATTTTGGGTTTTTCCTTAGTTGTCAGTTATAATCATCAAAATTAAAAGAAATAAACATTTTAAATATATCAGTCTGTGTTTAATGAATGAATATACAAGTTTCACTTTTTGAATGGAATTAGTGAAATAAATAAACTGTTTGATGATATTCTAATTATATGAAAAGAATCTGATGAGAACTATGTCATTTCTATGCCAGAGAGAAGAACTAAAACCCAATTAGGTCATGTGAATGTGCTTAAACCATATTATCTGTGGGAGGAACTGGTATCACTTCATAAATGGAACCAATTGCTTTGTCTGTAGCTGGGGTGTTTTGCCTTTGAAAGATTATGAGGCGGCCATTGAACTTTGGGCAAAAAACACAAGAAGTGCTATTTCCCCATTTTTGAACCGTCATCATTGGCATACAATTGAGCTCAAAAGTTTACATACCCCTTGCAGAATATGCAAAAATGTTAATCATATAATAAGAAGGATCATGAAAATTGCATGTAATTATTTATTTAGTACTGTCCTGAATAAACCATTTCACATAACAGATGTTTACATAAAGTCCACAAGACAAAAAAAAAAAAAAAAAATAGCTGACCCCGTTCAAAAGTTTACATACCCTTGATTCTTAATACTGTGTGTCATTACCTGGATGATCCACAACTGTTTGTTTGTTTTGTAATGGTTGTTCATGAGTCCCTTGTTTGTCCTGAGCAGTTAAACTGAGCTCTGTTCTTCAGAAAAAAATCTCCATGTCCTGCAAATTCTTTGATTTTCCAGCATCTTTTGCATATTTGAACCCTTTCCAACAATGACTGTAAGATTTTGAGATCCATCTTTTCACACTGAGGACAACTGAGGGACTCAAACACAACTATTGAAAAAACTGCAAACATTCACTGATGCTCCAGAAGGAAATACAATGCATTAAGAGTCACGGGTATGTAAACTTTTGAACAAGATGATGTGCAAGTTTTTCTTATTTTGTTTAATGATCATATTTTTAAACTGAGCTCTGTTCTTCAGAAAAATCCTCCATGTCCTGCAAATTGTTTGATTTTCCAGCATCTTTTGCATATTTGAACCCTTATTTTGAAACTTCAGCAGTGACAGTATGATTTTGAGATCCATATTTTCACACTGAGGAAAACTGAGGGACTCAAACACAACTATTAATATAGCTGCAAACATTCACTTATGCTTCAGAAGGAAACAGGATGCATTAAACTTTTTGAATTGGATGAACAGGATAAATTGTACTTATTTTGTCTTCTGTGAAACATGGAAGCATCTTCTGTAGCTTTCGAAGGGCAGTACTAAATGAAAAAAATATGATTATTAAACAAAATGAGAAAAACTTGCACATCATACTCTTGTTCAAAAGTTTTTACCCCCGACTCTTAATGCATCGTCAGTAAAAATTTGAACCTTTTTTGAGTCCCTCAGTTGTCCTCAGTGTGAAAAGACGGATCTCAAAATCTTACAGTCATTGTTGGAAAGGGTTCAAATATGCAAAAGATTCTGAAAAATCAAAGAATTTGCAGGACATGGAGGATTTTTCTGAAGAACAGAGCTCAGTTTAACTGCTCAGGACAAACAAGGGACTCATGAACAACCATCACAAATAAACAAACAGTCATCCAGGTAACCACACACAGTATTAAAAATCAAGGGTATGTAAACTTTTGAACGGGGTCATTTTTATAAATTCAGCTATTTTTTTGTCTTGTGGACTTTATGTAAACATCTGTTATGTGAAATAGTTTATTCAGGAGAGTACTAAATAAAAAATAACATGCAATTTTCATGATCCTTCTTATTTTGTTAAAATGACATTTTTGCATATTCTGCAAGGGGTAAACTTTTGAGCTGAACTGTATAATGCAATAAAGATTGCTAAAGTCAACAGATTGGGCCAAAAAAGGCCAAAAGGGGCAAGGTTGTCTCCAAGAAGAAAGGTGTGATCGTCCAGAAGAAGTCTTCTGCAGTCAATACACACGTCGCCATGCTACTGAAGAATCTCCTTGACTTTGAATGGAACTTCATTTAGATCGGTGAGCTCTTTAATCTTTCTCTCTTTGTTTTGACAGTCTGGCATTGCCACATTAAGCCACAAGAGAACTGGTATTATTAACTTTATAAGCATTAGCCTGGAGTGTATACTGTACATTCCTGATTGTATGGTTTATTTATTATTATGATTATGATTGTTTGTTGTTGTTTGACAGTGGCAGCACTGGAATAATGCTGCAGAGAGGAACAGCGGCTACCAAAGTGATGGTCATCTCTCCTGGATCCACAAGAACTAAGATGTAAAAACACAAGCCTACCTCACAGGACAATTTTAAGAGGTAACCTGCAAGTCTAGCTTGCAGTGGCACAGGTGCCTACTTTACAGTTTCATCCCTAAATGTTTTTATTGATGCATATTATTGATACATCCTGCCAAAATGTTCTACTGTACTATAATAGTTTCAAAATGGCCTTAATGCACATTTTCAAATTGTTCTTAAGTATGTTTTCAAAATGTTGCCAATTCTGCATATGTTCAAATGTTATTATGAAAGTATATTTTTACAGACAGCAGAGAATATATTGCAGATTACATATATAAATCTTTTAAGTTGACTTTTGAGGAAATTTTAATCTAACTCACAGGACTATGTTGAGAGGAAAAACACGAGCCTGTGGGCTTTTTTTCCCCAAAATGTGCCAAAGATGCTTGCATGCTGAATGTTCTTACTCGTGTAATCAAAAAGGTCTTAATGTTCCTTAAATAGTCTTAATAGTGTAGTTTTCCAAATATTGCTAATGATGTGTATTTGTTGCCTTGGTCCTTTTCTTAGACCTACTGTGTTATTCAAGGTAAAGCTTAAATTACTGTAGGTAAGATAAATCACTTATGACAAGAATTTGGTAAGTGTTCAAACTTATGTCTTAAATAAAAAAAAAAAAAAAGTCAACTATAGGTTATGCCCTTCACATTTGGTATGGATTAGGGGCAGTCTCTGAAGAGCAATTTAAGAATCTAAGTTTATTGCCATAGTCTAAAGCAGACACTACTGTTTCTGTTTGCTACTAGAAAGCTCTTCTCAGCATCGTCCAACAGGGTTTATTTTCTTTTTTTCCATTTTTTGTATTCATGTTGACATTGCTCTTTGAAATAAAGGTATTTGATTTTGAAGTTTTTATTGCTTATTTTGCATAATATTCACAATAATGCATATCTTAAGCAATTGTCTTTAGCCCTGGGAATAATGAAGTTCATTGGGAGACTGATATTTTAAATATCAATGAAGACTGATATTTTAGGAAACTGCTAAATTTATGTTATTTCTAATACAGTAAAAAAAAAAAATGCAGCATATTTCTGTAATTATTTGGAAATTACAATAATATTGTTTAGGTTGTTACTTTAACTTCTCACTGTGATAAGTTAAAGTAACAACCTAAACAATATTATTTTAGTTTCCAAATAAATCACAGAAATATGCTGCTTTTATTTTATTACTGTATTAGACTGTGAAATCATTTAACAGCGTGACTACAGAAATATACTGTATTTCTGGTTTACAGACTACTACCGTAAAGTAATTTTACGTATGAATACCGTAAAAATAACGGTATATTGCTGGCGTCTTTGCTGCCAGCTCTTTACTGTAAATTTTAGAAATACAGAAAAATACCGTTTTTCTGGTTTACAGACTACTACCGTAAAGTCATTTTACGTATGAATACCGTAAAAATAACGGTATACTGCTGGCGTCTCTGCTGCCAGCTCTTTACTGTTATTTTACAGGAGAATTTTTACAGTGAAGGTATGAAGCCCCATTTGATTTTGCATGTTGTTATTTGCACACCTGACACAAATTACAATTACTGGTGCTGGAGCATCTATATCATAAAAAAGACACTGTATATTGACAGTAAACATTTAGAACTTTCAAATTATATAACTTGGTATCTTTATTAATATTATAAATAGTATTATATAGATAGATAGCTCCTTTGCCTGCTAACATGATCACGTCGAGCTAGGCGGGCGTGGTTTCAGCAACTAGTCACCTCAGTTCCAATCACGTCCCGCCTCTTTACCCATTTTCAGTTATCCGGGAGTGACGAGCGGTGACGCGCTACTAAGATGGCAGCGGCCTCATTTTCGCTTCAAAAATGCTCTTCAGAAATCTACGGGTGATGTCACGGACACTACGTCCATATTTTTTTATAGTCTATGGTCGGACCACACAGGCGGGTGCGGGTAAGAATGGCTTTAGTCAATGCAAGATCAGCTGTAAATAAGACACTTATTCTTAATGACTTCTTCACTTCACGTTCTCTGGACTTTCTATTTGTTACGGAAACCTGGTTCACTGCTGGGGATGTGAGTCCGTTTTCCAAATTGTTACCTAGCAACTGCACATTTTTAAATTCCCCGCGAACTGTGAGAAGGGGAGGAGGATTGGCGACTATTTTTAAAGAGAACTTTCCCTGTCGTTCTCTAAAGACGGATGCGTATAACAGCTTTGAACTTCAACTCCTGGTTCTGGGTTCTGTTAATCCATTGGTGATTGCATTGATTTATCGACCCCCAAAACGTCATAAAGACTTTCTTGCTGATTTTTCTGCATTTTTAAGTGGTATTATTCCTAAATTTGATAGGTTTTTAATCCTTGGAGATTTTAATGTTCATGTGTGCTGTCCCCCAGTAATTGTAATACTCACTTTTTGCATTTTTTTTATAATTTTAGTACATTTATTCCTTAGTGCTCTATATTGGTCCCAATCACTAGCGCTATTAGTTCTTTTAGCCTTGGTCCAAGCAATATTTCTTTCTCTGATGGAAGAAGAAACAGATGTATTAAACCATGGATTGTCTTTACCACGAACTCTAAATTTTCTTAGAGGTGCATGCTTATTAATCAAAGCTAAAAAAATTGTCTTAAAATAATTCCACGCCAGATCAACATCTGCCATATCACATACATGGAAAAACTTCACTATTATACAAGTCATGTAAAAATGCTTGCTCACTAAAATTTTTATAATTTCTTCTAAAAATAAACTTAGACTTATATATAGGTAGCTTACAATTTCTGACACAAGCAACTGTACAATGATCACTTACATCATTACTAAATATTCCAACAGAAGAATACTTAGGTGGAGAATTTGTAAGTATAACGTCAAGTAATGTGGACTTGTCCATATGTTTTAGATTCAACCGAGTTGGGGAATTAATTAACTGTGACAAATTTAAAGCATTGCAAATATCCTTAACTGATCTTGAAGATTTGGTTAACCAGTCCCAGTTCAAGTCTCCCAGCAATACAAAGCAATGTTTCTGCATTCAGCCTATGGGGCTATGACAAAACCAGTCAACACAAAATGAACGAATCACTCTCTGAGACAACTGACAACTGAAACACCCTTAAATAGTGCCCATGAGGTGGCCATACTTCTGGTAGAATGAGCCCTCAGCCCTTCCGGAGGACAGAGACCCATGCTATTACAGGTGCTGGTCATATAATTAGAATATCATCAAAAAGTTGATTTATTTCACTAATTCCATTCAAAAAGTGAAACTTGTATATTATATTCATTCATTACACACAGACTGATATATTTCAAATGTTTATTTCTTTTAATTTTGATGATTATAACTGACAACTAAGGAAAATCCCAAATCCAGTATCTCAGAAAATTAGAATATTGTGAAAAGGTTCAATATTGAAGACACCTGGTGCCACACTCTAATCAGCTAATTAACTCAAAACACCTGCAAAGGCCTTTAAATGGTCTCTCAGTCTAGTTCTGTAGGCTACACAATCATGGGGAAGACTGCTGACTTGACAGTTGTCCAAAAGACGACCACTGACACCTTGCACAAGAAGGGCAAGACACAAAAGGTCATTGCAAAAGAGGCTGGCTGTTCACAGAGCTCTGTGTCCAAGCACATTAATAGAGAGGCGAAGGGAAGGAAAAGATGTGGTAGAAAAAAAGTGTACAAGCAATAGGGATAACCGCACCCTGGAGAGGATTGTGAAACAAAACCCATTCAAAAATGTGGGGGAGATTCACAAAGAGTGGACTGCAGCTGGAGTCAGTGCTTCAAGAACCACTACGCACAGACGTATGCAAGACATGGGTTTCAGCTGTCGCATTCCTTGTGTCAAGCCACTCTTGAACAACAGACAGCGTCAGAAGCGTCTCGCCTGGGCTAAAGACAAAAAGGACTGGACTGCTGCTGAGTGGTCCAAAGTTATGTTCTCTGATGAAAGTAAATTTTGCATTTCCTTTGGAAATCAGGGTCCCAGAGTCTGGAGGAAGAGAGGAGAGGCACACAATCCACGTTGCTTGAGGTCCAGTGTAAAGTTTCCATAGTCAGTGATGGTTTGGGGTGCCATGTCATCTGCTGGTGTTGGTCCACTGTGTTTTCTGAGGTCCAAGGTCAACGCAGCCGTATACCAGGAAGTTTTAGAGCACTTCATGCTTCCTGCTGCTGACCAACTTTATGGAGATGCAGATTTCATTTTCCAACAGTGCCAAAGCTACCAGTACCTGGTTTAAGGACCATGGTATCCCTGTTCTTAATTGGCCAGCAAACTCGCCTGACCTTAACCCCATAGAAAATCTATGGGGTATTGTGAAGAGGAAGATGCGATATGCCAGACCCAACAATGCAGAAGAGCTGAAGGCCACTATCAGAGCAACCTGGGCTCTTATAACACCTGAGCAGTGCCACAGACTGATCGACTCCATGCCACGCCGCATTGCTGCAGTAATTCAGGCAAAAGGAGCCCCAACTAAGTATTGAGTGCTGTACATGCTCATACTTTTCATGTTCATACTTTTCAGTTGGCCAAGATTTCTAAAAATCCTTTCTTTGTATTGGTCTTAAGTAATATTCTAATTTTCTGAGATATTGAATTTGGGATTTTCCTTAGTTGTCAGTTATAATCATCAAAATTAAAAGAAATAAACATTTGAAATATATCTGTCTGTGTGTAATGAATGAATATAATATACAAGTTTCACTTTTTGAATGGAATTAGTGAAATAAATCAACTTTTTGATGATATTCTAATTATATGACCAGCACCTGTATAACCTACTATAATAGCTTCCACTACCCAGTGGGACAGGTGCTGACATGAAATAGGTTTACCCTTATGAGAGTCAGCCCATGAAACAAATAACTGATTACTGTTCCTTTGTGCTTTCGTTCTGTCCACATAGTGACGCAACGCACAGACAGGGCTCAGGCAATGAAGCTTCTCATCCGTTGTTGAGGAAAAAGGCTGCGGATGGAAAGCCAGCAAATCCACCTGTTTACAGGTGAGAGCTGACTCGCTCACTTTAGGCACAAACGCTTTTGAGAGTTACTCTCGAGTAATCCATAGCAAACTGCATACAGGAGTTATGAACCGATAAAGCGTGAAGTTCACTAACCTGCTTCACGGTCGAAAGAGCCAATAATAAAGCAGCCATTAGCGAAAGGAGCTTTAATTTAATACTCTATAGACTCAAAAGGGGACTGAGATAGTGCATTAAAGGATTAGTTAACTTTCAAATGAAAATTAGCCCAAGCTTTACTCACCCTCAAGCCATCCTAGGTGAATATGACTCTCTTCTTTCTGATGAAAACAATCGGAGAAATATTAATAAATATCCTGACGCATCCGAGCTTTATAATGGCAGTGAATGGGGGTCACGAGTATGAGCTGAAAAAAAGTACTTCCATCCACATCCATCCATCATAAATATGTGCTCCACACGGCTCCGGGGGGTTAATAAAGGCCTTCTGAAGCGAAACGATGCGTTTGTGTAAAAAAAATATCCATATTTAAACAAGTTATGAAGTCAAATATCGAGCTTCCGCCAGACCGCCTTCCGTATTCAAGTTACGAAGAAAGTGTAAACTGGCGTCGCGTCAGTTACACTTTTTCCGTAAGTTGAATAGGAAAGGCATGGGACGTAGCGTAAGATTTGTGAACTGCAAGAGTTTTACACTTTCTTCGTACGTCAGGGCTGCTTCCACACATTTGCTGAACACCCTTGGGGCTAATGACAAACCAAATGGAATTGTCAAAAACTCGTAGGATGTGTCCCGATAGGCAAACCTGAGGAATTTTCTGTGTGCCGGGTAGATGCTTATGTGAAAATATGCATCCTTCAGATCGACTGACGCAAGGCAGTCTTTGGGACGGACACATTGTGATAATGTCTTTAAAGTCAACATTTTGAACTTGTATTTTCTGAGGTGTTTGTTGAGGTTCCGTAAATCAAGAATGGGATGGAGACCCTCCACTCTTTTGGAAATGACTAAGTACCTGGAGTAAAAGTTGTGATGGCTGTCCTCGGACGACACAACCCGAATTGCTCCTTTGCTCAATAAAGAGGCTGTTTCTTCCTCTAAAATCTGAGCTGACTCCCCTTCTGCTGCTGATATTAACACACTGTTGAAAAGTGGTGGTTTTACAGCAAACTGCAGACGATAACCCCGTTTTATCGTGGATAAAACCCAAGGGTGTACTACGCATGCGTGCCAACTCTTCGCATGAACAGCGGTCCGCTGCAGCTCCTGCTCACTGATGGCGCAGCGGTGCCATCCAGCGGTGGAACTTTTTGTGTGTATTTTTGTGTTTATTTTTACCACTTCTGTGCCCTTGGCCCACTGCCTGGATGCACATGGAACATTTTTATTTGTTTCACACACTGTTGACTCTGCCAAACCTCCTCCTCTCTCTTGCATAACCCCGTGGGTGGAGAGGGGAGAAACAACATGGGGGGCACTGGGTGAACTGGTGCCAATGCTCCACCCTGAGAGCTGTTTTCCTCTAAACACTGAACTTGAATCAAACCCCGACGCTTCTTTGCTGGAGGGGGGGAACAAGATTTTTGTGTTATGGAGAGGGATGCTACAGAGACTCCGTGAGTGCTGTAGCCCCTCTTTTGACTCAGAAAAAGACCACTGGTTAGGTCGCTCGCCTCTTCTTGCCTCCTTGAGGGTTAGCTGGGCGTTCAAGGGAGCTAGGGTTTCAGTACCCTGACTGTCCCGCCCTGGAAGCAGAGGAAAACCTAGGGCATGTGGGCTGGGTGAGTCGAGCAGTGGCAATCATTATAAACAACAAACGTCAAGCCAAAATTAATTTATTTAAAGCAAAACTGGAATGGCATTGGGCTTACCTCTCTCATTCATCAAGAATCCAAATATGTTATTTGGCATGTAACATTTGGTTGCTAAACTATTATTCGTTATGTAAAAAAGGCTTCATAGGCTACTTCACTCGTGTTGCAATATCCACGTAAAACAGCATCCTTCAAATGTGCAAAAATGTGTTTGGTTGGGTGCTGGGCATGCTGATTTTACAGCAGACCATTTAAAGGGGTCATGAAATGGATTTTTATTATTATTTTATAATGTTCCCTGAGGTGCACTTATAATGTTAATATGATTTTTACATCAAATAATTGTCATAATTTATAAATGGCTGTTTTCTACCCTGATTTTAACCCTGATTTGGACACTCTGTTTGAAGGGGCATGTCTGCTGTAAGACTTCAGTGTAAACATCCGCTGCTGTGATTGGCTGACATCATTGCAATTGAAATAAGTATTACATGTGGAATCCTTTCAAATACTTTTACCACATTTTTACTATTACAGCTGTCGAGATTAAAAAATCATGAAAAGTGTTGATTGCATTATATTTAGATCTATTCCTATCACATGGAAGGTTGCAGCGATTAACATTGAGCAGATGACAGTCTGTTGATCACGTGAATGCAGTAATCTCGTCACTGCAATGCAATTTCTGCACACACTCACAAATTTTTTTTAACCATAACTAACAATGCAAAAGGATTTAAATACAGTAAGAGATTCATTGTGTAGTGTAAGAGCATCACTATAACAGGAGTTTTTGCAAGTGTCCAGATAAACTCGAGCTGCGTGATCAACAGCTTCAGCCATTATGAGGAGAGCGTTCTTTGAAGTAAAAATAGTAGGATTATTCATTATAAATTTAACTGTCATTTACCTGTTTAAAAATAAAAATATGTTACTTACAGTTTGCGGGGTCCTAAATTGCTGATTCCAGAACAGTTGATTCCTGATCTTTGAGCAAAAGTTTTTGGGCAAAGCCAGTATCGTATTGCAACTTGTTCTCAAAACAGTCACTCGTAAAATGTACAGTACAGACATGCAAGTCAGCGCTGACGTGACGTTCATTTAAAATAAACTGAATCCATTTTTCTCTGACATCGGGATCCTTCGGCAGCTTATGCAAAGATGATGCTTTTCCACAGCCAGGAACAGCACAACATCTGCATGGCATAGCATCTTGTTATTATCACAACCTTACCATAAACAACTAACGTTAGGCCTACTTTAGATCCACTCGCTGCTCATCGACTGAACATCAGTGGGTGGGGACAACAATGCGATGATGTAAAAGTAGCCATTGTTGTCTTGCTCCAGAGGCAGTCGTATGCAAATGATTGTGCCCCTGTGACATCACATGGCAACTCTGTTCCATACAAAGCTTTTTTACAGCTTGATTGTATAAATGCTTTTTTATTGATGACGAGGACGTTTTAAGTTATGGAACTTGCAGGATACAAAGACCTCTTATATGCCTAAAGACCAAGGAAATTTTGATTTCTCATGTCATGACCCCTTTAAATTGAGCAGTGTAGCATTTATGTTTGGTCGAGGCCCAATTCGAGGCTTGTCGCAAAATAATTTTTTTGTCCAAAAAATCCTGTATTGTGTGGTGTCATTACGATTATTTAACTGCTCTCGATTGTGACGGAGCGTCCCCGATCTCAAAATGTAAATATCAAACATGTTTGATTTACGACTCTTGATCGGGCTGCCTCTGACGTGATACCCACGATAGCCAATGAGAGTGAGCAAGCGTCACCTACCGGATGTTGCCTGCTTCTTTAGCTGTGGATTTCAGATTTGGCTTTTTTGGTCGTGTTTTCACATTTATCAACAAACTCAAGCTGTTCAAAACACATCTACAAAAGAGAGAATTAACACATTTTCCATCCTTGTTGAAGACAAGTGGACAAGCAGCAGAGGTTGTAAACGTGAGTACTGCACGGTATGCAACACTGCTTGAAAATGTCAAACAGAGTTTTGAGGACAGATTCTCCAGTCTACGCCAAAAAAGACCACAGATTACATTTATCATCAACCCATTCACTGCTGAATCAGACTGTTTAAAAGCCCCTTTAGTGGAAGATGAAGCAGCATCTCAGCTTGAAATGATTGAACTTTCTGAGGATGACGGACTTAAGTGTTCTGAGGGAAGGAACCATGGAGTTTTGGAAGATTGTGCCGATTGAGAGATGGCTGCACTCAAACTATTGTCAATGTTTGGGTCAACTTACATCTGTAAATCACTTTTTTTCAACACTGATACAAGTGAAATCAAAGCATCGCTCTGTCCTGACTGACACACATGTGAAAGAGTTACTACGAGTTGTCACAACTGAATACAAGCCAGACTTAACAAAGATTGTGAAAACCAAGGAGTGCCAGGTATTCCACTGAGTAAAGTAAAAGGTAGGCTGATACAAGCATTCAAATCCATGAAAACTATTGTGTTATGTAATTAGTAATTGTAATAAGTAATAAATTGTAATAGTAATAAGTCTTTGTGAGACACATCTGTTGTGTGGCTCATCGCAGTGATGAGGAATTTTTTTTTTTTTTTTTTTTTGGCTCATCATGCTGAACAGGTTCGCCACCCCTGATCTAGTGTGTGCATTCAGAGGAATATAATGCTAAAAAATTGGTTGAAACTGTCATTATGTCACAATCCCTGCCTGTGTCTCCTCTGTTGTTTGTGTACCTCATGTTTCCCTGCTGCTGTTTGTTTGTTACCATGGACACTCATTGGACCACACCCCCTTGTTATCTCGTTACCTCATTACCTCATCAGCCTTGTTCACCCTGCCTATATAAGCCTGGTTCTCTCAGTCATTCCCTGTGAAGTACTGTACGTGTAACTCTGCAATTCTGAGCATTTCCCTGGTTTCTTGTATTATTGCCTGTCTTTTGGATTCCCCTGTCAGCCTGTGTGTACCTGCCTTGTTGTTTGGACTGCCTTCCTGTATATCTTTGACCCTTTGCCTGTTTCTTCACCTCGAGTGTGGATTATCCTTCAATAAACTGCGTTTGGATCCTCAACCTTCGAGTAGTGATGGGCAAATGAAGCCTCATGAAGCACTGAGGCTTCGCAGCCCATTGCTTCACCAAAAGGTTCATTACCCGAAGCTTCATACAGCATTGCTCACTAGTGACACCTAGCTACTGTGCAAAGAAATAGCAGACAAATCAATTAATCCTGAGCCTATGACCTGAGCAGACATTTGTGCATTGCCTGGGTATAAAATAAAATATGTATCTTTCTCTGTCTGACTTGTGCAGAGACAACTGTCTCACACACACACACACACACAGTTAATTAATTATTCATAAATTGTTTGGATAGCGACAGTATGAACAACAAAATTGATGCTGTGTTGAGTGCAGTGATTATTGTGGAGGGAGTGTAATACTGCAAACTACAACAGAGCAGTCTGGGGTGGGAAAAGTTAAGAATTATTACTGTTTTTTGGTGCAGTGAACTGTTTTAGTGAAGTGTTGTGCTTATGGGACTGGGGATATGGAGCAAACTGCAACAGAGCAGTTTGGGGTGGGTGGGTGAAGGAAGAATTATAATTGATTTTTATTGAGGAGCAGAATTTTTTGAAGTGTGTTGGGATTTAGATGATTCTTCTTCTTGGACAAAACCTCTCCAGCCTTGGAAAAGATCCTTTCGCAAGGAACAGAGGATGCGGGGGAACATAAGAATGCAAGTGCCAGCTGGTATAAGTGAGGATACAGATGCTTTTGTTGAGCCCAATATACTAGTGGATCCTCAGATCTTGTGAGATTCACTTCCGATAAATATCGGTCCACTTCAACAGTAACATCTGCTGTTGCACTTGAGCTCCTTCTACTGTGATCGACCGTGCTATCCAGCAGATGCCAAAGGTCACCTAATAATAGAGGTACAAAGAGAAAAACTCCATTAACAATGGTTCACAGTACTAATCACTTATGTGAAAATTCACACAACAAAGAAATATACTACTTACTGTTGTTTGTAGATTGACCTGCTTCTGAAGAGGCTGGCAGTGTATTGGTGGAAGCAGAATGGACACCAGAACTTCTGATTACAGTAGCACATACTGATTTTAATCTTGATACTGCTTCTTGTAGTTTCCCTTGGCTTAAGAATCCCAGTTTTTTTGAATCTGGGATCCAATAATGTGGGTATGGTCATCACACTTAATGATTCAAAATGTACTGCATTTTCCCTGACCCTCCGGACCATGCTGTCACCCAGCTGCCTTGTTAAATTGGACTTGAGGCCTTCCAGCTTACTCATTACCGTATGATTTAAAGGAACACTCCACTTTTTTTGAAAATAGGCTCATTTTCCAACTCCCCTAGAGTTAAACAGTTGAGTTTTACCGTTTTCGAATCCATTCAGCCGATCTCCGGGTCTGGCGGTACCACTTTTAGCATAGCTTAGCATAGTTCATTGAATCTGATTAGACCGTTAGCATCTCGCTCAAAAATGACCAAAGAGTTTCGATATTTTTCCGATTTAAAACTTGACTCTTCTGTAGTTACATCGTGTACTAAGACCGATGGAAAATGAAAAGTTGCGATTTTCTAGGCCGATATGGCTAGGATCGTAGGCGTAATAATCAAGGAACTTTGCTGCCGTACCATGGGTGCAGCAGGCGCAATGATATTACGCAGCGCATGTAACCCCCTGCTTGCACAGGGAGCGTGCCTTGCAACCATGGAAACATTTGTGAGAGACGCTGCGTAATATCATTGCGCCTGCTGCACCCATGGTACGGCAGCAAAGTTCCTTGATTATTACGCCGGAATGAGAGTATAGTTCCTAGCCATATCGGCCTAGAAAATCGCAACTTTTCATTTTCCGTCGGTCTTAGTACACAATGTAACTACAGAAGAGTCAAGTTTTAAATCGGAAAAAAATATCGAAACTCTTTGGTCATTTTTGAGTGAGATGCTAACGGTCTAATCAGATTCAATGAACTATGCTAAGCTATGCTAAAAGTGGTACCGCCAGACCCGGAGATCGGCTGAATGGATTCGAAAACAGTAAAACTCAACTGTTTAACTCTAGGGGAGTTGGAAAATGAGCCTATTTTCAAAAAAAAGTGGAGTGTTCCTTTAACATCTTCATCAGAGGAATCACTTTGGAGGCAGACACTCCGCAGAAAGCTCTACTGTAGCCTGGTGGAAAGGGGCAAGAACATGTAAGGCATCTTGGACTGCCTCATACTCCAAGGCAGTAGGAGGGGTGATGTCAGTCCTTAGACAGGTAAGGGTTGCCCCCACTGGCTCTCTCAGCTGATAGAGCCATTCCAGCATGTTATAAGTGCTGTTCCAGCGAGTGTCCACTTCAGTTATCAGCTTCAGAACTGGTCTCCCCATCTGCTCCTGTACTTGGGCCAGTCTCTCTTTTGCTGTAGTGCTGGTTCACAAGTTCACAAGTTTCCTACATTTGGATCTGATTTCATTGAAGCTACTGATGTCATCAAAGGACTTCCTCACAATGAGATTTAGTGCATGTGCAATGCATATTGCATGCCTAACATTTAATGATCTTACACATGCAATCATATTGGCTGCCGCATCAGTTACCAGGCACTTCACTTTCTCCTTTATGCCCCACTCCTCCATGAGCTTGATGTGTCCAGTAGCCAAGTTCTCAGCGGTATGGCTCTTAGGGAAATGCTCTACACCTAGTAAAATAGTGCAGAGCTTGTCATTTTCATCTATAAAATGGCAAGTTACTGCTAGGTAGGCATCCATGTGTAGGGATGTCCACATGTCAGACGTAAGGCTTACAGCAACTGCTCTCTGGCCTTCTCCTTAGCCTCCTTGTATTTATTATCAACCATGACCTTCAAAGCCTGTGGATAAAAATAAATGCAGTTACTCTTAATTTTAACTACTTAAATAATTATAAACCACTTTATTAATCACATACCTTTCGAGTTGGGATAACATAAGTGGGATCCAACACATGCAGGAGCTCCCTAAATCCAGCATCTTCCACAATGGAAAAGGGTTAGGAGTCCTTGACGACCATGTTCACCAGGGCCTCATTCACCATTTCTTTTTTGGAATCTATAATAAATACAAAGCTGGTGTATTGTAGGAGCCTAACACCTTATTTAAATAATGAAAAAAAAAAATTATTATGTATTACTTTGAGTACTGTGTGGATTGTTAATAGTTTCTGCATGTTCATGCAGTGCCTGATAATGCCTGAGCATGGAGGAGGTGTTATTGCTGTATGTCAGCTCCTTCAGGCACAGCAAGCATTTCACCTTGAAACATGAAATAATAGACATGAAAGATTATACAGCCATATAGTGAGGATTATAATTATGTTGAGACAGTAAAATGGAACAATTACACATACCTTATTGTGAGCAACCATTTCAAAAAGCTCCCAGACAGGGGAGGATTTCCTCTTTCTTGCTGACTCCATTAAGAGGTCACAAAAAAGCAAACAAATCCAAAAGGGCAATCCAAATCAACAAGCAGTCCAGTCCAAATCCAAAAATCCAAAGCAATCCAACTAATCTTATCTATGTAATATAATAATAATAATAATAATAATAATATAATATAACTAATATAAGTAATAATAACAATATACTAACACTAATATAACCTAATATAATGTAATAATATAGCCCTAATAATACAATAACGACAACGACACAACTCTCTAACTCTGACTCTCCGACACTCTACTACTACTGCTGCTTCTACTACTCCTGAAAACACCCACAAGGTGGCGCGTGTTTCGAACCCCCTTTATCCGGAAGCGACACTCAAACCGAACCGATGACGTATTCCACACAAACTGAGGCCTCGTTTGTCATCGGTCACGTGATTTCTACATTCCCAACACAAGCCTCGAATCGAGACTTCATCTGACACGCCCATTTATGCTCGACACAAGCTACGAAGCCTCGGTTCAAATGTCACATCACTACCTTCGAGTCTCGGAGCAGTACGTTACACATTATATCTGTGGTCTCCCACAGTTTTAAAATTGGTTAAGATTTGAAAATCGTCTAGTGTGTACTAGGCCTTCGCAACATAATGGCACAATGACAGACACTGAAGGAATCGCTCGGTGATTGTCCGATGAGTAGCTACTGTACAAAATCTGCTGAACGCAGGTGTGCTGTTGGTGTCGTGCACAGACAGACAGTGGCCTAATGATAACCCCTTTCGTGGTCTCCCCAATATTATGAAAAATACCATTGTATTTGAAGGATAGATTTTGAAGGAAATGCTAAGATATGCATGTTTTAAATAAAATATTTTGTCAGTGACACGCTGAGTCACACAATAATTTACAATGCAAAAAATAAGGCCTATCTGTTTCCATTAAAAATATACAGTATAAACATCCTGAAATATATGTTTACCTTATAGGCAAAATTGCATAAATTTGATTTGTTTTAAACAATTAAAAATACTATTTGGCCAGTGGAAAAGAATGAGAATAACTCTTCTGAAAACTTTTTCTGAACAGTATTTTATACAATTTGGGTCATTTTTTTTCTAAAACACGACAAGGATAATGAATGATTTTTAGCAATGTGATTTGATGGCACAAATGCATTTATAGTCATATTTTCCTAATGTCTTGTACCATTAAACATGGTATAACGTGGATGGGAATATGCATGGAAATGATATGCAGATGACTTTATGCATAGCAAAACTAGGCGTTGTAAGCTCCATATATGGTTATTTCGGGAAGGAGACGGTGGAGATGCATGTGCGCACAATCTTCTGCTGACTGGGTTTTATAAAGGGAATTTTGTGGCTTTTAAAAGGTTCTGGCATACGCATGATTTTATAAATCTGAAAGCAGAAAAGCCAGATTTTGCGTACGCACACATTTAAGATGAAATCTATGGAAAGTTTTATACATAAGGCCCCAGGTGTGTGGTCTCACAGTCCGGTCGAATCATATAGGGCCAGATTTACTAAACAGGGCAAATTAGAGTGAGAGCAAAATTCCAAAAAAAAAGTGCGCCAATGGGAGTGGAAAGCTCCGCATGTGATCTACTGACGACGCACACATTAAAGAGTTAGTTTACCCAAAAATGAAAATTCTGTCATTAATTACTCACCTTCATGTCATTCCACACCCCTAAGACCTTCGTTCATCTTCAGAACACAAATTAAGATATTTTTGATGAAATCCGAGAGGTATATGACTTGTCCATAGACAGCAATATAATCACTGCTTTCAAGGTCCAGAAAGGTACTAAAGACATCGTTAAAACAGTCGACGTGACTGCAGTGGTTCAACCTTAATTTTATGAAGCGATGAGAATACTTTTTGTGTGCAAAAACAAAACAAAAATAACAAATTTATTCAACAATATCTTCTCTTCTGTGTCATTCTCATATGTTGTTTACGTCCAGCGCTTCCAGGTTTTACATCAGAACGCCAACTCATTATTGGCCGGCTCCTGCGTCAGCATCACACGCATGCTCTGATTCGAAACAAATGATTCGTAAAGCTTTGAAGCGTCATGAAGCAGTGTTTTGAAATCACCCATCACTAGATATTGTGGAATAAAGTCGCTATTTTGTTATTTTTGGCGCACAAAAAGTATTCTTGTCGCTTTATAATATTAAGGTTGAACCACTGTAGTCACATGAACTGTTTTAAATATGTTTTTAGTAGCTTTCTGGGCATTGATAAAGGGAGTGTTATTGCTGGCGATGCAGGCCTCACTGAGCCATCGGATTTTAACAAAAATATCTTAATTTGTGTTCCAAGGATGAACGAAGGTCTTACGGGTGTAGAACGACATGAGGGTGAGTAATTAATGACATAATTTTCATTTTTGGGTGAACTAACCCTTTAAGGTTGAACCACTGTAGTCACATCGACTGTTTTAACGAAGTCTTTAGTACCTTTCTGGACCTTGAAAGTGGTGATTATATTGCTGTCTATGGATGAGTCATATACATCTCGAATTTCATCAAAAATATCTTAATTTGTGTTCCGAAGATGAATTAAATAAAAAAAACAAAAATAACTGTCCACGCCCTTTCAGCGCTATTTTTTCACTGCATGTCTTTAGTAAATCCTGACAGTAGTTTTTTAATGCCAAAAGAGGGTTTGCGCTGGCGCAAGGTGTAAATCTGGCCCATAGTGTTTGCGTTCGGACATTTGTGGTATTTTTAATGGGTCACAGACACCCATCTATTCTAATTTAATTTAATTTTAATTTGACATTCTAATATTTTCGGTTAATGATCGACTAATGAGCTTCGGTTGTCGGTCAGGAAAATAATATAAATGAAGAAAATGCTCTCATTACAATTCTCCTCCAGATTTACTATGCTGCGCGGAAGTTCATGCTAACTCAAAAACTTGCGTACATGAGCTGAGACCTGACATGAGATTTGATCGTAGCCACTGCTCACGTCCATATTGATAAATGGCAAGTTTTGCTGGGAAAGGCCGTACGCCAGTTTTCTGTTGTACGTTCGTTTCATAAATGAGGCCCATTGCCTGTAACATGATAGGCTACCAGAATAAATGTGCAGGGACTACCAAATAGATAAGAAAACTATGATTCTCAAGTTGTTATATAAAAGAGGGGATTGTAAATCCACCCCTTCAGAATTGTAACAGTAAGTATACTCAGAGAAGTGATAAATGGCAAGTTGGTGTTTAACCATTTATTGAATGCAGCAGAGAAGCATAAGTAAACAGGTAAGTGAATATGACTTTTTGCAGAATGAATAGAAATTCTGAATGAATTAACCAATTTCTTATCTTTGCAGGTTTCATGGGAGATTGTGACGGCTGAATCCGGGGATTGAAGAAACGCACACACCTCAGTTGCTGCCAGTAGGCGAAGTAGGTGAGTAACTGAGTAAATGGTGACCAGGGAATCTAAAGAAGGAGATGGATAATGGATTGGAGATTCTCAGGAGTAGCCGAGGAAAATAATAAGGAACACTGGGATCAGGAAACGATGGAGGTAAGTAACACATGTAAGGTCCTTTCAGGTAGAGAGTCCGTAGTCCATAATGAGACCATACAATAGCTCTGTCCCAAATTCAGGGGCTGCGTTCTCCGGAGGTCGCATTTAAAGGCTGCATAAGTCCATTGAGTCGGTCTCATTTAACCCTCTACTGCACACATGTTGATGGCACATGAAAAAAAAAATATTCCACATCATTTTTTGGTTCATTTGGGAACATTTTATTGATAAAAAAAAATTTTGACGGTTGGCTTAAAGTCCCCCTGTGGTGAAATTTTTTTAATGTTTTTCAAGTTTTTAATGTTGTTCATGTGTCTATCTGGTGTTTTTAACATGCTTTAAGACAAACCATGTGCAAATTCATAAGTCAACACCATTGCTGAGTATTTTCTCTTTAAAATTGCTGGTGTTTCTGACGTCACAAATTACCTTGTAACCAATCACGTCAACGTGCCGGCGGGCTTTAGCATATCATTAACTGACCGCACAAGGGAGTCTCAAAAGAAGGTTATCCTGGTATATTTTTCTGTTGATATGAAAAATCAGTTAAATTTAGCAATATGGCGGGTGTATGATGTATCTTACGATGTTATGATGAACTATATGCCTTTCTTCACTGACATTCTGAGTTGTTCAAAGCGTTTCTAAGGATACTGATTGTTAGAAGGCAGCTGTCTGACTTGTGAATGTGAACATGGTTTGTGTAACATTAGCAACATTATTAGCTGTTTGATAACGTAGTCAAGCAAAATGCTAATCATATTAATTACCATTGTTTTCGACGTTGCAAAAAGCGATACCATTGTGCAGCGTTTACCTCAGTAAGTTGACGGAGTGGATCTCGTCTAAGCTCGCGCGAGTGAGTGGAGGCGGGGCTAATTACCATATTCATAGATCCGTGTATATTAAATGAGGCAAGGGTGTAGAGTTACATTCACAGGAAAAAAAAAAAAATGTAATTTAAATATGTTTAAATATGTAATTTTGGTGATCAAAGATGAGTTTTAAGGGATAAAATTATTGACTACAGGGGGACATTTTTTTTTTTAATTTGGAACTACAGGAAACTCTTTTAAATATTTGAGTATTTTGCCTTTCCTTCAAATGAATATTTAAGTCTTTCAAAGCAAATCCTTGTAAAATGAAACACATTCACATTCAAGCGTGCACTGCATTTAATTGTTCCTTTGTCATATTTCAACAGGTCTTTCAGTTAAAATGCTAGGTAAGATGAGAGATTACATCCAAGTAATCAGATTCAATCATCCGTTTACAGTTTGAAACATTTATTTTTGTATATTATGCATTGTACCATATACATTTTTTTTTTTTTTTAATCTGTATGCAGTATTCTGTGTACTATACATTAGTCTGCAATTATAAAGACAACTAACTGAAAATAGCAAAACCATTCTCATTTTTTTTCCACTGACATTGATGTTTTACATCACTTTGGTACTATTTTCACAAGCAAGTGGTAATTTTTTTTAAAACTCAATCACACCACAACAGATAATCAGATATGCACTTTGATTTGAGCATATTTATGTCAATTATGTTAGTACAAAATCACAAAGTATCCTTTACATTGCAGAAAATAAGTGGTTCATCTATATTACTTTTCATTCACAGTAACTGTCTTTCATAATACTACAGTAATTCTATCAAACATTTTATTTGCTTCTCTTCTCGTTCATTTTAATAATTTGTCCATCATTTAATCCAACTGATCTTAAAGGTTAATCAATCAATCAATCATTTGGTACATCGATAGATTTCTATAGATACAGCTTCAATAGATGTAGGTATGTGTAACCAACAGATTACAGTTATCAATTTAGCTTTTTACAGTAAGCCATGTGAGGAACACTGCAGCTGAATTTTTATTGTACTTCAGTATAAAATTTAAAAAAATTAGTAATATTTTTTTCTTTGATTCAAGGATATTGTGACTTGACTGTATTTCATCAATACTGTAATATTCTCTAATATTCTCTCTACTAGTTCTTTTAAAATGATGTATTTACGTGTAGTACCATTATGAATATCGATCACATATATTGCACAACAATATTAAATGATTGTACAAACAACTATCAGTATCTTGTGTGTGGGTGATATGAATTAGAGGTTTTCTTGATTGCAAACACACTGTAAGTGATTCATTTGGCACAATTTCCCAAACCATTCATTCAGTTCTCAAAACAAAGACGCATTTCTCCAGACGTTTAACACATTTTTTACATGTCCTGCATTTTTGCAGAACTGAGAGACGACTTCCTAAGGGAGGTAAAGAAAATCTTTTGTCAGAATATCAAGAAACTGCTATAGTACTGTATTCTGTAATGAAATTTGGCAGAAGGTGCAGAGGATGCTGAATTTATTTATTCATTTTTTTACTGTGCTGTAATTCACAGTATACTGTGTTGTGTTGCATACCGAGTTCATATTCAATTCTTTTGCATTTTAAATTTTCTTCTCCAGTGCTTTTCATATACTGTTAGATCACTTTACAGTAGTGTAATGAAATGTATTTTTTTCCCAAAGCTCATTGTTGTGTTTTACTGTATCTGCACTCTTTCAATTATGTTGTATAGTGTAATAGACACTGAGGTGTAAAATAATGACTTCTTGTGTATTTGTTAGGTTCTGTGTCATTTGAGGCCAAAGTTTGATTCTATTATGTTTTTTGATTCTAATATATTTTTGACTAAAATATTTGATTTTGACGTGACAGTTTGAGGTTTGTATAAGTTGGTGTATAGGTCTGAGATTGTTTATAGTCATGAGAAAATGGTGAATTGTTTCATGAGCTGTGTTAGCAATTGAGAAAAACAGGAATGTTCCTATGGTATTTTATGATGATAAACAAATAATTCTTCAAGTGTAAGGCCTCTTTAAAGAAATGAATGCGCAATGCAATGTTGTAAACATTAGACAGCCTGTTACAGCTGAAGACTGTTTTGAGTTTTATGTCTAGAGCTTTGAAAACTCACATCAAGATTCTGAAATTAGTGCCAAAGTGATGGTAAAAACTGAAATCAGACATGCATCAGATGGAGAGAGACAGATGGCAGATAACTGTTATATAAAATACAGGCATTGTACAATACAGCCATGTAATAATGTAAACAATGGCCTTACCATGGTAGAGACTGCCAAATTACTGTAGCTCTAAAAAGATTCACTACAGTATACATTCATATCAAATATCAAATGTTCTTATTACGTGTTACAATGATCTTAGTAAAGAAAATATGTACAACTGTAATGAAAGCATGAGATCAAGATTTGAAAGTATGACTAGCGGTGTTGCAAGTGGGAGGCCTGTTATATTTTATAATAGAAAGTACTCTATTAAGACATCAAGGATACTTGAGGCAAAACATGCAGTATGAAACATATACATAAATCAATTAGTAAAAAAAAAAAAAAGAAAGAAAATTTAAACATACAAAAAAAGGAAACTATCATTGCAATATATGGATAATGATTGAATGGAACTTGAACCATATAAATAATCAAGAACATTCAAGTATAAACTTAGAGGTCTACTTAACTGTCAAATCTTAAAAATCTTTGCTCGTGTATTTGGAGGACTAGAACTTATCAACTTGAATAGCCAGATAACAGTGAATTAATGAAATGGGCTTTTGAGGGTACAAATAATTCCATCTCATCACATAATTTCATGGATGCAAAAAAGAAGGAAAGAAAGAAAGAAATGGACAGATAAGAAAAAGAAAGATAGAAATGAACAGATAAGAAAAAGAAAAAAAAAAATCATCCGAAATCAGAAAGTGCAGGAGTTCAGCAGCTGTGCTGGAGCGGATTCTCTAGATTACATCTGCCTTTTCTTAGACAGAGCTTCTGCTTCCTGTGAAGAAACACATAGAAAGCCTTTGGATTAGTTCAAATCAGCTGTTCTGTACAGTGGAAGAAAGAGTAGAGCATGTCTATGAAGCAAAGGCCATCAGATGGGACACTGTGTTCCTGAGGCTAAACATTAGCACTCAAACTACATTCCTAAGAGCGGACACATACAGTACACATGAGGTGGGAATAAAGGACCCTTTATGTCTGTCACAACACATACCTTTGAACCTGGGGGCGCAGTCAAGCCAAGAAACGCATACACAGCATTGTCTTCACGGGCATAGAAAAATGCCTCATAGTTCTGGAGCACAGAAGCATCATTTAGGGAGCAGATGGCAAAAGAAAGCATTGCTCAGTTCTTAGAGTCTGTGCTTGAGTCAGTTTAAACCAGTCAAAACACAAGACTGCAGTTCATCTGATATTTGAAAATTACCTGTGCAGAAATGTGCCCTGCTCAACACTGAAACATACTGAAATAGATTCATTTTGAAAGCTTCATCCTTTGCGTGAAAGGCATCTGTACAATTTGGCTAAACTATTTTCTCTTAAAGGCATATTCTAGGTTAAATCTGTGACATGTTGTTAAAGGAATAGTTCAACCAAAAAATAAAATTCTGTCCAAATTTATTCAGCCTCATGTAGTTCCAAACAAGTATGGCTTTCTTTCTACTGGGAGATACAAAAGAAGGTATTATGAAGAGTGTTTCAGTTGTTTGTTGTTGCTATTTTATTAAATAGAGTAAGACCCAAAACTTTCATGGTTCAAATTAAGGGTAAGATATTTCATCAAAATCTTATTAAAAATATTATTAATTTTTAAATTGATAATGATATATCACGATATAGTTATTTTATTTTTGTTGTTGAAAATAATAACAAAGAAGCAAATTATAAGTAATGGGATAAATACAATAAATGAAATAAACAGAGCTATACAGGTAGGTCTATCAAACAGTAGTATTCCGGTTGTACTACACAGAAACTGAATAATCAAATGTAAAAATTAAGCTGCATAATCTTCACTTTATGAATTAAATATACATTGATCATTATTAAAGCTACTAAAGTTATTCAGTCAAGAGCAGTGAGTGATTTTTCTCTTCTTCTGTTGTTTTATTAAAGGGCACCTATTATGCTTTTTTATTTTACCCTTTCTTTAGTGTCTAATATAACTGCTTATGCATGTAAATGATACTCAAAAGACACAAAGCACAAAGTCCATGCCAAAGTTAATCTCTCCAACAGAAACAGTTGCCTGAATTGCTTCGTTTGTAGTCCTGCCATTATTTTCATGATTTAGCTAGGTTTTCATGTTTAAGGGGTTACATTTCCAACACACACTCTAAGCAGTTGACCAGTCACAACATACTGGGCCAGCTGACCAATCAGAGCAGACTGGACTTTTCAGAAAGGCGGGCTTTAACGATACAGGAACTAAAACAGGGTGTTTCAGGCAGAGGGTGAAAAGAGGTGATGCAGCAATGTACATTATGAGAAAAAACGTCTTGGTTAAGTATGTAACCCTCTTTCCCCGAGAGAGAGAACGGAGATGTACGTTAGCACTGAACCGACGAATTGGGATATCGCATGAGAGCCCGATCACCTTTGAGTGTCTACTAAACAAGCCAATGCACATTGGCGTGCGAGATTTGCATCGCAGCGTGGGTATAAATACGGAAGCAGATGCAATCACACTGTTTTTCGCTGAGGAGACGAGCACGTAGGCCTGCGCTCAGCGGTGGCACAGGAACGGTGGTGACGGGACGTGCGTCTCCGTTCCCTCCTTCAGGGAACAAGGGTTACATACGTAACCGAGACGTTCCCTTTCAGTCAGTCACGTTCGACGTTCGTCAGAACTGAACCGATGAATTGGGATCCCTAATAAAATGCCACAGTTTCTGGCCCTTCCAGTGCCCCGCATAAGCCTCTGAATCCTGCCGCACCTTGGGGCGGAGGAACGGACCGGGCTAATGCGGAGAAGTCTAACACAGCTGTTCCGCATGACCCGCACAGTGAGACTATTGGATAACACTGGGAAAGCGTGCCCTTCCAGAGGAAAGGAACGCTGCGGAGACCACGTCCTGCCCAAAGGGAGGTAACATGAGGAGGACACGCATACGGACTGGCCAATCAAGGGCAGTGCAATGTACAGCCAACACGGGGGGAGACAACACCTGGCAGGGACAGCAGAGCGGCCTCTGCCAAGGGAAAGACACGGGCTCGAGTTTCTGTGGAAGAATACACATATGAGACCGCCGTAGGGGTCACAACATATGGCACCCAGCCTAACACAGGTAGCAGTGCCTACGAGTGCTAGGCCTAGCATCAGACACTCCGCAATGTCTGAGGCCGCAAGGGGTGATGGAGGAACTCTACAGGGTTCGCCAACTGGGGAACTTACTGGAGCAATGAGCGCACTTATCCAGTCCAAAGGGAGGGGAATGGTGCAGCAAGCCGACACTAGAACAGGGGCTCCGGCATTTACTGGCCACTAGGGGTGAGTACGCAGGAGGCTACCGGTTCCACACGAAGGCTATAGAACCTAGCGAATGTGTTAGGTGTTGCCCAGCCCGCAGCTGTACATATATCTGTCAGCGAGGCGTCATGCGCCAGTGCCCAGGAAGAAACAACACCCCTAGTGGAGTGAGCTGTCAACCCGAGCGGGCAAGGCACGCCTTGGGTCTGATATGCCAAGGCAATGGCATCCACTATCCAGTGAGCCATCCTCTGCTTGGAGACAGCCTTTCCCTTCTGCTGGCCTCCGTAACAGACGAAGAGCTGATCTGAGGTCCTGAAGCTCTGTGTTCTGTCCACGTAAGTATGCAAAGCGCGGACTGGACAGAGCAGAGCCAGGGCTGGGTCTGCCTCCTCCGAGGACAGCGCTTGCAGGTTCGCCACCTGATCTCGAAAGGGAGTGGTAGGATCCTTGGGCACATATCCGGGCCGGGGTCTCAAGATAATATGAGAATCACCTGGGCCGAACTCTAGGCACGATTCGTTGACCGAAAAAGCGCGCAGGTCCCTTACCCTCTTGATAGAAGCCAATGCGACCAGGAGAACCATCTTAAGTGACAGGGTTTTTAACTCAGCTGACTGCAAGGGCTCAAAGGGCAGTCTCCACAGTGCCGTAAGCACCACGGACAAGTCCCAAGAGGGTATAGAGTGCGGACGAGGAGGATTCAATCTGGTCATCAGCAGGGGCCCCAAAGGAAATGGCTGGTCGCCCATCAGGGGGACCAGCGCGATCCTCTGGAAGCACCACAGGCTGCGATGTATCAGAGGGGTGAGCGGCCCACGGAGATTGGCTCGGCGGGGAAGCCCTAACCGTAATCCTCAGGTCACCCAGCCTATTCGCCAAAGTAGTGCCTTTCTGACCAGCAGAAAATACAGTAAATCGGGCATGGGGAGGGGACTTGCCCTTGAGGACCAAGGTGAGCAAGTCTCAACCGTACCATTGCGATAGTCATGTTCCCACAATGAGAACATGAACTATCCACAAGCACTGCTTCAGCATGCTGAATGCCCAAACATGAGATGCAGCGATTGTGGCCATCAGTTGGCGCTAGGGAACGACTGCACCCAGAAACGCACAGGAGGAATGACATCTTGAAAAAGACGCAGAGTCACACCCGTTGCTCTTTTAGGAAAAATAGAAAAAGCTCTTAATATAGTGCTGAAGCACACAGGGAACAGCCGCGACACAAATGCAAGAAATAGTGCAGCCTACAGTTGCGTGCTCACTCAAATCACAACCCTTCTCACACTGAAGGCAAAAAAAAAAAAAACAGTGCTGTGAAAACAGCAGTTGAGAGCTCGTGAACTCGTGAGCTCGCGGCCGCCGCTGTAGCGTGCCGTCACACCAACACTTCAAAGGCTTCTTTCTCTTTAAGAGGCTCTTTGTAGTAGGCACAGCAGGAGATCTTTGCAGGAACAAAACAACTGTTTGGCTCCGAAGAGAAAGACAGAGTGCGATTGCATTCGCTTCCGTATTTATACCCGCGCAGCGGGGCGGTGCTCAAGATGCAAATCTTGCACGCCAATATGCATTGGCTCGTTTAGTAGACACTCGAAGGGCTCTCATGCGTTATCCCAATTTGTCGGTTCAGTTCTGATGTACGTTGAACGTGACCGACTGAAAGGGAACTTTAAATTATGTAGATTCTAGCAGATCCACCAAAAATTATGAACATAATATATGCACTTTAACATTAAGGACATATAAAGCAATGGGTATGTATTAGGTTGCTGTAATTTTAGGACAGGCTGAAGGCTGCATCCTTATTTGGAGGTAATGTGAACTCCAGAGGACGCAGCCTTCAAAGAAAGACAAAATGTCACCACATACATCATTGAGGCTGTCTCATTTCAGAAAAGCAACCATTAAATTCCAAAGAAAGAAATTACAGTAATTACTTCTTAAAAGGAATAACAGTCAATTTTATAATGTTTTTTTAATTAATTTTAATTAATTGTTTACATTCAGACAATATCAAATATGAGACATGAACCTCATGTAAATTTTTCGCCGCTAGAGGTCGCCTATGCAAAATAAAGGCATAGCTTGATATCGCTGAGTTTAAGCGCGGAATCTTAGGGAAATGTCGTCTTCACCTCACAGCCAGTGGAAAAGATATGGGACGGGACTCGAGCAGAAATCATGTTCATGGATGAGGTTATTAACGTTACTGTAGTATGAAGCAGCGCAAGACAGAGTGATGTTGGAGTTGAACGGGGCCGCTGAGAGACGGACACGACACACACCTCGCGAGCAGCAGAACTTTTATTATGCTGCAGTCGCCGGCACCGCTTCTTCCGGTCAAGCATATGAGGTACCACAGCGCTGTTTATCATATTAGAGACATTTGACTGTGTTGAAAATTATGTTATGACGTTACTCTGTGCGTTCGCTTGGCAGCTGCTGTGAGACACTTGTTGCACACTGCAATAAGCTAGATCAATTTTAGAATATCATATTAATAAATGCTGGATGGCTTGTGTTGATAAATGGCATGCAATTAATTTTAAAACATATTGTATGATGGAGAAAATGCTGTATTTCTTAGCTACTTGACAAAATAGTGTTTTTCTCTGAGGCATGGTAAAAGCATGGTATTCTCGGAAAATCAAGAAAACTAGATTTAAACAATAAGACTAAACGTGTTGAGCTACATAACAATAATTTGTTTTCTGTCTATAACCAAACAGTTGTTCCCTTGTCTAATAAAACATGTATTATGTTAAAGCGTCTTTAGTGTTTCCATGGTTTCTGCAAAATAAAACCGGAAACCGAGGGTAACGCGGATATGACGCCATTGACAGGCGACTCCCGTACATGTCCCGTATCCTTGGTTAAAATCGCGATTTTTCTCACAATTTACAAATAGTTGGAAACATTTGGGATATTGTAAGTACTCAACTGAACAAAATATATAACACTGGCCTAGTGGTTTTTGGATATTTTACTGCAAAAATCTTACATATTGTAGCTTTAACCCGCGATGGAAAAATCAACCCACGGCAACAGTTTAAAAGTAGCCTAATTCTGAGGGGAAACGACAGACTTGGCAACTCTGGCTCCTTGTGCAACTGATATATTGTATAAGGGGAGAGGGCGTGGCTTCTGGCAATGTTCTGCCCATGAGGAGAGGTCAAGTTTGAATCTTGTGTTTATAAACAGTAACTGAAAACCCTTCATAGTGCACCTTTAAAGGGATTTTGCTTGTTTTTACAAGGGATGAGTTGAAAATATTTTCTGTGGTTATTGACAGCGTGTCACAGATACTGTCCAAACAGTTTAGGTTATATTTAACCCAGAATATTCCATAATGTTTGACTAGTGTTGAGAACTACTGTATTAACCTAACGTGATATTTCTTATGTGTACACACCCCACAATATTTCTCTTCATTGAAGATCTGAGGTGGTAAAGGATTCCCTGTGGCTGGTCGGAAATCCTCTGGAACATTTTCCCGCATCCATTTTCTGTTGTCTTCATCAGCTGCAATGTCACATTCCTCAAACTCAATCTTATTGGCTGCCAAGAAGCCCATGACATCCTGTTGCTGTTTCTTGATCTGAGAGAAATAGAAGATTAAATCACAGATTAAAATTGACGGGCACCAATTCTGATGCCCTCAATAACAAAAGGGCATTTCATGTGTGAAATGTATTTTTTGATAATTACTGACCTATGGACTCTTAAGAATTTTCCTTCACTAGTTTTGTTTTTATTTGGAAAAAAATCCAAGAGCTAAAGTCATTTTTCATGTTTTTGATTGTTGTGGCCAACCCCTATCAAAACTGTGTACTCAGACTAAGCCCTTACAGATGTATACCACATTTTGTGTTCAAAAGCTTTAGCCATTTAAAGGTATGAAATAAACATTTAACCTATTTATTTTCTAAATGCATGTTATAGATCTTATAGATGAATCTGTAATGAGTGGCTGTATAAAGTGCACAATGATGAGGAGAATCTAACAGAAGCACTTTATTAATAAACAAAACAGACACGCAGGAGATCACAGGAATAATCAGTTAAACACAACCTGAAACCAAAACACAATGAAACTAAACAGAACTAAACATAACCCTGGCATTACATCCAGTGTTGCCAATTGCTTTCAGCTGAAAGTATCTAAAACTGGTCGCTAAATGTCACTAGATGACATCATACTGGCCACTGAGTCCACTGATCTATATTAATATAAATATAGATCAGTGGCCGAGTCACAGGATCTAGATAAGGGTTGTCCAAGAAGTTGATAGATTTGTCGCTAGGCTTTTGAAAAAAGTCTCAAAAGGGGCGGGGAAGTCACTAAATCTAGCGACAAAATCGCTAAATTGGCAGCACTGATTACATCCTCCTCCCATCTCACTCCAAGGCCATATTTTTGGCCAAATTTCTAATTATTGGGGGGGGGACTTGTCCCCCTCAAAGTCTTTGGTGGCTGTGACCCTACCTCTCGCTGTTACAATATAGTCCAACAGAGGAGTGAGTGTGGGGGCTTAGGAGGAGAGTGAGGATTTGGAGACTGGGAGGAGCTGGCAGATAGAGACACCATGGCAGAGATGACAGAGGGAGAAGCCAGGGAGGTGATGAAGGGAGAAGGAGCCAGGTGGGAACCCAAAGCACAGCCAGGATGGAGGCCCATGGTGGAAATGGTGGTGAGAGGAGCCAGGGTGGAGTCAGCAGTCAGACCACCAGGAATGGAGCCAGTAGATTTGGAGACCCAGGCATAGCCGAGGAGACAACGAGACTGGACAACACCGTAGGTACTGGAGGCCAAAGCAAAACCGCAGCAACAAGCAGCTGAGGTGGAGCCAGGGTGCCAGAGGACTGAGGCGGAGCCAGTGTGACTGAGGACCAAGGCGGAGCCCGACAGAGCCAAAGGGGTGAAATGACAAGGCGTAGCCGAAGGCCCGGAAGTCCGTGGTGTAGGCAGAGGGACAAGTGACTAATGCAAAGTAAAAGAAAGGATGAGGGAGTCCTGTGGAGCCATAAGAACAACGGTCCCAGGTGAAGCCGAGGGGGCGAGGACCCAAGGTGGAGCAGACTGGACGATGGGCAGAGGTGGCACTTTGGGCTTGGCGGCCCAAGGCAAAGCCAGGGGATCCACTTGCCAGGGTGGAGCTGGGGACCATAGGACCCAAGGTGTATCCATGCCACAGGGTGGACCATCACTGAAGAAGAAAACTTGGAGCTAGGTGGGACCAGGGGGGACACAGGAGACCAGCGGAGATTCAGGAGACTTGGAGCTGGGCGAGACCAGCGGAGACTCAGACGACTTGGAGCTGGGCAGGACCAGCAGAGACACAGGAGACTTGGAGCTGGGCGGGACCAATGGCAATTGAGACTTAGACTTAGGGGAATATCCCTTTCCAAATCCTTATAATATTTTGCAGATGCCAGGTGCAGCTCACCCTCAGCGGCGGGAGTGTATGCGGGGTTTTCCTCCATGCCCTCATACTCCACGAGCACACCCACTAGGACGGACGATGTTGCTGGCTCTTGCACCTGGTCTGACTTCTGGGCTCGGGCTTCAGGGTGATGATATGCTCAGGCGTCGGCTCTGGTGTAAGCATCGTGGCATGCTCAGGTTGTCTATGTGTGGTGGGCTCAGGCTTTTTGTCTGTGAATGACGTACGAGATGGCAGGCTGGGCTCTGGTTCCGGAGTGGGGCTGGTGAATGTCCTCCTCAGCGGGGCAGATGGTGAACGCCGATCTGTTGTTCACTACCACCTACTCCACAAATGTCCCTCAAGGACCATCGTTGGGTAGGTTTACCTTACACTACTCATTCAAGCTGGTCAAATAGAACACACACAGGGAGCGATCAAGGAAGTTGGTAAGGCATGCCAGATCTAAGGCTCCATTTACACTGCATGGTTCAACTGACCCAATTCTGATTTTTTTTTTTCCTCCCATGCGGCACAGATCGGATATGAGCCACGACCATATAAGCAGGAAAATAGCACATGGATTCCGATATTCACCGATCGGTTTCAGGCCTCATTCATATGTGGAAACAAATCAGATATGAAATGGATACATGCATTTGGGTCTGCCGTGTAAGCGGACAGATCGGATATGCGACTCCTGCGTCATTGAAAAGTGAGTTTTTTTAAAAACATTTCACGGTACAGAAATACATATAACAAATGAAACATCTCTAGTTGACTAGTAGAGTATTAATTTCATTCGTTTGTGTTAAATAAAAGGCGATCTGACGTTGAAATGTGTTGCTTTTGAAATCATACTGAGTGCTCATTGCCGCTGTTGTCAGTGACGGCGACTCGTGCACAGACGCGCACTTCAGCCCCGTTGTGGAGACTCAACCCATTCGTTCCATTGAAACCACAAAATAAAATGCACACAAACATGTCCCTGCCCTGGAAATACAATCACTGATGACAGAGATGGGCACAAATACATCAAAAAGTATTTAGTTACAAATTACAAATACTTACTCATCAAATGTATTTAAATAAAATACAAAATACTGCTGTAATAAAATGTATTTAATTAAAATACAAGTAATTTGTAATTTGAAAATACAAAAATACAAACAAAATTTACAAGTTGCTCTCAGTTGCTATGTATAGCCAAAGCATTCAAAAAGCACTAACAACTATTTAACTGTAGCATTAAAGTAAAAAATTATACAGAAATTGAATAATTATGTAAAAACAATGCACAGTCCTCACTGTAACAATTAAATATAGATTGATGATCCTTATAAAGATACTAAAGTTATTCAGTCAGAAGCAGTGAGTGATTTTGTCTTTTTCTTTTGTTGCTTGATTAACATTTATGACAGACAGCAGCAGGTTTATTAGGCTGCTGTCACTTAAAGAACGAACGCACAGACCGAATATACTTACAGTTACATTAATTTAAGACACGACCGACTGTGTTTTCACCTGCAATTAATCAGAATGTTATTTTTTATTACTTGACCTACCCATCCGTGGATTATCTGCAACGCACATCACTAGGCAGCGCACGTCATGCTTTAGCTAGCAAGTCAATTCACAAGTTCTAGCCATTTGCAATAATCCTCTGTCCTATAATAACATTCAGTAAACAATATCTGATAGTCTATTTTTCCAGATTCTTTAACTGCTTCTGACCTTGCTATGTATAGTAAGACAGATGTCAATCACGAGCTCAGCAACCGAAACAGCAGCTGCCTTTTACGGTGCATTCACACAGGCCGTCGGCATTAACGCTTTTCATTTACTTTGAATGGGTGATGTCATGCATTGCCGAACTGAATTGTGGCTCGCATTGCTTGTGGCAGAAGTTGAAAATTTCTCAACTTTTCAAATGCCAACACAAGCGTCAGCCAATCAGATCGCCTTATGCAGTTACCCTAGCGCAGATGCTAGCCAATTGTATTCATGCAACACCGGAAAGTAATGTGATTGGCTGCTGTCACTATGACGGTCACGTCTGCACCAAGCTTCAGACACGCCCTCCATCAAGCGTTGACGCCGATCCCCCGTGTGAATGCACCGTTACAGTTCCTCCTGAACCAAAACAACGAGCTTATGCTGCGTTCACGCCATAACTACAGTAATTAAGAGATGGCAACCCGTAACGTTATACTCGGAGTGGTTTGTGACTCGAATTTATTCGTTTCAATGGCAACACTATCAACTCCGAAATGAATCTGCAGCAGTCAGATGCTACAGGTCAGTGCTCTTTGTTTATGTTCATTATTATTGTAATGTTATTTGCTTTAAGCCATGAGGTAGTTTAACGCAGTCTCTCATGATGCTTTTTCTTCCTTGCTGTTTGCGTTCATGTGTTTTGGAGGAGGCGTGGCTTTGGAGATGCTCTGAAGGGAGGGTGGATTCTTATGCTTTCAAAGCTAGCTCGCTATAGCTAGCCCCTCCAAAAATAACCTACCCTACCTTTAAGCCTGGTGATGAAAGTTACTGTAATGTATTTTAAGTATTTTAAATACAAAATACTTTCTCTCAAAGTATTTAATTACAAATTACATTTGATTTTTTCTTTAAGGAAAATACAAATTACAAAATACTCAAAAGTAATTAAATACGTATTTTAAATACATTTAATTAAAATACTGCCCATCTCTGACTGATGAACGCATTTGGTTTTAATGAGTAAAAACACTATACAACGGCAGATTCGAACCCAGAAGCTGTGCCATGTTTAATAAATATCTACCACCTGAGTTTTATTTCACATTCCACTCGCACGCTTCCAGCGGAGCTGCGTACATAATCACTGTCACAAAGAATTTGTATTATTTTGACGTACTGATGTAATTATTGCATTAAAAAGGTTTCTATATGAATTCCATGTCAATAAATTAAACTCAGTGTACTATTGAAATTGATTTGTGATGTCATATATGCTATTTTTGGTTCCTTTCGCCAAGTGCAGTGTAAAATGCAGACATCGGATACAGGTCACTTTTAAAAGAAATGTAAGCACGTTGTCCAAAAAAAATCAGATATATTCACAAAATCGGAATTTATCATCAAGACCTGCAGTGTAAATGCGGCCTAAAGTCTCTGGTCCTCAAGGGTGCGATATTCCTGCTTTAAACAGAGCATGCGGACAGCTGGTAAGTCCATTTTAAATAATCCTTTCTGTGTTCAGTCTTCTATAACGAGTGTCTATATAAAGCGCACAATAACGAGGAGAATCTAACAAAAACACTTTATTAATAAACAAAGCAAAGACGCAGGTGATCACAGGAGTAATCAGAGTAAAAAAAATGTATTTAGTTACCACTTATAGTACTACAAGTGGTAACTAAATACATTTTTTTTTAATGCAGAGATAGTATGTTAAAAGCACATTTTAGTTCATATTTCATGGTGCACAGTTGAGTACACTTAGATGTTCTTAAGATTATCTTAAAAAGTACTAAAGAATTTCTAGTATATTATGTACAAAATTAGTGCGTGAAAATAGAGCACTTTAAGTACATTATAAAAATTTACTTTTTTTTTCACCTGGAGTAATTAACAGAACTAAGAACAGGTGTGGAACTAATGAGTAACTATGGAAACTAACAATCACTGGGAACACAGGCAAAACAAGAACAGAGAAAACGAAATCAAAACACAATTAAACTAAACAGAACTAACATAACCCTGACAGAATCGTTCAGTGTTTCATTTTTATTTATTTTATTTGACCTCATAATTAATCAAAAATGTCATAACTGGATCTTACGGTGAAAATGACAGACTTCTGTCTGGAGACATATGCAGGACTTCTCCAATTATTTAGTGCACTTAAACCCCATCCTTGCAAGCTTGCATTCATCTGCATCCAATTGTGAGTGAGTGTGTGTGATCAAAATGTGATCACTGTGTGTAATGAGAAAGAACAGTGGACAGTTTAACTGCTCAGGACAAACAAGGAACTTATAAACAACTTTCACAAAATACAAAAACAGTTGTGGATTATCCAGGTATAGCAACAGACATTGTTACGTGATAGTTTCCATTGCAATATGATTTGCTTATTACACTTATTACGCTCCACAAATCAGCCTGAATGTCAACCATTGTTTCCCAACCCTGTTCCTGGAAACACACCAACAGTACACATTTTGGATGTTTCCCTTATCTGACCCATCCATATCAGGTCTTGGAATCTCTACTGATGAGAGGATTCAAACACAGTATCATCGCTGTCTTCCAGGTCTTAATTAAAATAAACTTGAAACAATTAAAATGACTTGAAATGATGATATGAGAGTAAGGAACTCTGCTTCCACTGGTGATATTAAAGATGCATCATGACATTGTGGTATACCATGGTTACTGCATTTGTGGCTATTTGTGTCACGTGATAATTTCCATTGCAATATGATTTGCTTATTACACATGGTATACCATGGTTACTGCATTTGTGGCCAAAAAAACAAACAAAAAACAAAAACTTAAAAATAGCTAAACAGATCAGAAATTGACAGAAAACAAAAAACAAACAAACAAACAAACAAACAAAAAACTGTATTATTGAAGAAATGTAAAAAACGATTAAACAAATTTGATGAGATTTATCCTTGGTTTTAATAAATATTATGGTAATATAAACATAAGAAATATAGTATTGGTTGCTTACTGATAGTCTAAGATAAATATAACACAAACTGTGTCAACATCAAAAGAAATTGGAATATTAATTTGCAATGGACTAAAAAAACAATAAACAAACAAACAGAAAGAGTGAGACATTTGCCGCCTCATTTCAGAAAAACACAGACACACACCAGAGAGAGAGAGAGCCACTGGTGGCTGGAGCATGAACTAGTCAAGACCATGAGATGTGTCATTCCGATGTTACATAACTTAGAGCATCTAGAGCACAAGTTTTCGCTAACTCACCAAATTAGGAAGTGCTACAGCAAAATCACCTGCTGGAGGAATAGCTCCCTCTAGCGTTGTCATTTCACACAGTGTGATGTGTGAATAGCCTACTGTCAACTTTTCGACAGTTAAGATGCAAATAAAACATACTCAATGAAACTGGTAGGGACCATTCCGAGTGTGTTCTTATGCAGTCTCTTTAGTTATATGCACCTCATTTTTTGAGAAATCGAGCAGAAGTGATTATTACCAGCACACTAATGAGGAAGTGGTTAAATGTCAACTTCAACACTATATTTAGACTTTGTGGTGTTTTTTTCTGTTAAATTTGCTTGAGAACAAAAGACTAGTGTCTAACAGTATTTAGTGCTGATGTTTCAGTAGTCAAGAAAAGTAGTTCAATATATCTATATTGATTTTGTAGTCAATAAATGTTTTCAGTCTGACTATAATAATAATAATACTTAATAAATAATACAATAATTTCCGTGGTAACCATATCCGCCGAAATGTAGTATTTGTGTCACAATCGTTATTGTTACTACAGTAAAACTATTTGATATGCGTCAGCAACGACATCATAAAAAAGAAGAAAAAAAGACAAAGATTGTGGACTTTTCTTACACTGTTTGATCCCACATTCATTTATTATGACTTCACTGTGGTGGTAATAATTGTTGTATTTTGGCTTATCTGTTGTGGTAAATTTTTGTAATGTCTGGTTACAATCGCATGTTCTCAAAACTCTTACGGTGTCATAAGTTCTTACCGATGTTGATCCGGAGGATGATGCGATGTAAACTTTAATCACCATAATCACAAATTCCTTAAATCTAACAGGGGTGCAGAAAACAATCGCCGAGGGAGAGGTTACTGAATAGCGATTTTAAAATCCACATTCACTCCGTCTGTCTCGATGAGAAACTGTTCATTCCGGTCAAGAGTCTGTGCACATTATTGCCTTTCTCTCTTTCTTTTACTCCTCCTCGTTCTCCGCCTCTACAGCAAAACAAGGCTTGCAAAACTCTTTCTCCTTTATCAGTAATAGTCGATCTAAGAACTAGAAAATGTGTTTTCCATAGAGAACAAATGAAAACAGAACTGGTGTGAAATGTTCAGCTTTCTCAAAACGACTTGTAGCAAATGTGAGAAAGTTATATTATAGCAGTCATGGATGATCGACGTGCTGCCTGTTTCAGCAATTTCAGAGCGTCAACTCTGCTCATGCTATATGTGAATCGTGTTATGAACACATTTATTCGCAGAGTTCTGTTATATTTGGTGTTTAGTAGAAAATGCACATTCTTCTGAATTTATGTACGTGCTGCAAAATCTGTGTAGGTGACACGTATGAACTGTGTAGTAGTTTTCACCGAATAAAAGTTCCATGTTGCTTGCTTCGCAGTTTTAACATTCATTCTATTTTGTCACCGTGCGACAGAACAAACTATAACGCCCTGTTAACTAAACTGTCCAATCGCGAACGAATAGAGCGCAGGTTTTTTTTTTTTTTTTTTTTGGCTCAGCCTACAGCAAATTTGTCATCTGCAGGCTTGAGAAACAAACCCTAACCCGACACAATTCCAGGGCGCCATTTTGAACTATACCTAAATGGCAAAGCTGCTACGAAATAGCAAAAGTACAAAGGGTTGCCTATTGTTTTTCCTCGTTAAAAAGTAAACAAATAGAGAGGCACCCTTTAACTCTTATAGGAATGAAAATTCTCAGTCGACCTTTCTTATGGTACTGTCGACATTTGTCAAAGATACCGGCTCGGATCTTTGTCACGTTTGGCTCTTAGCGCTGATTGGTGTAACTACACATCAATCACGCCTAAGCTCCCCCCTTATCCCATTCAGTCACTTGCTGTAATGTTCCGCTGTGTTTACTATTGTATTTAGTGTAACGTTACTGAGCTGAGCACGTATATGCTGAGTTCTCCTCTAAAGCATCTGTTTTCCTTGTGTTTTACGGAATCTATTTAGGAATCCAACATGCCTAAAAGAAAGGTACGTATCCTTTGGCTCGCGCGCGCGCGCGCGCACACACACACACACACACACATCTACATCAGGGAGGCGTTGTTCGGTAATTGATATAGCCATATTCATAAGGTTTATTTATTCTTTGTTTTGCTAAATATATATATCTGCGTACTTTTAAAATATTTAACACTGAAATCCGCGCCGCAGATATCTTCATTTTGCATAGTATGTGCGATTTCGTGCTCAAGTTTGTTTTGCTGGTTTCCTGTGGTGTCAGCCATGCTGTGCAAGAATAAACTCTAACAAAACCCATCACGAAACATCTACTTATACTAAAAATGACTTGTGCAATACTAAAGATTGAGAACACATTGATATGGACAATAACACAGTGTGATTATTTTATAGTCTTTGTTCTTGTGAGCAGATGGCTGTAATGGCGCTCAAGTACCGAAAGATGGCGCTGTCGTCAGCTCCTCCTCTCACAGCTCACATATAGGGGTTGGTTGTGCTATTAATAAGGGATGGTTGAGCTGAACTAAACTCAACTGAGTTTACTTATATAGGCCACTGGATATGCTTATTATTGGTCTTACATTTGGATGTGTGCAAATGTAAAATAATAATAATAAAAGTAATGTAAGTTTATTATTATTATTGTTATTATATTAATTTAATTTTAAATAAAGGTTTTGTTGAGCTCATGTTTTTTTCCATCCACAGAGAGCAGATGGGGATGCAAAGGATGAGGTGAAATATTTGGTTTATATGATTGTTCATTGAAATATTTTCCTTTATTAATAGTTGTGTCTTGTGTGCATATTTTATTTATCTTTTTACTCTTTTCAGCCTCAAAGGAGACCTGCACGGTTATCGACAGTACGTATGTTGCCATTATCAGAATTTTTTTTTTTTTTTGGTTATATGTATACGTTTAAAAAAATGCGTACTAAAAAAGACCGGTTAAAGGTGCACTATTGAGTTTTGACCTCTCTGTGGTCATTTGCTGACATACCAGTGGTTGTCTGTGATCATCAGAGCAGATTTGTCATTCTCCACCAATGGCAATAAACTAAAAGACACACAAGGCATAGATCTGAACAATATGTAATCGGAGCAAACAAGTAGCATAACTGCCACCATAGTAGCCAGACCTTATTTTCTCTGTTTTGTGGATGAATGATGTAAATATAAAATTTCCTGCCAAATCTAACATAAATATATAAATCATTAATCAAAATATGACTCTAGATTAAAAAAAGAATAAAATAAAAATCTTACCGTAGAAAATCGTGTTAAGGCAAGGACACATTTTGAACACTTATTTTGTTTTTATACTCACTCAATAATGGAATTTGGTTTCATAGTACATTTTAACATTTTGTGACAGTTACACATTTTATTTATGATTCCCATCATGTTTTAAACTTTGTTTTATTATATCAGTTGAACAATGCCTCAAATATGGTGAATGTGTCTTTTATTGTATTTTATACATGAGCACTTCTCAGCTGTATTTTTCATTCATAGAGACCAGCTCCTGTAAAGGCTGAACCCAAATCAAAAAGGACAGCTAAGGTAAATAGTAAGATACCTAACAAACCAACAATAAACTGTAACATTAGAACAATGTTTCAGTGTTACAGCATTCAAAGTACTGTTAATGTAAGTTTATACACTTGAAAATGTTCTGTGGAAAAATTCTTTTTTATGGATTCAGTTAACACAATGTGCTGCCAACCATTCACTTCCTCTGTAGAAAGACAAAGCGGTCAATATCAAAAAGGAGGACAAAAAGACCAAGATGAAGGCCAAGGAGTCCTCAGAGTCTGCAGCCAATGAGGAGAACCACTCAGAAAATGGAGATGCAAAGGTCAATGCGGTGTGTTATAATGGCACTGCCACATATCACATATTCAACACAAACACTGTATAGTCACAGCATTTTTTTTTTTTAAATAAGCCCATTTTACTTTAATTTTGTGTAATGAAATGGAATGCTGTTACTCTAGGATATTTTATGGCTATCCTGTGACATGCATAATTCATTATTCTCAATATTCTTCATTTATTTTTCTCAACCTATCCTCAGGTCACAAAGACTCACAAAGAAACAAAGGAAGCAAAGTCTGAGTAGCACTGTTGCCTCCCATCAACACTGTCGTTGCAACTCCTCATCACTCCTAATATTGTGTCATTGTCCAACCTCCAAGGCACATTGTTAACAAAGAAATATTTTTATCAATGGTTTTATAAGTATCAGTACAAATTTTTAGCACAAACTGAAGCTAAATACTGAGCACCTACTGAGATTTGCAGTGATTGTTTCTGCGAGAATGCCACACTAAAATATTTTTAAATGCCATTTATTGTTATTGATAACTTATTTGGTCTAGAAATCTAGGGTTTTGAGTGTTTTCTTAAATTGTTTCCAAATGCTCTTCACTCTTCTTCCTCACGTTTTTAAGGTTTTCCAAGTTATTATACATGGCTGGGGGAAATTGACTTTTTAACCTCATGTATTTTTTTCTTGCTGTTTATCCATTTGCCCTAGATTTTGATGTATTATACATAAGAAAAAAAAAACCCATCACAACCTTCAAGCAGAGATTTTACAGAGCTGATGTATTTCACTCTATCCTGCAAAACAACAACAAAAACAAACTGAAAATTAAAATGGCAGCTTATTAAATATCATGTTTTCATGCAAATTGTAATTTTTTTTACTATAAGTCTGCAGGTTGTTACGTACTCTCTGATGTTGAAGTGTCTGCTAATAAAAATGATGGAATTTTCCTCACTTTTGCCTCTTACTTTTTCTTCAAAAATGATGAACAGTAGAGCAATAAATTTGACACTCAATTGAAATGCATGACAAAGAACACTCAAAGGAGCTGGAAGCTTCATTGATCATGATAGTGTCACAAACTTTTCAACAGCACTTTGTCCTTCATAGAGACAGACTTTAATGCTTGCATATATTTCATTCTCTTAACCATATAATAAAAAGGCATTTATTGGTGATGTATGCACAGAGTGTAAATCCTAAATCATACATTTTGTTGACCTTGGAGTCAGGGCTGGAGTTGTTATTGTGTTCAGTCAAGTACAGTACATTTTTGATTGGCAAATCCCCACTAGAGGGAGTTGTTGTATTATGTGGGGGAATAAACATGTTTGCAAGGAGGAGAAAGTTTTGTATAGCATGCTTGAGAAAAAAGACATCCATATCACCTGGATGTGATCTCCTGATTTATGTTGAATACACAAAAAACTGGCAATAAGTATTGCAGTTAATCTTCCTTATACACACAATGTCCTTGTAAACTTAATTCTGTTTGAATACAATTCTGGTATTGTAATTGTATTATTTCAAAAATAAATGCACAAAATGTATTGACATAAACCTCATGTTTAATATGATAGTTTCATCCTTACATCTACTAGCCTATAATACGATATACTGTTAGTCCCGAGGATATTTCCGTTAGTCAATAAATACGTGGATCCGCATTGTGTATAGGTTGAATTTTTGGTGGTAGAATTTTTGTCAAGCTTGCCAGAGGTTCTGGGTTCTAATCCGTCCTCGATGTTTATTTCACTGGAACGAAGAGAGTCTCCACAATGGCGTTAAGCGATAGATTGAAGCGTTCGTCTGTGTGAAGACTGCGCAGTGTACACGAGCGCCAAGAGAACACTGTTGCGCCACTGATAACAGCTTCAACGAGCACTCAACATGATTTCAAAAACATCACATCCCAGCGCCAGATTGCCTATTATTTAACACAAATGAACGAATTGCTAATCAACTATGTTTCTTTTGTATTAGATACATCCGTGCGGCGAGATGTTTCAAAAAGTGGTGGGGACAGTATCGACCCTGGCAAAAAGTGGTGGGGACATGTCCCACCCGCAAATTACGTCTATGACTCCAACACATGCATTTCAAGTGACAAACCAGGCACCCCATCATGCTGATAAACTCTCAAACGTATTGCAGATGTGTAAAAGATGTGTATTCATATATAAAGTACAAGTGGATAAAAACATTAGGGATATTCCACCCTAATGTATATTCCACCCTAAAATAAATGATGTATTATTAACAAATTTAGAGAGGAACACATTCAAATGATCTAACTAATCATCACATATTTACTCTATCTGATTATTTGTGTGAACTTGTGAATCTCATTTACTCACCCTCATGCCATCCGAGATGTATATGACTTTCTTTCTTCAGATGAACACAGAGATTTTTAGAAAAATAATCCATATCTGTGATTTCATGTAATGTAAGCCTATGGGACCCGCCAAAGTTGACGCTTCAAAAAACCACACAAAGTGAACATGACAGCAGTCTATAGGATCCCAGTTAATGAATCAATGTCTTTTGGTGTAAAATGATACGTGTGTCTTGGGCCCTCTCTGACCACGCCCCCTAGAATCGTCTTAACATTCCCCCTCTTTAAAGTTTGGTGTTTGAAAAGCATCAAAGAAATAATTTGTAATATTTTCTAAACATTTACCCATCATTCTTGTTCATGTGTCAACTGCCCTCCCTTTTAATTTCATGTGAGGTTTCTAGAACATTTTATACTGCAACATTACCTAATTGTAAAGGCTGATTTATACTTCTGCGTCAAGTGTACACCATAGCTACGGCGTAGGCTGTGTGTAGCACGCGAAATCTATGGCGTAGCCTGACGTGCATCTCAGCAAAAATGTAACAACACATCAGTTCTACGCAGACCGCAAGCGCTGTGTTTGATCTGCTAGAATCCCTCTCTCAGGTCAAAAAAACTGGCACGGAGCAAGCGGAGAAGAGCGAGCGTTTTCAACTTCCATAGGAATGAAAAAACGCTCTGTTTCAGGGGACACGTGCTGTCAAACTGCAACAAAAGTTGCCTATTTGCCGCCATCACTGCTGAAGCTTTCTGTCAACGTACATGACAAGCTGCTTCTTCTTCGGCGTTTGCATTGATACTCAACATGACCACGGACACTGCCTACCAGCGGTCTGCATGTTGCACGTCGATGAGGACAACAACGCAGAAGTATAAATGAAAACTGGCCTACGGCGCAGAAGCTCTGGCATAGGTCTGATGTGGAAGTATAAATCAGCCTTAACCACAATGTAACATGGCAAAAAGTTAGCTGGAAGTGATCCTGGTGCACTTTCCAATCATGAGGTGCTTGCGTGTAAATGACCAGTGCCAAGCTTTGTTCTGAAAAACATATTACATCAGACCAGGGGTGACCAGGGTTGATGAGGAACAGCAGCAAAAGGAGTTTGCTTGCTAGAAGGTGGCGAGGAGACTTGGAGATGGCACAGTCATTACAGCCTTGGACAAACTGAAAGTGGAACCTTCCATCCAGTGATGCCACTCCGCTAGCACCAGCTTGATCGCAAGGATCTCCTGCTTGCTGATGTGCAAGAGAGAGGACGACTCCAGTGCCTGAGGCAGAGGCATCAAAACATTGCAGCTCTTTCATTTGTACCCCCTCAGGCCTGATGTTATATCTAAAAAACTGGATTGATGGTAGGTGGAACTCACACTTCTTTAGTTTGAGGAACAGATAATGTTACGGCTGCTTTTTCAGCAGAAGTGCCATATGTTAACAATGTTTGTTCTTGTTCTGGGAATAGATGAGGATGTTGTCAGAGTAAATGATGACAAAATGACATTCATAATGGCTAGTCGGGGTCACAAAAAAAAGTCCAGCTTTGTGAACACTGTCACTCTTTATTGTAGCTCCAAAACTACAGTAACCACAGGAGCTGGTGTCAATAGAGAACACGGAGAACTGAGAAACGAGGAACTGCAACCAAACACATACTGTAGCTGTGTCTCATTTCATTTAATTTCGAAGGCTGCATCCTCCAGAGGACGCATCCTGTGAAGGTATACGGAGTGTCCTTAACCAGAATTAAATGAGACGTCCTTTGTAGGACACACAGGCAGGAACGGAAACAGGAAGTATCACATTGCTATGCTAACGCGTTCACAGCAGCATCAATGCGCTCTCAGCAAATTAATGAAAATTATTTATAAATTTGTAAAGTAATTTGAAAAGAAAATGTATTTACTTGTTTTATTTTGGTTAATGCTTGAGGATCTGGCGTATGTACAACAGATATCTGTTACAGAGACAAAGGAGGAGGAACAAAGTTTAAAACAAAAACAAGCTTGAAACTACTTACATTTAAACACATCTTCGCTTGTATGTACATCTGCCGACGCCGGCATTTTTTTTTTTTTCTCCAAATAAATGACGGTTGTTAACAGCGACGCAAAGAATTGTGGGCTATCTGCAGCAGCGAAGGATACACCTCATGTATCCTCCGAATTCATGTATAGAAGAGCGCATTCGAAGGTCGCATTCGGAGTGTCCTACTTACTTTTCTGAAATGATACAGCCTCAATGACGAATGCAACCTTCGAATGCGACCTCCGGAGGACGCAGCCTTTGAAATGAGACACAGCTAATGAGTAACTAGGAACAAAGGCACAAGACACACCTGGGAACGATCAAGACTAATGAATGGAGAAAACTTAAAAAAAACAAGATGAGATGATACAAAGATGGCACCATGAACAGGAAATAGGAACAGAACAACATAAGAGTCCAGGGTACATGTAACGAAAAGACAGGGCCGTTTTAATGCATTTTCACAAAACATATTATTGTAGCTTTTGCCTCTCTTGATAGAAGGTGTTAGGGACATTTTTTTCCTCATGTTTGCTTCCAAAATGAGGAAAAATTAAAAATAATATTACACTGCCACATTAAGATGAAATTCAGGCCAAACACTAAGTTAAGCTGATGTAAATTAGCGTTAAAAATTCAAAAGTGTAAAACTGACCCGGAGTTCCACAGAGGGCTTAAAGTGGCAGCAGTTTCCTTAAAAGAAAATACTTAAGCCCAACCCTTTCAAATGAATATTATCTTAACCAATGTCCAAGGTCCACTGTGATAAGAACACCTCACCTGACGTAAAAACCATCTTATATTACCATCTAGAAGCATCTGATTACTATTGATGTCCACAGAGTAATGCCAAGACACAGGAGTGTTTACCTGATGCAATGAAAGCAATGCTTAGAGCAATGCATGGACATGGCCATTCGTGTATCTGGTTGACAGTATTGGTTTTCCAGTACTGTTTCCAACAAAGTGCTTCCTTGATATACTGGACTGCCTATGTGGACGTTAGATACTTTGACAGAGAATCTAATGAAACTATAAGCAGTGTATGTGAGTGTGGTGTGTTTGGACAAAACTCACCCTTGGAATCAGCTTCTGGACTAATAGTGCTTCCAAATACAGATCCTCTGGCATGCTCAAGGAACACTACTTTCACCACAAGTCACCAGCCATGGATTGCCCTGATAAAAAATGGAAACTGTACCTATTCACGGAAGATAAAGGCTGCCCAGCGAGATGGAGCCTCTGCTGTGGTTATTTACAATATAGATGGAACAGGAAATTACACTAACCTTATGCCCCATACAGGTATGACAGTTTCTCTACTTGACTCTGTCGCAAGACAAGTAAATTTGTTTCAAAGCAGCTTTACAGAAAATACATAGTGAGCAAGGCAAAAGTAATTGTGACAAAGAAACAACTCCACAAGATGTTTAGGTATAGTGAAGGGACAAACCTTGAAAGGAACAACCTGTTCCGACTCCCAAGGTGTCAAAGCATGGTCAAGCGCCTTGCATGTGACTATTAAGCCACGAAAAGTACTTCTAGGTTTCGCTGTCAATGTACTTGGAACTTCATTGCTTTTAACTGCTTGCCTTATCTTTATAAATAAATGTGTCTCTTTTTAATTTTGCTGGGTTAAAACGATTTTTATATATATCTTTATATTTTCATGAACATTTTTGAGCACCTAACACCACCACTACCCTAATCCTAACCACTTTTCAACAATATGAAACACGCAGATAAAAGGCAGATTAAAGTACAGTTATTGCAAAAAGTTGCTTAAAAGTGCCTAAATATTGTAATGTAAATGAAATTATTTTGGCTGTTCAAATTGAAAATCATACCACAAAGCAAAAGGTAAAATGGGGTAAGATGTTCCCTGGGGCAAGGGTTAATTGATCTAAATTAGCCTAACTGTGACATTAAATTATTGTTTATTATTTGTGGACACATTAATGTTTTGTCGAGTTGCATGTCCGTGTCTGTGTGGGTTTCCTCTGGCTCTGTCTACATTGTATCTGAAAATTGTGTTTCAAAACGCTCTCTGTCCACACTAGCATTTTCTGTCAAAAAAAAGTTTCCTGTCCACACTGAAATGTCTGAAAATGCTTAAATCATCTTACTGCGCTTGCGTAAAACTTAATAAAAGCTTACTGAGATGATAGAGAGACCAGAGATAGTATAGTTCTCACGCTATTCTTCTGGCATGATTATTTTATTAGCAAAATTTCTTACAATATTGGTGTGTCCAGGTCACACTTAAAGTCGCTGTCCCATGTCTGGAATATCTAAAGGCACGTTTACATGGCAACGATGTAGGCTACTAAAAAAAAAAAAAAAAGAAAAGTTTTTCCTTTGCATTTTTCACGTACAGACGACAACGTTGTCAAAATGATCCCCATATGGATCTGCGAAAACAGCTGAAAAAGCTGTATTCTGCTGCCAGGCCAGTAGTTGGCGATGTCACTTTGTAAAAAAAAAAAAAAACACACTACACCACGTAACGTGTTAGTAGAAGCTCACGAAGATGAGGATGAATAGGAAACAGGATCTTTTAATAACTAAACTCAGGAAACTCTTTACAAACACCATAACTTAGACACATACATTGACGAGAACAGACAAAGACTAAGCCAGAACTGAGGATATAAATACACTGACCAAACAAAGGAACTAATGCATAATTAACAGACTGACAGACAGAAACTAGGTCAAACTGAGAAACACAACACAGCAGACATGTGACAGTTCGCCCCCTCCCTGGAAGGCGCAACCTTGCGCAATATATAGTCCAACTGAGGAGGGAGGGAGTTCTGGAGGAGGGCGTGGAGCAAAAGAGAATAAAACAGAGTCTGGGGAACAAGAAACTGTCCATGGAGTTGTGGAAGGTGGGAGGAGCCAGGAGCAGGAGAAGCCAGGTGGTGGTCCAGAGACCAGCCAGGACGAGGCCCCAGGGCAGAGTCGAAGGTGGGAGGAGCCTTGGTTGTGTCGACTTGGTGGAAGACAACACCCTGGGGATGACCAACAGAGATGCAGCCAAAGCTGGAGACCCAGATGGAGCCGATGAGCCCACGTGAGCCGATGGTCCAGGACACTGAGGAGGAGCCATGACGACGAGCGTCCGAGGTGGAAGTGGAAGTACAGTGGGCAGAGGCTGGGCCGGTGGGACCGAGGACAGAGGCGGAGCCGGGGGAAAGCGGAACCAGACGGAGCCGAAGGCGCAGGCAGGTCGACGGCTGACCAAGGCGGAGCCAGAGAGACAAGGGAGCCCGGAGAAGCCGTATGACCGATGGATTCCGGTGGAGCCGAGCGAGGGAGGAGCCAAGGCGGATCCGACGTGTCTACGGGCCGTGGCGGAGTAGGGGGCACAGAGGCTGGAGGCGGAGACAGGGGATCCTCTGTGCTGGATGGAGATGATGGCCTGAAGACACTAGGCAGCTCTACATGGCATGTAGGAGATGTAGAGGGGCTAAAGGACATCAGTGGAGATGGGGCTGAGGAACTGGCTGACTGAGGAGGTGGGAGAGGGAGGCTGGGAGGGAATTCTGGAGATACTAGGGACGCTGGAGAATCAGAAGACGCTGGAGATACCAGGGGACTAGGAAAAACCTCTCCACAATAATCAATAAGGTCCTCATCAAAAATGTCTTTTAGTTGCCAGAGAACAAATGAATCTCATCCACCGCGGTGGAGTTGTGGGCGGGGCTTTCCTCCCAGCCCTCGAGCTCCACGAGCACTCCCTCATTGACGAATGATGTTACCGGCTTGTGCACCTGGTCAGACTCTTGCGATGAAGCGGGCTCTGGGGCGACCTTGTCCTCGGTCCTGGCTCATCCATTGCGGCAGGCATGCCTCCTCGGTCTGCGGTGGGCTCATGAAACATCTCCATCCGGTGGTGGTTGACTGGTCTCTGGCGGCACTGGAGTCGGAGCGGGGCTGGTAAGTTCATCCTCGGCCGAGCAGACGGTGAACGGTGACACGTTGCTCACCAGCACCCACTCCTCTGGGATCTGTGAAAGATCCCAGAGGACCCACAACGGGCAGGCGAGTCTTTGTGCGTTCGTTCAAACTGGCCAGGTAGAATGCGCACAGGGAACGATCGGGAAAGTCCTTAAGGCTCGCCAGATAGAGAAACGCACAGGTGTGCGCCTTGAGGCTTTTCTGATCCTGCTCCAGGGATAGCAGTAATACAGCAGGTGAGTTCATGCTGTCTTTGGTTTAGGTCCGTTCTTCTGTCATGTAACGTGTTAGTAGAAGCTCACGAAGATGAGGATGAATAGGAAACAGGACCTTTTAATAACTAAACTCAGGAAACTCTTTACAAACCCTATAACTTATATACATTGACGAGAATGGACAAAGACTACATAAATACATATATAAATACACTGACCAAACAAAGGAACTAATGAGGGAGTAAATGAACACAGGTGGAAACTAATTACATAATTAACAGACTGACAGACAGAAACTAGGTCAAACTAAGAAACACAACACAGCAGACATGACAACGCATGTGCATGACATCAGTTTTCATAAATTTGCATTTTTATAGTTTACAGAGACAATAATGGTATCATTTTCAAAAACTTGCACTTTGAAACCCGTTTTCAAAAGTTTGCATTTTCAGGCCCTCAAAACGCCATAGTTATGTAAATGAACAGCCAAAATGCATAAAAAGTTTTCCATCTTTAGTTTCCTGCATGTTTTCATCTTTGCAGGAATGTAATAGGGAGATTGTACAAGTAACATTTATCTTTAACAATACACTGAAAGTGAATAGCTAATAGCAGACACATGCTGGTATGGGTAAAATATGCATCACATGACTAAACATGCATCACTGACTTCAAACACAATCTAAAGATGTAGGTGTGAATGTGAGTGTGCATGTGTGTGTGAGCCCTGTGATGGACTGGCATGTGGCCCAAAATGCTGTAATAGACAGCATCTCCACAGCCGCATCTCCACAGAGGATAAGCGATTTCGAGAATGAATGGATATTATCAAGTGTTTTATATATATATTGTGCTATGACAGCTCAATTACCAAATGTGTCTATTTATTTCCCTTAATAACACATCATCATCACCCTGTACATGCTAAACTTTTATCTATGTTTAAAAGTAAATGTGCTTTGTTCTTAAGCGGGGCATCTTCCCACATCTTCCCCAATGTCATAATGACAAAATGATAGTGTGAATTCAGATTGATTGGGACACTTTTTCCAAGTCATCTCAACGGCAAAGTGTCCTAATCACCTTGAATTCACCCTACCCCAATATACAATTTCCTTTATCGCCTTAAAAGTGCATTTAGTAGTTTGATGCTAATTTAAAAGGTTATACACTTTAAGAAACAAGTTGTGTTTTTGTGAAGAGTCATCTAAATTATGTACAGGTAAGGGAACTAATTATTGTGTAGACTGCTCTCTAAAGCTCACTAGTATCAGTGTAATTAACATACTGTAAAACTCAGATACGATCAAACTGATCCACGTTGATTGATGATGTTGTTAGCTGCAGCGTTTAACAATATTGTGGTATTTGTACTTAAAGTCACCATGAAATCAAAATGGACAATTGTTTTTTTTTTGTTTTTTTTATGGAATATTGCAGTATTCATTATCAATCATTCACCCATGCATATCTTTTTGTTTTTTTAAATTCATGTTCCTCATAATTTTTAATCAAAATAACTTCCCCTTGCAGTGATATTTCTTATCTGGTGATTTGTTTACTGGATCGAGGGCAGGACAACCTGTCACTCACATGAGATCCACCAATAGCAAACCACAACCATCCAATCAATTCCCCATGGACAAAATCAAGTCCCGCCCTTCATTTGTTTTTGTTCCAGAAGCCGTTTCAATCTAAAATACGTCACAATAGGGAAGAAAAGACTATTGCAACCTCCGTTTCATGGTGACTTTAAAGTACATGAAGAACAACAATGCTAATGCTAGCTAAAAAACAACTGAATGCCCATTTAATAATGACAAACAAAGCAAGGTGTTTCAACATGCTTTAGTTTTTGATGCCTTCTGAAGAGAACTGGTTTTAAATGAAGAGTTTTGTTTTTATAATCATTGCATGACTAAAACCTGTTAAGGATCACCTTAACAGGTTTTAGTCCTGCAATGATTATAAAAACAAAACTCTTCATTTAAAACCCGTTCTCTTCATAACCTGACCATATACAGTCAAGTGAACCCTTTGGAGAGGGGGGGTTGGGTGGAATAGACAGAGCTCAGATCTTTATAATTTTGATATGCTGTTACATGACCTGAATCAGATCACTCTCGCACAACTTGTCAAAAATGAATTAACTGAAAGGATTGTGTATGTAGATATATTTCAAAATATAACCTAACTGTTGCTCAGGTCTTACCATAAGTTAAGAAAGTGTTTGAAATTGTCACTGACTTAACTGTTTATTTGTTCAGAACACATATGGCACTGTAAAATTTTATGTTGAGTTGAATTTTACCTGAGACTGTCAGTATTTATGACTCATTCAGATAATGACATTTTCTGACATTCATGAGTTCATAAATTCCAGTTCCTTCCCTGAACTGTAAAACCCCAGTGTTCTCTGATGTGTTGTGCAAAACCTGATTTCCAGACTTTTTACGTTCAACTTGACATTTATTTGACTGCAAGATATTTGGGTAACAAGTGGTTCTATGAATAGTGGAAGACTGCCAGAAACGGTTAAACATAGTGGAAAAGGTTCATTAACTTGCATATGATACAATAATCTCGTAATGATTCAGTCACACATGACCTTGACCAGTGACATATCAGAGTCCATATAAGCTTCTGTTTACGCCATGCTGTCTCTGCAGTCATTCTCGTCAGTTTGAGTGACCAGAGACTCTGGTGGTCTTCCACTGTTCATAGAACCATGTTTACATCAGTAACCATGGTTAAATTTCATAGTTCCAGACTGCCTGAGGCGGTTAAACATAGTTAAAGATGTATACCACCAAGTCACAAGGACTGAAAAAAAGGGAAGATGTTTTACAACAGCCTACACTTGATTTCAAAGATTTTAAACTATGATACTTTTTGCATGCTTGGCACTTTTTATAGTCATGCAAATAATCAACATGACATTGCTGCAATCCAACTGATAGAAATTTGTCAAAGCGATGGATAACTACAGTTGCAAGAAAAAGTATGTGAACCAATTTTCTGTGAAAATGTGAATAATTTTAACAAAATAAGAGAGATCATACAAAATGCATGTTATTTTTTATTTAGTACTGTCCTGAGTAAGATATTTTACATAAAATATGTTTACATATAATCCACAAGACAAAAAAATAGCTGAATTTATTAAAATAACCCAGTTCAAAAGTTTGTGAACCATTGATTCTTAATTCTGTGTGTGGTTACCTGGATGATCTACGACTGTTTTTTTGTTTTGTGATGGTTGTTCAAAAGTCCCTTGTTTGTTCTGAGCAGTTAAACTGAGCTCTGTTCTTCAGAAAAATCCTCCAGGTCCTGCAGATTCTTCAGTTTTCAAGCATTATTTGCATATTTGAACCCTTTACAGCAGTGACTGAATGATTTTGAGATCCGTCTTTTCACACTGAGGACAATTGAGAGACTCAAACACAACTATTAAAAAAGGTTCAAACATTCACTGATGCTCCAGAAGGAAACACGATGCATTAAGAGCCGGGGGGTGAATTAGAATAATATCAAACATAACTTTTTGAATTCGAAGATCAAGGTAAATTGTACTTATTTGTCTTCCGGGAAACATGCAAGTATCTTCTGTTGTTTCCGAAGGGCAGTACTAAATGAAAAAAAATTGATATTTAAACGAAATAAGAAAAATTTGGACATCTTCATCCTGTTCAAAAGTTTTCACCCCCCGACTCTTTTTTAATAGTTGTGTTTGAGTCCCTCAATTGTCCTCAATGTGAAAAGATGGATCTCAAAATCATTCAGTCACTGCTGTAAAGGGTTCAAATATGCAAAAAATGCTGGAAAACTGAAGAATCTGCAGGACCTGGAAGATTTTTCTGAAGAACAGAGCTCAGTTTAACTGCTCAGAACAAACAAGGGACTCTTGAACAACCATCACAAAACAAAAAAATAGTCATAGATCATCCAGGTAACCACACACAGTATTAAGAATCAATGGGTCACAAACTTTTGAATGGGCTAATTTTAATAAATTCAGCTATTTTTTTTGTTTTATGGATTATATGTAAACATCTTTTATGCAAAATATCTTACTCAGGACAGTACTAAATAAAAAATAACATGCATTTTGTATGATCTCTCTTATTTTGTCAAAATTTTTCACATTTTCACAGATTCTGCAAGTGGTTCACATACTTTTTCTTGCAACTGTATATTCCCTCTAATCCAGTAATATTTTTGTATGCTATGCTGTTGATCTTAATAACTAATCAGTCATGGTTAATGTATTTTTTTTTTCCTACAGATGCTGATGACATAGTTGCCATCACGCTTGGCAATATTCTAGGCACAGAAATCACTAACCTGACCAATAATGGCTCAGATGTCTATATGGCGATTGCTGTAGCCAATGCGCATGGCCTTTGGTACAACGCTACATGGGCATATGCACTGTCTTTCACCTTCATTGGAATAACAGCCATCACTATGTTCTACTTTGTTTTCTTGTTCATCAAACGAATGTACATAAACCGACAACTTCGTATGCAACAGGTAAAGTATTCAGCCAGTCAAAGGTTGGTCAAGTTTACTGTAGGAGTCAAATCTACTCAAATATTTAGTATATTCAATATAAAATACTCAGATATATTCCAGACATTCTGTAATATTTTAAGGGATTATTCTAATGCTAATTCTGTTCTGTCATTCATTTCTATGCAGAGGGAGATGAAAAAAGTGACTGAAAAAGCAATAGCAAAGTTGCAAGTGCGGACTCTGCGGACAGGTGACCCGGTATTGTACCATTGCTAAATCATAAAATAAATAACTGTGTTCAGTAAAATAAATTCAGAAAGCATTTAAACTGCAGTGAGTAAAAGCATCATGCCTTTGTGTCTGTAGGAGGTTGACTCAGAGGACATTAGCTGTGTGGTGTGCACTGACTCATTCACACATAATGAACAGGTCACAGTTCTACCCTGCAGGTGCAGTATGAAATCCACATATGATTTTAGTTTAACATTACAGATGTTTCCTAACTTCATAGTAGTGTCAGTATAGCGTGTTCACTTCACTTTTAACATAGCTGTTTTCTTTTCTTTTTTTCTGTAAATATGAAAGAAATTGAAAATATGAGGTACATTCTGTTTTTACAGACATTTATACCATAAGAAATGCATTGAGCCTTGGCTCCTGGAACACCCCACCTGTCCCATGTGTAAATTTAATATCCTCAAATCCATGGTCAGTTTGCCAACACATACTGAGCCATCTTAATTCAGACATATATGATGTTTCATTTACTAACATGAGATTCTTTGTTGCTGTATGTGTTTAGATTGATGAGGAGAGTGATGAGCAGCCCTCATCATCACCATCAAACAACGCATTCTGTTTAGCTGCAGTAATGACAGTCACCTCAGCAGACCAGCACAACACATTAGGCTCAAGCACTCAAACAGCAGAAAGTGAGTTAAGGCTACCACAAAAACATTTGCTGTCCTTTAAATTGTGTTCGTCCATGTAAAGTGTAGGTGTTAGAAATTAACAACAAAACATTGCATTTTCATTGCATTGCTGATGATCACATACTCCTAAAAGTTTTTTTTTTTTTTTTTTCATATATGCACTTTAAAATGATACTTATTTTTATAGCAAATATTTAGTTTCATTACATTGTAGTACATTTTTGTTGGTTTTCTATGGACTTTTGTCCTTAATGATTGATGTCACAACTGGTTAAAATGCAAACAAGGAATTAATGTATAATAATTCATGATACATTTGTCTAGAGTGAGGCCATTTTAAAACTAACCATTAATTAAATATAAATATAATTTTGAGTGATTATTAAAGTGATTGTCAATTCATATATTTAAATACATTTTTATGATTTATAGATTTTATACATAAATTACAATACATAATGGTGTTTCCTTGGTCTCTTTTAAATTATTACCTGCTGACTGGTAATTCAAAATTAACATTGTTGTGAATAACCTTTCATGACTTGTTGGTGAAAAAGTCAAGTCATGTCAGGTCACCTTTATTTTTAAAGCACTTTATAAAATACAGATTGTTTCAAAGCAGCTTTATAGTCATGGAAAGGAAATGATGCAAGCAGAGTTCAATTCAGCTGTAAAGCAGCTCTTAAAATCTTTTCATTGTTCAGCTGAAGTTAGTTCAGTGTTGAATCTGTTCCATTATAAAGATCATCAACTATTAAATTAGTTCAGTTCGGCTATAAAGCAGCTCTGCAGAAAACGTCTTGGGTCATGACTGTACCCATGGGTCCCTGAGAAGGGGAAGGAGACACTGTGTCATGGTGATGACGCTATGGGAATGCTCTAGTGCAGCGTTTCTCATAGTGTGGGGCGCGCCCCACTGGTGAGGAATAGAGACATGACAAGTGGGGCGCGACAAACGAGAGGAAATTTGGTCATTTTTGTGCCCATCTCTATTAATCTTTTGAGCGGTACGGTCCCACATATGGGATTTTTATTTCTGTGCCCCTGAGAATACGATCCCACATATGGGATTTAACTGCCAGATTCAAACTGTGCTTTCGCGCTTTGGCTGGTGCTGAGCCAGAGACGGACGCGCTCAGCGCTTGTCATTTATCACAACTATGCAGTGTTTTCAACAACATAATGTTTATTTTAGGTTTCAGACATTTAAATATACATAAGTACCAGTAAAACAATACATTTAGTGTTTGAAAAATACACACTGATGTCTATGGAAGTAGCAATAACAAGCAATTCAAATATAATTTGCCGACGTGTTTTATTCATATCAGATACACATAGTGTAAGTAACTATAAAGTTAACTCTATTTTTCTCTCAGATTACCGGCCACTTACTTACATGGATTTCGGGAGAAATGTGCTGTCACGTGCTGTAAATCCGACTGACAGGACTCTCTGAACAGCTGCGCAAACAAACATGGCGGCGCCCATCTCGCGTTAAAGATCAAGATCATTTATTAACATTTTTAAAAGACAAAACACACTCACTTACACATATTTCAGAATCGGAATATCAGATAGTTGATGACATGGTAAGCAAGCTTGTGAATATTTTGAATAAAAAAAAGGAGAAACTAAATAAATGCATTACATCTGTCATACAGTGTTATTGTGGCTGCGGTGTGTGACGTGACAAGCATGACGCGTCGCCATGGAAACAATAAGGGGAAACGTTCTAAAATAACGGTCGCGTAAAAAAAAAAACTCAGCTAGAATAATACTTAATTTATAATTTATATATAATAAATTATAATGCAAAGTGATATTGTAATACATTTACAATATAACGAAATTGTAATACATTTAACAGTTAAACTTAAAGCCTAGTTTATTAACATTTTGTTGGGGCGATTGGGGACAGGTGGGGTTCGGAACCCTTCCCTACCTCCAAAGTGGGGAATAGCAGAAAAAGTTTGAGAAACACTGCTCTAGTGTCTGAAGCATGTGTGCTAAATGCCAATCTTTGTGACATCACAGTTGCACTGGCTAGCCTAGAGAATTTGTCATCAGTTCATATTGTCTGAAGGAAAACGACTGCGTCATGGTGTTGACAAAACGCCTGCCCACTGTACTAAAAGTCTCTCAGCAAACTCTTGGCAGTAGCCGAGACGTTGCCACACAACGCATCTGCTGACCAGAGAGCTAAGCGCCCCTGGTGCACTCAAGCTGCCTGAAAAAGTGTCCAGATCTCTTCCTCTAGCGCTGCAAAGTCATTAGTGCCAAGCGCACTTATAATCAGGGCTTGACATTAACACCCGCCAAATGCAGGTGGATTTCAGCAGTGTCGTGTAACTCCTACTAGCCACTTTGGTTGAATTTTATAAATATAATATAGGCTATTAATTTTTCAAGTGTAGTCTTTTAAAATGGCATCTGAAATAATAAACTAAGTGCAATGTAGAGTTGTCAAAAATATAGATTTTTCAATACATATCAATACTGAAATAACACTTCCAATACTCATTTTCCGCAGAACAGATACACAATACCAGCTGCGCTTTCTTGCTCTCTCATCTCTCCGACAGTGAGTTGACACACAAACCTGCCTCCCCTCACTCACTCATTTCATTTGAATATTGTTGGTGTTACAGGGCTTGAATTTTGGAGTGGGATTGCGCATATTGTACATAATTTTACTCATTCACGCAGATTTTGTGCTCTCACCCAAAGTGTTTACGCATAAGCCGCCTCGTACTAAATTGAGCTCTTTTTCGCTGCTTATATGTTGTGCTTAAACAGTCAAATACACAAAATAATGACAAAATGCCGGTCTTGGCAAATATTCACGTAAACAGTCAATTATGTTATAATTTAAGTGAAAGTAAACACACGTGTCACAGTATAATGGATCTGTGTGTCAGTTCTTAAAATGAAAGCATCTCAATATACCTGCTGCCTGGGAAATGACCGATGTCGACGAGGCAGATGGATCCCTAGGCGCAGATCGAGAGCCGATGGCGCTAAGCAGAGTTGCAGGTTCTGGAGGCCTAGGCAACACCGCGGTGACGAGCGGTGGAGGCGGAGCCAGAGCACCCGAGGACTGGGGCAAATATGTTGTGACCGAGGACAGAGGCATACCCAGCAGGAAGGAGGAACCTGCTGCATCCGAAGTGGTGGAGGGTCGACGCATAGCAGATGTTCTTCTGAACAAACTGACAGAATATTGTCCAAACAATTCTCATAGTCCACAACAGATTCAGGTACCGTGTGGGATAGGGTGGGAACCAACAAGTCTCCATTAAAGTCCATCAGCCAGTCCTCAGATTTTGTTCCCTTGGCTCACCCCCTGGTCAGATTTACACTGAGACTCCACTTCTGGGCAAGCTCTGGCATCTTATCTTCAGGCTCTGGCTCATTCGTCGCTCGATCTGCAGGGGGCTCTCGTGACTTCTCCACAGTCGCTTGGGTCAAAATTTGTTCTGGGTCTGGCTGGGTTCCGAATCGAGACACAACGCTCTCCAGAAACCGAATGACGGTCTCCCTCCAGTCTAGTCCAGTGGTGGTGGTGGAACATTGCCCTGATCCAGAACAGGGTCTTTAGGGTCTCGTCATCCAGAGGGCAGTTGCTGGCCAAAAAACAAAAATTCTTTCTAAAAGAAAATAATTCAGGGCTCTCCTGAGCCATGATGATAAACTTAGCCCTATCGTCCTTTTGGGCTAGTCCGATCATCTGCCATGGTTGCAGGGATACAGGCGAAGGCAGATTAATAAAGTTCAACACGACAAAGTTTAATAATAAATCCAAACAGGCAGGCAGGCAGACAGACAGACAATTGCAAAACACACTTAGCATAATGGTGATTGGGGCAGAGAATGAATGTGAGGGACCAACATATATAGCAAACACAAATGAGGATGATTAAAGGAACACAGCTGATACATATGAACTAATAATGAGGAGTGGGAAAACAAGGAACACATGATGAGAATGAAAGCAAACTAAAAAGTCTGATAATAAAACTAACAGAACATAATGGTGACACTGCCAAATTATGAGATGATATTAAAAATATCTATATGGCAGTTTTTCCCCATAGTATCGATGTCAAAATTGTGGCCAGTGAAAATGCTGAGTGACTAGTAACTTTTGAAAACCACTAGCCGCAGTGGCTGGTGAGCAAAAAAGTTAATGTCAAGCCCTGCTTATAAACCCCTATCTTTTTATCTCTTTCCTTTTAACCCGTAAATGACTGACTGTTTCACCAATCGTTCTTACATATTCGGGTCTTTAGCGACCCGGATCTATATCTAACATGGATGGATCTCTACCTGTTGCGATAATAAAAAACTCCTCTGATATTAGAGTAACAATTACAGAAGAATAAAATAAAGCATATTTTGTTACCTTTTGGAGCTTGGAAGGGCTCATTTTGAGCAGATGTTTTATGTCATCATCACTGTCTTTGTCAGAGCTCATTTCCCAGTACATTCAGCAAATTATAGCTTTGAGAATATGTTTGAGATCGCGAATATGAGCCCATTCACGATCTCAAAAAACTATATCATTTTCAACATCTTCAAAATCAATATTTTGATCGCTGACAGCTTCACCAGATCCATCAAGTGACAGTGACACTAATATTTGATTGCTTTCAGTACTTGCTCTGCAGTAAATCGCTGAGCCATTTCACGTTTTGCTAATGATACTTCCTATTCTCTGGTTTTCTGTCTGAATGAAATGTCACTTCATCGTTGTGTATCAGACATTGCCACCTTGTGGAATAGGTGAATTGCACTTATTCCGTGATCAAAGATTCAATTATTGTTGTGCAGAAAAAAATATACGTACACTTATACACACACATTCATTTTTTGTAAAAAAATTTTTTACAAAAAATGAATGGGAAAACAGGCATTCTTTCATAATTTTATGATTTTTTTCTTGTTATATTGTTTATAATGAATTGATTGAGGAATACTAAGAAGGTTGATGTCTATCTTTAAAAAATGAATGAGGAGGAGGGTAGTGAATGACGTCCCGGGTCGATAAAGACCCGAGGTATGCGTTTAAGGGTTAAAGGAACGACACGCTTTTACCTCGCTTGCTTCTTGGAGTCGATTGTCTCCCTGAGGTCCTTTCTTGGTCTTGAGCGAGGTTGCTGCCTGGATCCCAGACCTCTCAGAGGCGGAGCCCTAGCAGCCACAATCACTTTCTGCTCCTGTCGCCAGCTGGGCCCAGTGACAGGCTCAGAATGGGGGACTGAAGGACGTTGTCTGCGGCTGAGAATGTAGCACTCGAATACCACTGACTTAACCTTCACCTCCCTAAACTTCTGGACCAAGGTCTCCACGGCAGTGCCGAAAAGTCTGGAAGGTGAAACCGGGGGGTCAAAGAGAAATGATCTCTACTGCTCCTTTAGCTCTGACAGGTTAAGCCATAAATGCCTCTCCGTTGCAAAAAGCAGCAAGCAAGCAGCCGGTGGCACAAGGTCGGTCTTACACGTCCAGTAATTCCCTGTATGGGGGTGACAATGAGGAGGCGGGCTCATATAATACATCTGCCTCAACTTCAGTCATATCTAATTCCTCAGAACTAGAGCGGCCAAGCAGCACACTCTCCGCCAAACTGGAAGAAGACGGCAAGCTGGCTTCCGGATTCAGTGTGAGAGCCTCGGAACTAGCAACAGAGGATCTGGCTCATCAGCCAGATCTATCTGCGAGCCTCACGATCATAAACACCGCACTGCCTCGGCAGCAGCGGGTCCCGAATCACGGGGTGCAGACACCTGGCTCCCTTACCCCGTAAACAGAGCCAGTCGGGAATGAAGCTTCTTGACTGTGAATTTATCACAGTGAGCACAGCCAGCTCCTTTGAGGGCTGCCCGTGCATGCTCTGCTCCTAGACATATCACACAAATCATGCGTGTCGTTTGGTGTGATGTATCTCTCACACGGATATATCTCACACACATTTTTTAAACCTGCATTCACTCATTTTCTTTCCTTTCTTTTTCTTTGAAATACACACAGACTTATGCACACGCACACACAAACAAACGGCTTCCTGAAGACAAAAAAGGTGATGACGTGTTCTCTAGGCGCCTCTTATATAGCCAGCTGGCGCACATGTGACGTCATCTGACGGCAGTAGCCAATCAAGATTGACATTTAGCACACGTGCTTCAGACAACGATTCACGAGGAGTGCTCCTATAGCATTCCTTCGAAAAGGAACAGTGATGTCATCGTCCAGGTCAGTTCAGATCAGATAGTGTCAGTGCAGTCAGATCAATAATATTGTTGAATATTAAGTGTTCCCGACTAAGCAAGCCAGAGGCGACAGTGGCAAGAAACCCAAATTACATTTATGACAGAATGGAAAAAAATAAATGGCCAATGGACGAACTGTGATTATGATTCCAGGATGCATCACAAGTCAGAAGTCAGATTGTGGATTGGTATTATTCAGAATATTGATTAATAACATCAATCCTACTTTTTTAATCTCAACAATTAACTCATAAAGTTTTACCAATCCAATATCGACATCTTATCTACTCAGCTGGAGACTCAACTATTGAGTACTGATGCGTGGAACCAAGGACTGTGCATGAACCCAAACAGTAACCAAATATAGTAAAAACCAATAAAATAAGAAAAATTTAAATATAATTCCAGAAAAACATAAAATTCTGCAGTAATCCTAAAACATAGATTTGTAAAGGTTATCAGAATAATGAATAAAATAAACACAATATATAAACATAACTTCAAGCATAAATTCAGCAGTAACCTGATAAGCCTTTGCCATTATCAATATTATGCTGAATTAATTTGTATATGGTGTATACTGATGACTCATAGTTATTGATTTTTCTTTACAGCAGCTCTTGGACACACATCAGACTGTGTGTACTGTGACCCGGATATCCAGACACAACACATTTATGAGAACCAAGCATTTGAAGAAGAACCAGAGATAATGGAGCAACAGGACATCAACAGCCAAGATTAATATACTACTGTAACATATTTCAAATACAGTTTCAATATCACAAACAGCCAAAAAAGTGTGTGAAATGTGTCAAACAGAATTACATACAAAAAAGAAGAAACCTAAAAGGGGATGTGTGACAGACTATTTGGTAATAATTGAGCAATGTTTAATTAATGCAGATTTTAATGACTTTTAAGAAGAGACAGGTAATAGAGTATATATATATATATATATATATATATATATATATATATATATATATATGATTAATTACTGTGACAGCTTGCATAACTGTCATGAGCTCAGTAAAACTTGTACTGTAAGTAAATCTGTTTTAATGCCATAACAAGAGCTAGCTGGTTTTAAACTGATATAAGTTAAATCAATTTATATTAATTTTCCAACTGCAGCTAAAAAAGTCCCAGTCAGGTCTTGATTACATTACAGTTCCATATCACTTTCAAAGACACTTGCAGTGCATCACTGCAACAGAACCACAAACACACACATACACACACAAAAACTCTGGCTAAGTAAATTTGACAATATGAAAAAGTGATAAACAAAAAAAATGTCTCTTTATCTTGCTCTTTTTCTCCCACACACATACAGATATATGGAGACATTCACAAAAACACATCAGCGCTTCCCCATGACTATGGAAGGCCAAATTATCTTTTGATCTCAGTAATGTTTACTAGTAAGAATTTCAATCAGAGATCTCTGTCATTTAATTTTTACTTGCAAAAACCAGTGCTGGCTGCAATGCATTACAAGTAATGAGAGTAACGTAATCAGAATACTTTTCCCAACTAAACATGTAAAGTAACGTATTACTTTAAAATTTACAACAAAATTACTTTTTTAATTAAGTACCATAAGTTACTTGGTTTTTCTATTTATTGGCTGACATCTCTCCTATCCCCATGTCGAAAGAAATCGTGAGTAAGTGCAGAGGCGTTGTGTGCGCTGTGTAAACATGATTGTGAGCATGCATTTACTCATCTCACTTGCACAAAAACAGATTCAGTATTTATCAACATGAATAAAAATTATTATTCATATACACGAATTAAATCATTATTTTCCTGTGAATCACTGTTTGCTGCTTTAACCCTCTATGGGACTAATTATGAAATCACAGTTAGAAAAAAATTAATCACTTTATATTTTACATATATTTAAGGCTAAAATATTTTTTTTTTAACTTTGACCTTTTTTAAGGGTTTCGTTTTAAAAATTAAAAAGCTTTATTAACATTCCATTTCATCTTGTGTTACTATATTTCATTTGGAACTCGCATGTGAAAATGTCAAAAACTTGAGACAAATTCAGATGCAACTTCACTGCCTGGAAAATAGCGAAACCATGTCTTAGTGTTTCAAAAAACATTAAAACAATCTTTAACATTGTTTCTTTCCTGGAAGTCCAAATCACTGATTGTAGCACAAGTGCAAATCAACAAGACTCTTCTTTTTCAGTGAACCCCACACTTTCCACATGTAACTCGATTTTTGACCTGTTTAGTCATCATTTTTGGAGCATTTGCTTGTCAGTGTGGTGAGGCCAACAGGCAGTGGCATCTTTCCTGACCTCTGGTTGTAGTATGGATCACATCTTCCAAACTGGCATAGGGTAATTTACCAAAAATGCCTGACTTCCACAGGCACTTGTATTCTTCATCTCTGGTATCATCCTCACTGCTTCTATCCTCCTTGATCCTCAACTTCCTTTCTTACTACGATCTCATTTTCTGATGCACTGCCATCACTATCATCAATACTTTATGGAAAAAAAGTTGTTATTTTTGTTTTGTTTTTGCACGCAAAAAGTATTCGCGTCGCTTCATAACATTAAGGTTGAACCACTGCAGTCACGTCGACTGTTTTAACGATGTCTTTAGTACCTTTCTGGACCTTGAAAGTGGTGAATATATTGGTATGGACGAGTCATATACTGTATTTCTCCGATTTCATCAAAAATATCTCAATTTGTGTTCCGAAGATGAACAAAGGTCTTACGGGTGTGGAACGACATGATGGTGGTTAATTATTGACAGAAATTTCACTTTTGGGTGAACTAACCCTTTAATTCAGGTATTAGTACATGATTATACATGTACCTTTATTGTAAAGTGTTACCGAATTAAGATTAGAGAGATCTACAATTGCATTTTTACTAGTAAAATACAGTACATCCAGTTACAGAGCTTTACAATTGAATTTCACTAGTAATATGTTCTCTGCATTGTGCAGGTTGTTTGTTGTTGTTGTTGTTGTGAACGTCTTCCATTGAGTTGAGTTAACCTTGGATGATCGAACAGTGAGCCAGCAGATTTACACTGATGACATAGTACATCATCCTGTGAAGTGTATTTCAACGATGCATCTTGATGCATCATCAGTTTATGGATACAGATAAGATATTCCCACACACTAAATACTTTGGAAAGATCATTTTCATCTTGATGGTACCATTTTTTTTCTGTCTGTTAACTCTTGTAATATAAATTGGTAATAGGTTAGGCCATTTAGTGGTATTTAGTGGAAATAGGAAAAGGGAAGAATAATGCTTAGTGTACAATAGGAAAGTGTTATGTCCTCCCCTTCGGTCTAGGAGTAAATAGGGAATGAACAATAAAAGTGGAGAGACTTAAGAGGATCTTTAGCTCTCCAGCTTAAGAGTCACAAAAAAAACAGACGTTAGGGTTTCAAAAATGAAGTGGCGTGTCTGCCTTTTACTTGTAAAGTAAGCAGGGGTTCAACAGAAAAAAATTTTATGAAATTTTTACAAATAAAAAATAAATAAAAAAATAAAAAAAACACACACACACAAACAAAACATTACCTCAGGTGGAGGACCCAAATAAAAGAAAATCAAAAATACCTCTACCTAAAAGAAAAATTAATATAAAAATACCTGTCCACAAAAGAAAGAAAGAAAAAAAAAAACATTTAACTTCCCTCCCTCCTTAACTAAACATTAACCCGGAGAAAAGATATAGGAATCCTCCACCCTACATTACCCATAAACTTATAACTTATCATAAAGATTATCAACTCAGAACTCCTTATGACTCATGTAACCCAACAACAAAGAGCGTGACAAGCGCTAAACTCGTCTGGGACTGGAGAGTGGAAGATCTTCACATGCAGCGCTGTCTTTCTCCCTCCTCAGCGCTCTCTCTGCAGCTTTATGCTGTAATCATCAGGGAGCACACCAATCAGTGCGTAGACAGCGCTCACATGGTAAATGAGCACAGGTGGTAGTAAGGCAAAAACACAAAAAGAGAAAAAAGGGAGAGAAAGAGAGAGAGAGAGAGAGAGAGAGAGAGAGAGAGAGAGAGAGAGAGAGAGAGAAACAAACAAACGCAAATAACACTTTATATAAATAACAGAAACAAAATTAATACGTCCTTGGACGTAACAAAAGCAATATTCAACTGCAGAGCCACATGTCACAGCTGTTTCTGTCTCAGCTTGCAGACAACTTGCTCCTTTCCTAGTCTATACTTATAAATGCAGTCCTAGGACCACACTTGTACCTTTTTATTGTTTGTTTTTTTGTTTTTGTGTGTGTATATATTAGTACTTTACTATTTTAGAGCACTTACTATTCAGTTTTGTATTTGTATTATATATTTTAAGGAAAATACTGTTTTAATTATTTAAATATAACTGGTATTTTCTACAAACCAACCCCTAACCCAGAATGGCAAAACTGGGGGGGGGGGGGGGCATTTTAATCCCATGGGGATTGGTTGACTATTTTATTTTGAAAATGAACAGGCTGCGATGATAGGTTATGTTGTGTGCGCGCGTGAGGCGCCGACGCGACCACTTGAATTTTCTAATAAAAGCGGAAAAAATTTAAAATACTCAGATGTTTAATAGTATAACAACATTCGAATCTGTGAAGGGTTAACTAAGCTTATTATTTTTGTACACTCACAATAAAAACAAAACATTGCTTGTAAACAAAAGAATTTTCTCCCGTCTCGCCTTTCCGTGAACTTGCTTCTCAAAAATGAACTGAAACTGAAAGTCATAGTCTATTGTCGCAGTTTCTTTCTTTCGTTTTGTTAATATGTTAATTATTTAAGTGAAATATATTTCGCGTATAGGCAGAGGCTATTTATTCCTTTTATTTGATTTTATCCTGTTTTTCTCCGTTCACAGAAGTTGTAGGTGCGTGATGATGATGAATGTTCTGTTGTTTATGCTGCTATTTGTGAATGTAGGCTAAAACTAAACCCCTGGGATTTTTTTTTTCTTCATTCTAATTTCGTTTCATTCTAATTTAACGTCGTCGGTTAATGAAAGGATAGCCTAATGATCGCGTCGGTTGAAGGTCAGAAAAAAACCCCGAAATGATATTGACAAGGCAACATTTCTAATTTTCGTTTAGTTTTTCAACTAATATTTATATTTTCTTATATTCCAGCTTTATTTCGATTAGCATAAATGTTTTTAATAGTTTTAGTTTTTGTTAGTTAACTAACCCTGTCTGGTAAAACATCCACAGAACAGCACAACACAATTTTCCAGCTGTTTAAGCCACGAATCTTCACGAATTATTTAATGCCGTCTGGGACACAATCTCAGGCCGGGAGTCTCAGACTCATCGAGGCCAATAAACCTACAGCTATTGTTGCAAACATAATTTACATTACTTTAAAGAATAATGACACAAATGTTGGGAAAGTGATAACAATGTAGGCCTCTTTTGAGGTAGCCTATTGTCTCCACTTTCATTTATCAGTTTTATTTTGAAAAATTCTTTCTGGGGGGGCCATGCCCCCCTTTGCCCCCCCGTAGCGCCGGGCCTGCGGGCCTAACCCTAAACATAACCGTTGGTAACCATGTTGAAATATTTAACCTATTTGTTTCATTATATGAGTGCTTATATTAAAAATAACTAGAAGAATAACTATTTTTTATACAAACTAGTGTGTTTATGATTACGATATTAAATTAAAACATATAATAGTTTGCAACAGCAAGCAGCATAATGAACTGTTTTTGCAAGGCTAAAAGACCTTGCACATCCAATTTTAAAATGACCATGCCCACTCTTATGTTAAAAAGTAATGTTAAAATTAATAATAAAAAAAAACTTGGCTAAGTGGCACTGTCACAAAAAACTAGGGTCCTAGAAATGCGGTCCTGAAACTGCAGCGGCAGGATTATTTGAAATATGAAGCTTTCTTAAGCAACAAGGCTCTCAAATACGTATTTACGTTACTGCTATCTGGTGGTCAAAAAGATGACACACACTTACCGAGGAATTAGATTGTGTTTCATTTTGTTTTAATAAATGTTGTGGAAACCATGATAAATCAATGTGAACAAAATATAAATATGATGTTCAAATAACTAAATGAATAAAGTACAATGTTTATCTGCCTTTAACTATAGGCTGCTATGGATGCCATGCAGTTATTTATGCAGAGCAAAACTGTTGTTTCTTAAATAATTGAATCCTTTACTTATATGTATTCCAGAAAGCATGTTATGTGACACACCCAGGTAAGTTTATATAAACGGATAACCTCAACCTTTGGTTTCAAAAACCGAAACATTGAGGTGCACAGCATTTAGGTACTTCATTTTTATCTTTTTTATTTATTTATTTTATTATTTATCATTGTTAATTCATTATTGATGTTATTGCGTATCTGTTTGTTTTGTATGTGATGGTAATTTCCAAGCTACAGAACAAGGAAAACAATAAAAGAATAAAGTCTAAGGTCTAAAAAGTCTAAAGTCTAAAGCATTTGACCAGATATCATTTCACTTTTAAGGAAACATTACTGTGCAGCAAAAGCTCAGAATTTTCTATCAACTGCAAAGGATTGCATGTCAAATCTAAAAAAGCATTTGGATGCTTGTTTTCTCAGCGTTGCATATCTAATCAACTCCTTACACAATGACACTTTACCTGGTTTCACAGACAAGGCTTAAGCCTTGTCCCAGACCGAAATGCATGTTTGAGCTGTTTTAGTTGAAAGCAACTTGCACTGACATATCTTAACATATGTCAGTGCCATTGTTTTGTCTCAAGATCCACAGCATTAAGGGTTTTTTTTTTTTTTCTTTGTTTTTCAAAGGCATGTTTATAAAAGCCACTTAAATGCCCTAATTGAACTAAGGCCTAAACCTGGCTTAAAGGGTTAGTTCACCCAAAAATGAAAATTTTGTCATTAAATACTCACCCTCATTTCATTCCAAACCCATAAGACATTCATTCATCTTTGGAACACAACTGAAAATACAATATTTTTAATGAAGTCTGAGAGTTTTCTGTCCTCCATTGACTTTCTTGGGCTTGAAAGTTGTAGTTGCATAGGCTGGCAATTGAGGGACAGAAAACTCTCAGATTTCATCAAAAAGATGTGTTCTGAAGATGAACGAATGTCTTACAAGTTTGGAACGAAATGAAGGTGAGTATTTAATGACAATTTTCATTTTTAGGTGAACTAACCCTTTAATTAATATTTCATGTAATGTGATGTTTAAACTTTTTTTTTCTTCTGCATTGTGATGTACATCTGAGTGAAACAGTTTATCAAAAAAGAAAAAGAAAATGTAGGGTGGGACTTTATCGGTTGTTGATATGGAGGCAAATCTGAATGTGAGCTTGCAGTCAATGGACCCTTTTCACATTTACAGGGTTACAGCACTGTAAAAAATAAATAGTTGAGAAAACGTAAAAAAGTAAGGCAACTTGATGCAGTAAGACTTTTGAGTTGTCTCAACAATTATTTTTTAGTTCTTCTCAGTAAAGATACTTTGTTTTGCCAACGTAAATTTGTTCATTCATGCAATGTTGATTGTCATGTTTTGCTAATACAATTATTCTTGTCACAGCAACTGAAACAACAATTACTGTTGTTGAGTTAATTAATTTTTTTCTGTTTCCTGGATGAAAAAAAAGTGAATTTGTAAAATAAAGTATGTCACCACACTATCCTTTTTACTATCCTTTTTTAGTTCTTCTCAGTAAAGATACTTTGTTTTGCCAACGTAAATTTGTTCGTTCATGCAATGTTGATTGTCGTGTTTTGCTAATACAATTATTCTTGTCACAGCAACTGAAACAACAATTACTGTTGAGTTAATTAATTTTTTTCTGTTTCCTGGATGAAAAAAAAAAAGAATTTGTAAAATAAAGTATGTCACCACACTATCCTTTTTTAGTGATTTTACGTCTATTTACAAATGACAAACATGGATTTATTCCTTTATCACTTTGAGTTGTAAGCACATGCAAATTTTAACAATTGCATTCAACAGAAGAAAGAAACTCATACAGGTTTGGAACAACATGAGGGTGAGTAAATGATGACAATTTTTTAATTTTTAGGTGAACTATCCATTTAATGAACAATTTAAACTAAAATGTAGACAACACTTGTCCAAATTTGCTTCAAATGCCTTTAAGAACAAAGCATCGTCAAACAGGTCAGTCAATGACAGATCCATAAACATTCAAAACAATATTGAACTGCACTTGAGATCTTTGTTTAGAACTTGCTAACAAAAACAAAAGAAGAAGAATATCATGCAGTCTGGTTTTGTAATATTTACTGGCAACTCTAACATCTTTTACATTGCAGCCAAACATAAATGCTTACTTTTTTAGACTCTAAACAGTCTATCAATAAGAGAGTGCAGTGTTTAATTTTAAAAGAGCTTGAAAAACACTGCAAGGCACAGTTTGTAAATATGAACGTCTTTTAAATAGAACTGTTCATTTTAAATTCCGTATAAAACTTAAATACTTGTTTGTAATCAAAAATAAAATGAGATGTTTTTAGGGTCTTGCCAAAATGTAAAATCTTAACCTTTTCAAAACATTTAAACAACTGAAAACACTGGTCCAATTATGGAAGGTGCATCCACACTCCAGATATTGTTATCCAAACTGTACTTCATCTTTGTTGGTGCATTAAGTCCTTGGATCATCCTGCAAAATAGGAAATTATCAGTTAGAACCTTTAATTGTAAAAAAAAAAAAAAAAAATTAAAATTACAACCTTATATTAAAATAATTATAAAAAATTAAGTTAAAATGTAATGTATTTAATAGCCATATTCTACACTTTTAGAACATATTTTATCTTTATGTCCCCATATTTGAAATCATATGATGTACAAAGAAATCTCTATGAATATTTTTTAAGAATTATCTGTTCTATACACATACATATACATACATTTGCGTGTGTGAAATTTTAACGATGACACCGCACACAGAAACGGCTAACATACACTACCAGTCAAAAGTTTGGAAACGGTAAGATTTTTAATGTTTGTAAAAGAAGTTTCGTCTGCTCACCAATTTAAAATAACTGTTTTCTGTTTGAATATATTTTATAAAGTAATTTATTCCTGTGATCAAAGTTGAATTTTCAGCATCATTACTCCAGTCTTCAGTGTCACATGATCCTTCAGAAATCATTCTAATATGATGATTTGCTGCTCAATAAACATTTATGATTATTATCAATGTTGAAAACAGTTGTGTACTTTTTTTTCAGGATGAATAGAAAGTTCAAAAGAACAGCATTTATCTGAAATACAAAGCTTTTGTAACATTATACACTAGCGTTCAAAAGTTTGGGGTGAGTAAGAATTTTAATTTTTATTTTTTTTTAAAGAAATGAAAGAAATTAATACTTTTATTCAGCAAGGAGGCATTAAATCAATCAAAAGTGACAGTAAAGACATTTATAATGTTACAAAAGATTATATTTCAAATAAATGCTGTTCTTTTTAACTTTCTATTCATCAAAGAATCCTGAAAAAAAAAAAAAGAAAATGTACACAAATATTTTGTACAATTGTACACAATAAATGTTTCTTGAGCAGCAGATCATCATATTAGAATGATTTCTGAAGGATCATGTGACACTGAAGACTGGAGTAATGATGCTGAAAATTCAGCTTTGATCACAGGAATAAATTACTTTATAAAATATATTCAAACAGAAAACAGTTATTTTAAATTGTAATAATATTTCACAATATTACTGTTTATACTGTATTTTGTAATTAAATAAATGCAGCCTTGGTGAGCATACGAAACTTCTTTTAAAAACATTAAAAATCTTACCGTGTCCAAACTTTTTACTGGTAGTGTACATTTACATAATAGTTTATCTATCCATACATTATGTATGTGAGGCTTACACATTTACACATTAAACATTTACACATTACACGTTCTACCTCTCCGGTTAAACGTTTCCCGTAACTCTCCGCCCTCTTCTTTCTCTCTCACAAACGCGCAGAACAGATACACAATCAGCTAATCAGCGCCACCGTGAGACAAAAAAACAAAACAAAACAAACAAAAAAACAAAAACAATAAAGTACTTAACTAACAATAAATGACTTAAATAATCGTATGGTAGCCTAAACAGACATATTACTCGCTAATTTCAGTTTCGTTTATCTTGCTATTGTATTGAAACTTTATCATGTGTACAATTATTATCGTATTATTTACAAGTATTATCGCGCAATATAAGTGGGATAATATACTGAATTCGTGCTGGGATCCTGATCACTTACTTGAAATTCTTAAAATAAATTATCTAATTTACGATAATCTGTATTTAGAGAACTTTAATGAGCTAATCTTTCTCTGACCAGTGACACAAACATAAAACATGTTAGGCCACAAGCCATTTTTTGTGCATTTAGCCTACATAAAACATTTTTGTTGATGGCCACTGCGCTTCCATTTTAATGTATAATTATAATTACGCCGACATATGAGTTAAGACTAGTTAAAACTATACAAAGATTATCCGCTGTTTAACAATTTGCATTTTTAACCTGTATAACGCAATGATTTTATATCTAATAATACACCTGCTCGGAAATATGCAATTCATTTCATGCATAAAATTTAAATAAATATTAATACTTACCTACAGTCGTATGACTATTTAGATCCTCGAAGAATCAGGATTTGCGAAATCCATCATTGCATGGAGAAAATGAGGTGGAGCTAAAGCACAAAACGAGAAGGAAACCCCGTGCATTCGGCACGATTTTCTGGCTCAGCACGCATGCGCAAACTATTTAATACTTAGCATTGCTGTTCAACATAAAAATGTTTGTCTAGAAAACTTTGTTTAATGTGTAGCTATGACATTTTGGTGAATTTTGTTGGACTAACATGTATTTTTATGTAGATTCACAGTTGTTCACAATTCCTAATATATGTGACTCAAAAAGCACAGTATGTTGGACAAATGGTAATTTCATTTTTTACAGTGAGGGTTCTCAGACAAGTAAGTCATCAGTTGGCAAGTCCATGGGTTCACTCATTCTCTCTGTGTGTGCATGTGCGCATGTGTCTGTTGATTGTTGCTGATGAGCTGAGGCCTGTTGCATGAAGCTAATTGAACAAACTGAGTTTCAGAGTAGGTTTGGAGTTGACAAATCCATATAAATCCAACCTGGTTTAGATCAGGTTCAACGGGCATACACTGCTCGGTGAAAAAAAACATTCTCTGTCAACTCAGGTTTAATCCAGAGTTTGTGGTTAACTCTGAAGTTCGTGCACCTGAAAGTGTGACACGTGCGGCAAACAGCCAATCACTCGGAACATGGAGAGCATCCGTTTGCTTCACTTCTCCCGAGACAGCCACGCAATTCACTTCTCTTCTGTAGATTAAGAGATCGTTATGAAAAATATCATGAAATTACATGCATTTACAAAGCAGGAATAAACACTGCTGCTGCAGTAAAAGTTTGAGAAGGCAACTGAAAGAAAATATCTGACTATATCAATGCGTGTGAATCAAACAAACAGGCCTAATAATTTATATAGTTTCACAAAGACCTCAAAAGAAAACATGTAAGCTTAACCTGTTTTAAAGCTTTATATATTAAGTCATGTATTATATTTATTTTAATTTAAAAGCAAAGTTTAATATTGTCAATTAATATAATTATATGAATATATGGTAACACTTTCTATGAAGACCATGCTTATAATGATTTATAGGCCCGTTTATACTTATTTATAAGTATTACTATTCTATAAATATATTTATAAAGCCTCATTAAGACCTATACCGCATTATAAGAACAGTTATAGATACATTTATATTATTTTTATAATTACTTTTAAGCCATGCATTTGCTTTTTCAATGTGCATGCTCATAATCCATTATACACTGATTTATAAATGATCATATATAAAATAGTTCCAGAGACATTTGTTTGCTGTACCAATTAGTTATTAATTATATCTTTAATGGCTAATGTTTGCATTAGAGGTCATGAATGGTAATTTTGATTTGTTAAAATCTATATCTCCTCAGCCATATGCATGGTATTGCTTATAGCAGTTTGGAATTATACTTTAAAAATATTGTTGCAGTGTTTTGCAAGTATGTAACATTTAAAAAGATACATTTTTTTTTCCAACTGTTTTTTTTTTTGTTTGTTTTGTTTTGTTTTTTATTACAGGAATTGTTGTTCATTAGTTACATTTACAAGTAAGCAACTTAAAATATATAATGAGCACATCTTCATGATTTCTTAACATTTGCTTTAGGAAAATTGCATCCTGTGTTTTCACTTTACTTAAAGCCATCAATGATGCATTTATAGAGATTAGTAATATAATGTATTATTACTCACAATAAGTATTTATAAGAACACAATACAGCTATTAACAATATATTCACTAAGCAGCAATGCAGGTTGCATCTTTATAAATACATTCATGGAACCATACGACTGACTAATTAATACTTATAAATCAGTGTATAATGGATTATAAGCATGAGCATTGGAAAAGCAAATGCATGACTTATAATTAATTATATAAATAATATAAATGTAACTATAACTGTTCTTATAATGCGGTATAGGTCAAGTCTTTATAAATATGTTTATAAAATAGTAATACTTGCTTATAAATAAGTATAAATGGAGCTATAATTTATTATAAGCATGGTCTTCATAGAAAGTGTTACTGAATATATTATATGAATTATACATAATTATAATTCATATAATAAAAATATAATAAATAATTAGCAGCAAACGATGAGCAATTTTTTTCTCTAAAATGTTTTAACTATAAACTGATTTAATTTGGAGAGAGATACAGGGGGAGTGGCTTTATTGCATCAGATATGTCACTTTACTCACAGCTGATTGGTCGAGTTTTGGTCTGCAATCTCTAACCCAGAATAAAACCTGCTTGGCCCAGGTTAGCCATGTAGCGTAAGTTACCATAGCAATGAAGCCCGCTAAAAACCAATCCACCTTCATGAGCCCAAAAAAACAGGGTTTGCTTAAATTAATCTTGAACTTACCTGGGTAGAAAGTGAAACCGGCTTTGTGCAACAGGCCACTGATCAGCGCCAGTGAGCTCATCCACCTTCACTACCCTCAATGGTGGGCCGGCCAAGGGATACACGGAGGTTCCCAAGGTGGGACGGATGATTGCGGTGCCTTTATGCCCACGGAGAGGCCGCTTCCGCCTCATGCCATGGCCATCCTGCAAGTCCATCAGGCCAAGGCACTCAAAGATCTGCACAAGGGTAATTCTGAGCTGGGATTGATCCAGGAACCGTGCTGGGTGACTGATTTCGCTCTCAGAGCAACTAAAGTCATGGCGCGGGCTCTCAGCCAGGCGATGTCCTTCATAGTGGTCCAGGAACACCATAACTGGCTAAACCTTGCTGAGATGAGGGACGCTGACAAAGTTTGCTTTCTTGAAGCTCTCATTTCGCAGGGTGGCCTCTTTGGCGACATTGTTGAGGACTTTGCCCTGCAGTTCTCGGTAGTCAAGAAGCAGACAGAGGCCATCAAACACATCTTTCCCCCGCACGAATCTAGCGGCACCTTCAGACAGCAGAGGGCACGCACCACATCTGTTGCCAAGGGCGCCTGCCTGCAGCTGCTACACCAGCTCTGCCACAGCTTGAGCCCACAGCCTGAGGGCAGCGTCAAGCCTCCCACAGGAAAGCGGTGCCGCCCAGTCATCAGGCAACAGCCAAGAACCCGAGGAAGGTTTCAAAGCACCCCTGAGACAGGCAACCCCTGGATGGCAAGGAACTGCTAGTATCTTATGTTCAATCGTGACTCACACAAATTCCCACTCCGGCCGCACTGCTTCCTCACCCATCTCAGGTCTCTTGCAGTCAGGATACAGGGAGCATCACTTCGCTTTGCTGCCCAACAGCAGGTACATCAGTAATAATTGTACCATTAGTACCACTCGTGAGGAGTCTAGCTGCATGATTGGCACTTGCCAACCCATCACGCAGACTCATCAAGACAGTCAGACTCATATGTGATTCAGTTTGCCAGGCTCCCGCCCAGGTTCACTGACATCCTATTTACCTGGTGGCAGAGAAATTGAAGTCCTCTTGGCGAAGAATGCAGTAGAGCCTGTCCCTCCAGCCGAGATGATGAAAGCTTTCTACAGCCCTTCATCGTAACGAAAAAATGTGTTGTGCATCCCTAGTTTTGACCCCAAAATGAAAATTCTGGGCTGAAAATATGATCATATAACCCCAATTTTATCATCTCTACACTGGCTACCCGTTAAGTTCTGTATCGATTACAAAGTATTGCTACTGACCTATAAGGCCCTAAATGGTTTAGCTCCTGTGTCTGATCTTCTATTGCCAAACAATCCATCATGCTCTTTAAGGTCACAAAACTCTGAGCTTCTGTTAGTACCTAGGATATCTAAGTTCACTAAAGGAGGGAGAGTGTTTTCGCATTTGTCTCCTAAACTGTGGAATAGCCTTCCTGATAATGTTCGGAGCACAGACACACTCTCCCAGTTTAAATTAGATTAAAGACTAGATTAAAGACACATCTCTTTAGCCAAGCATTTAAATAATGCATCTCATAACTGTGAACTCCAGTTATATTAGATCAAAAGCATATGACTATCTATTGCTTGAAATGTTATGAACAACAGCTATGCTAATTATTTTCCATTTGCTTTCTGTTTCTACCTTGGGATGCCCATCTTAAGGTAAGTAAATATTATGCCAGCTCCAGTGGATCCTGCCTCTTATGAAGATTTTAGATGACCCAGCACCTGTGAAGAGATGACGCCAACCCCTGCGAGGACTTCAGATGATGCCAACTCTGAATCAACATACACAACTGCCAAATTTTCTATATATTGTTATCATTAGGATCAAAAATTAATAATTGCTTTAATGAGCTCATTGTTTCTACCTAAATGAATACATGATATTAGCAAACTACATGTTTTGTATTATCTTAGGACTGTACATTTTTGACATATTGTAACGATCCCTCTATCATGGTTCCTTGTGGACTCTTATTTTGATTTTGAAGTGTATTTTCTGTTCTCCTTGTATCATTGCTCCCCCTTTCCTGTTTGCCTTTGTATCTGTAGATGTCTTTTTTGGTACCAGTGATTAATCAGTTTCAGGTGTGCCTTGTTAACCCGTTGGTTATCCTGTGTATATATTGCCCTGTGTTTCAGTTTTGGTTTGTCAGTTGTTGTCTTTGCAAGTTGTGAGAAGCTGTTATGTGCCTGCTTTTTGGATTATGTTTCTGGTTTTTACCCTCTGTTTGGATTATCTTTGTTTTTGTTTTCAATAAATACTGCTCCAACTGGATTCTCATCTCTCTTTGTCCCTGCCATGTAACACATATGGATATTATTTGGACACAGTCACCTCTGATAACAGATTACTCTAAACTGTAATATAGAAACATGCATTTTAATATAGAATGTAATATAGAAACATCTTCTTTGAAACAATATGTATTGTGAAATGTGCTATACAAATAAATGTTAATTGGATTGACTTAGTGAAGAAGCTGAAGGTCTGGCTGGGATTTTATTACCCTAATAGGGTTTTCCTTAATCCTGCTGTTAGGAAAATGCTATACATTCTTAAATGTTCTTGAATTTTGTGACTTTGTTTACATGCATGCTGCTTCCTCTGTGCTTTGCTGTTTAGACTCTGTGTATCCTCTCTACATTTTATAACCAATACATTGTCTAGTACATATCATTGCGTACTTCATGATTTGGTCTCTTGCGTTGGTCCTATGTAGAATTTCAAACCTACAACTAGGCTAAGTGTATTTTTATGATTGCAGTAACTTATATTTTGATTACCCTACAATAGTCACTGTACAGTTACTGCAATCATAAAAATACACTTAGCCTAGTTGTAGGTTTGAAATTCTACATATGGCACGTTTATGTTTGCCAACAAAACAAACAACAAATATATTATCAAAATGTATATTTTAGTCAGAATTATTGCGCTTCTATTCAATTGCGCTCCGTCTGTTTGGCGCGCATGCGCGCGGCAGCGCTCGTTCACAGAAGTTTGTGCTTGCAAAGGCTCGTCCACTCCTGACAGCAAAATGGAAATATTTTCTTGATTTTTACAGATGGAGAATATGTCTGTGAAATGTAAGTTATGCACTGAGGAAATTATTGTATGTCACTTCAGCTTAAAGATTATTAATAGAGGTATGTTTGTTTCCACCAATCGCTGCACAAGTTAAGGTTATGTATGGTGACGAAAGCACGTTAGTGCTAGCCCTCCCGGAACCTATAGAGATTGCATTGCAGTGCCTGCAGTTCGAAAAAAAAGTTCTTTGAATTAAAGTCTATGCCAGTGGTTCCCAACCTTTTTTACGCCAAGGCCCCCCTCCTCTCATTTGTACAATACAAATCTCAACATTTGTATTGTAGTGTTATTACTTTTCAACCCCATGTTATTATTTCTTTAAAGAAGAAACTCAAGATAGATTTAAACCTTCAGAGTTATTTTTTGCAAACATACTTTGCAGACATTCTTAAAACTTAAAAGTAGCCTACTTGGGTCAAAATCACTATAAAGTGCCTTTGAGACTTCACAATTTCCAAAATAAAAAGCTGAGATTTTCCATTTAACTTCATATTTGTTGTATTAAGGAGACCTTAGGCTGTTAGAAATGCATGTTGGTCAAGCTCCAGCACCTTTTATAAATTAACTGCAGGCAGACAATATATGAGCAAACCACAAAATATGTCCACCCTGTCATGGACAAAATCAAAGTAGTTTAAATACATTTTCATTGCAGTGATTATAAAATGTAGATTTTCAGTAAGATACTTGGTCCTTTTCTCAACAATACATTTTAATTAATCAGAAAAGTCTTTTGATAATAATGAAACTATTGAAAAATATTTGTTTCCCTATAAAATATGCAATAGTTGCACTTTCTTTTCTAAATAACGTCTAACAACAAAGATAACTGGTCAAACTTTCAAGCAATATTAACTGGCCCTGTTTTCTTTATAAAGAAATCACACAAAAGGTTTTGCTAACTTGTTAAAATAATTTGCTAATCTTCATAAAAGATAAAGATGACAGGGTGGACAATGACAGGGTGGACGACAGGATGACAGGGTGGACAAAGACTTTAATGGGTGAATAAAACGGGAATATCAGAGAAACAACAGGAACAAGAAGAAACCCTTAAGCAATATATGATATTCTAAGTATTAAACTGAAACTGCTCACTTGATTCGTTTAAAACTGTGGTTTCATTCATGATGAATCACTGCTTTGTGTTGCTCAGAGATGCACAACAGTTCTGCTGTGGCTTTGTTTGGAACTATTTTTGTTAGCAAAATAGAACAAAAACAGACAATATTGACAATATTGTTTTTATTAACTTCTTGTTTATTTTATTGTTGTATAAAATAAATATGACATTTTCAAATCGAGCAGATATTCAGGAAAACAGCACTTTTTCTTGTGTGATTGCTTAACTATATCATATGATATAAACATAAACATAAGACAAACCCATTCGGGACATTTTTTTATCCTCATATCTTGAATTTTAGGCACATTCTGACTACATTCTAACAGGCTACATCACACAGTGAGTCGTTGCCTTACATCATGTTCCATCACTATGCACCTGCATGCCATATAAGATGGCGTACAGGTCTTGGCTGGGGCAGGGTGCATTAAATGCGTTAATTTCAATGTGTTATTTTTTCCATAATTAATCACACCAAATTAACATGTTAAATCGACAGCCCTAGTGAAAACATTATCAGAATGTGGCAAAAACTATGCACATGTCCACCCTGTCATGTACCATGTCCACCCTGTCATAGAAGGCTTGATGACAGGGTGGACATTTTTGGCAAAATTTTGCATTTAATGGACACATGGTGTACCTTCAGTTAGCAAAATGATTCATTGTTGAAGCTGACTGTGTACTGTTTAAAATATATTTTAAATTTCTGAAAAGTTTTTATATTAATTAATATTTCACGATGACGGTGGACATGCTAAGCTTGACAACATCCAACTACAAACACAATATGATGAAAATTAGGAAATATAAGTGTAGATACTCAGTGTACTTGCAGCAGATGTTTTAACCTCCATTGAAGAAAGACCAAATGGGGGTGATGATGTCACTGACTACATCAGTTGGTTTCTTAAAGGGCCGTTTACTCCAAAATGACAGGGTGGACAGCAATTTCAGGGACACGTGCAAAGTGCTTAATATTATTATGAAAATAGAATATAAATGATCAAAATGACTTTTTTTTTATCAAATAACTTGTTGAGGACAATAAGAACATTCAAAAAGTTTTTGAATTTTATGTCATTTACTCACTGAATTTAGCTGAGCAGTGTCTGGGACATGCCATAATCACATACATCCAATCAAAGAAAATGGTATAAAATGAGAAAAACACATTTCAAGAGACTTATCATTGTACTTGTATGTGTGTAAATGTTTGGCCATTTATAATTAAACTTCAGAATTTAATTATTTTGCATTATATTCATGATGACCGAGCGATTCTGATGAGGACACCAAAAGGCACTTTATAGTGATATTGACCCACTTACTCTGCTCAGTAATACAGTAACTTAAACAAATAAGCACAAGTCAACCTGCCATACCAAACAAGACCACAGGGAGATACCAAAGGACTGAATTTAAATACTATGCGGATCCATTCAAAATTATTAAACACATATAACACCACTGATCCTCTCAAACTTCTCCAAAACACGCTTGTTCGGCGAGCATCCGTTATAAAACACTCACAGTACATTAATTTTGACAACTACATGAATATATTGAACTGTGTTCATGCAGAAATACGATGTTATAGCGATCAGTGTGTCGAGAGCTCACATGTGCGGTTTGTTTGCGCATAATCAGGGCCGCATTAAGACTACAAGGGGCCCCTGGGCTTTACCTCTTGAGGGGGCCCTTCATCCACCAGAACTATTACCTACATTCACTCAATCTTCTTAATCACAAAGTGCAAGTTATCAGCCTTTTATTTTGCATGATTAAATGCCATTACCAAAACATCCGAACCTATAGGTCTGTCCTAAAATATAAATATCACTGCATGAACTACACATTGGCACATAGTCTGAACTATTTGTACAGGCTACTTACAGTACTTAGAACTACTGCCTACATCAGCTCCATCTTCCTATCAATTTGGCCTTTTGTTTTGCAGAAATAAATGCAATAAAGCTCTCATATACAACATTTTACTCTGTTTTATAATTTCATATGAAAATATACAAAAATGTTCCTTTCTGAATGCTTTTTATCATGCTGAAAATGTAATCAGATCATGGGGGCTAACTTACAAATGTTTGCTTAAGCTTTTTCAGGACAAAAAATCCCTTATGACGTCAGAAAAGTTCTTCTCCCTCACTACGACACTTTCGATTGACATGCGTATCAGAATAAGTCTTTCTTCTGCCATTGTTGTTTTGTTGTTGTTTACTATGACAGCTTTGAAAAAGAACGTTCTACATATGTATTTGTGACTGGTAAAGTTTAAAAAGCTCATATATTTCATATTCTCGAGATGTTATTATGACATCAACTCGTCTATTATTAGGAATTCAACACGAGTAGCTACGTCAGGTGAGTTCAACAGGCCAATCATTAGGGTGGATAGTAGGCACATTGGGATGCAGGGTCAGTCTCTCTAAACCCCTCCTTTCCGAGAGTCTCCTCTGCTCTGATTGGTCAGATGGCCCAGTCTGTTGTGACTGGTCTACCGCTTACAGCGCATGTCGGAAACCAAACAAATGACCATATCTGAATTTCCGGAGGCTTCCTTAGCACTTGATACACGATGCGTCTCATTTCGAAGGCTGCATCCTCCGGAGGTCGCATTTGAAGGCTGCATATGTCATTGAGGCCAGCTCATTTAAGAAAAATAACCGTTGGATTGAAAAGTAAGAATGGAAATACAGCATTTTGCACCTCACGAGGAATAACAATCAATTTTATTATGGTTACTTTTCTTAAATAAGACATCCTTAATGACGTATGCAGCCTTCAAATGCGACCTCTGGAGGACGCAGCCTCTGAAATGAGTCCGTTAAGTCCACAAGACCGTAGGGTGTCCCATTCGTCATTTAAGCTTAAAGAAGGGTGCTCGTGAGCGCCCCCTTTGCGGCTGCTATGCGCCCTCGATGCGCACTTCTGCAGAGCCCGCAAGACTTTTCCCGGCAGTCAAAGCGGCATTACGTCGTGAAAGTGCGGACTCAGAGGAAGACCGTGAGGGTTTAGGGTGCCATTTGGGACAGGGCCATTGATTCGAACAGTACCAATGGCGTCAGTTTTACCGTATCAATTCCAGCGCGAGTCCTCGTCTTTTGGAAGTACATGTAAATTGGATTTGCTTTCACACCGTAAAAAAAACAAAACAAAAACAAACAAACAAAAAAACCTTCTCAACATGTCAACAACACAAACCAAAATCTTCCAGTCTCAGCTACAACAGTGTTTGAAGGCGGGTCAAAATAGATGTTGTGAGCAACCAATGAAAACCATCGGCTGCCATTATGCAAATTTTTATATTGTTATGTAGGTTTGTAACAGGAAGTGAGACTGGAATTGCTGACGACTCGTTTCGGCAGTTCAGAATCAATTCATTCTTTAAGGAGAAAATTACTTTATTTATCCTGCACTTTGATCTTTAAAACAATGTGACAAAAACACACGCAAGTTCAACCCAAATGTTTAATGTCATGATTGTTACCATCTATTTGCATTAGTTTATATCCAGCTGGCCGCTTTTATCAATTCGCTATGCAGCAAAGTTGCATATTTAAAGCTAGTGTCATGAGAAAGCAAACTGTATGGTCATGCAGCAGACATAAATATATAAACAAATCAGAAATGCATTCGATTTCAGTTCTCTTTTATCATCACTGTAATACAATACAAATGTTATTTAAATAATAATCAGTGTTCTAAAATGGAAGCAAATAAAGTATACATACATACATACATACATACAATATGTGTCTAACGGCGTTAGGAAAACGGCGTTTTAATATTAATACGGCGGTCAAAAGCACGCGAATTCTAATCGGTTTGGCTTTCCATATTCCACTGCCCGCGTCTCGTGTTTTTCAAAGCAAAAACGCGTTCTGTGTGAACGAGCTCTATGAGTCGGTCTGTCCGCGTTATCCAGCTGCTGATACTGTGAGTTGCTTGCTGCTAGACGCGGCGCGTTTTGACGCACTTCACGTGCAGGATTTGAAACACCCGCACGTGTATTCAAAGCAAAGCGATGTTAAAGGGACAGACATCACATTATAAAATGCGGTTATATTTTTTTCCGGCATCACCTGGGCCCTCCCTCAGCCCGGGGCCCGTGCATTAATGCGGCCCAGCGCATAATAACGGACTCGCGCATACCTTATGTGCGACTCATGTATGTCACTGTAATCGTCTTTACCTTCATTACAATCGTCATCCATCAAACCCTTTTAGCGACACTGGTTTTCTTTTTCCAACTGAGAGAGTTTGCATTTTGAGCCACCATTCAGCCTGTATTTCACAGCAACACGATGAGAAACGGCCTGGGCTGATCCAAACAATCACAGAATACATACGAGAGAGGTGGTGCCTTGTTTTAAATGTATTTTTTAATTAATTTAATTTAGCTTTTTTAATGTAACGTGTTAATAATTAAATTAATTAATTATATTAATATATTTAAATTAATTTTAAGTTATCTCGCGGCGCACCTGGAGGATCCCTGAGGACCCCTAGTGGGCCGCGGCCCACAGGTTGAAAACCACTGGTCTATGCTATGAGAGCACTCGGGGCGATTCTCGGCCAGAGTGAAATCGCCCAAAAAGAGGCGGTACTCCACAGAACGTGACTCGACGCTGATTGGACTATAGCCAGACCAGAGGCAGAACAGTCTAGAGCAGTGAGTGACAGCTAGCATAACACTGTAGTTGAATGTGATCCGTCCCTTTTGCACTTTGGTGGTGTGTCGCCCTATGGCCCTAATGAAGAAACCGCCCCTGTTTGTTGTTCTTAATGCCTGACAAATTCCTTGTTTGGTTGAAACGTTGCAGTATATTAAAGTTTTATGGGACCATCTGTGGTGGACCCACACAGACTACTTTGGATGATTTCCTCAGTGACCTTGGATGTCAGCATGTTCCAAGAAAATGAAAAACTTACCCCCTATAAAGTCTTTCTCTCATATTTAATGTGGACTTGCACACGAATGATGACAGTTGAGAGTCAGTTAGTAGCCTACAGTGACTTTCAGCATATTTCCTGTAACAACGTCTGACGTTTACATTTTACATGGCGTGAGAAAGTCACATAAACCATGTGAAATCCGATGATGGATTGATACTGAAATGGATTTGCAAAAATCGCATTTCATATGATTTTTGGCCGTTCACACAATCGGATTTGGACTGGCAGTCTGAACGTAGCCACATAGCCATAAACTTACCCTCTATAAAGTCTTTCTCTCATATTTAATGTGGACTTGCACACGAATGATGACAGTTGAGAAAGAGTCAGTTCGTAGCCTACTTCCATGAGACCGGAAATGTTCACAGCGTGACAATTGTAGTTAGGCTACGTTCCCACTGTCAGTACAAATCCGATTATATGTGTATCCGATTAGAATCTGATCTAAAATTATTGACTGTCCACATTGTGTATCGAAATTGTTAAGATCTGATTTGTGTGTAATATCTGCACTGGTTTCTATGGCAATAACATTGCGTTGGTAAATATACACCAAAAACAAAAACAACAACCGCAACATGGAGGGGATTGCAATGTTGTCTTACTTAGGCCTACAAGATGACAATATGTAGCCATCATGTTGGACTACTGCGTCTTCTGAGGCAGCAGCAGAAACTTAGGAGACTTTATTCTGTGCTGTCATCTCCGCCGGTTTCAAAACATGTCTCCGTTATATTGTAATTTTCTGCTCGTCCAGCACTTTGCAACAGCACAACCTTGTTTCTGCAGTGACTTTCAGCATATTTCCTGTAACAACATCTGATGTTTACATTTTACATGGCGTGAGAAAGTCACATAAACCATGTGAAATCTGATCAGAGTAGTCATACTGAAATGGATTTGAAAAAAAATCGCATTTCATATGATTTTTGGCCGTTCACACAGTCGGATTTGGACTGACAGTCTGAACGTAGCCATATTGTCTACCCTACTTTTGCAGAACTTTTAGGAGCTTGACAGATGGTCAGCTGCTATTGCTAATGTATGTTTTTTCGATATTTTTGTTTCAGATAACATCTTCTGTGTTAACCTTTTAAACTACTTCTCAACGTCCACGCAGTATAAAACAGTTAATTCGTTTTTTGCATTTACACTGTATGGCTTAAAAACTGAATTGTGAAGCGTTACACGGACCCCTTTAATGTATTCAATCCTTGCAAAAGTTAAAGACCTGCTCCAGAGAGCATTTCACGTGGACCCACGTGTCATCTACCTTTAAATATGTAGCGGACTGCAGCTTGAGCAGCTGCTGCTGTTACAGCGTCAATGTCATGCTGAAGGCAGCATCATAAGCTCATCCCTTGGTGGTTAAAAGCTTTGGTGAGTACTTGTGATTATAATGTTCTTGTTTCCAAAATATCGTGATTTTAACTGTAGCAGTATCTGTTTTATGTCATGTGGTCTCTGACTTTTCTCAGTTTTAAAGGTTATTAGGAAATGTAGCATAGTAAAGATATTTATTTGACACACTGAATTCATGCCACAATAATCGTTTCATGTAACCAGTAAAGAAATAAATAAATAAAAAAAAACATCGCACTGATTTTGTTAAGGTGTTTAACCGAGCGTGTCAGCATCATTCAGAAGCAGTTCACACGGGAAGATAACGGAATGCAACAGAACTCAAGTCTCCCCAGACTCGATGTTGTCTGAACTATTTTTGGCACGCCGAAAATGCGCATAGACCAGCAAAAAAGAATAAAAATGCAAAAAACCTGGGAACTGTGAGGCCTGCCTAATAATAATAACAGTCAAAATAATAATACACAGAATAGTTGTGATAATGACGCATTTGACAGTCTTTGTCGGTAGGCTTTATTTACTACCTGAGCTGCATTGAATAGAGTAACCCTTTTTTTTTCTCAAAACAACGATAGTTTCTATTTCTTGATTGTCAGAGTAGCTATTAGATGTGCGATCATCCTCTGCGCGTGGAAACATCGACAAAGCGCTCAAGGTGAGACGAAATTATTAAGCATTGTTTCCTTAAAGGCTGATTGCATCGACAATATTCTCCTTTTGTCTGTTTTATTTGTCTTTTTTATTATATTGATACAAATATTTACAGTTTAATAGATAGTATTATAATAAATTGCATTTACAAGTTAAGTTCAGACTCTTAAATACAGTAGGCTATTTGAAATTTTCAAAGTTTTCATAGGTTCATTTAGTAGTTTATCATAAAGTTGAACTCTTCATGTATGCAGGTCTATATGGTGCCTCTGCTCTACTTTTATTTCCAAGCATTTCATGAATATAAACATTTTCTATCCTTGTTTCATGCATAGTATAAGTACGTTTTGCCATCAGTAGCTGAGCAGTTGTCACTATTTTTTTTGGAATTAGATTACATTGCTGTAGGCAGGATATGTACATCATATTTTGTAGTCATTTTGTCTACAACTGTTCTAGGTAAACCAACGTGAAAAGACTGAATGCATTGCATTTGAATAATGAATTACAGTTGGGTATAGAGGCTACATAGACAGATTAGGCTGATGATAGATCAGGTTTCAATGATTTGAGGATGAGAATAACCCATGCAGTGTCATCAGTGTGTGTTTGGTTGTAGAGGTCATGAGAATGCTGAGTCATACTGCAGAGTATAGCTCTCTCATGCTTACCAGCTTTCCTCTATATTGAATAGTGGCCACGCTTTGTAAATCAATCCAATGTCATAACTAATTCAGCAATTTCCACAGAATGACTTTGGGTCAGATGAGCTGGCTACTGGTAAAGGCTTAAACACACAAAAAACACTATTTTTATTTACCTGATGCTAAAGTCATCAATAGAGGTTAAGCACTGATATCACTTTCCCGCCAGAACATGCCCTCTCAGTCGGACTGAGTGGCAAAACATCCGGCAACTTGGCTGGCGCTAGTAGGGGGAAATGAAAGAACTACAGAGTAAAACAAATGATTACCTCCTTAAATTAAAGGCAGTTGAACGAGACAGTGATCTTAACAACTTACCAAAGAACTAGTGGACATTGACATGTGGCTAGGAATCAGGTTTTCTTACGTTTATACGTAACTGATTTTGATGCAGAGAAAAATACGCACAGCAAAGCCTGAACGCTTTATCTGCTTGATAACACTAAAAATACAGTATAGCTAGATCTAAATCTAGCCCTAGAAGCAGTAAGGCATTATAGCATAGCATTATGACTATGTAAAAAAAAAAAAAAAAAAATGTTTTGAACAATGTGTATTGTGAAATGATAAATAAATTTGACTCGATCCTTGGTCGTATTTCAAGGTGGTATTTTTTTGATGAAATTAGTCACAAAACGACCAGAATATCCATTTGTTTCCTCAATATATTTTGTAGAAACTGTAAAGTTATCTGGATAACGGTCAGCTGTTACAATGAGGCAGACTATACAGAGCTTAGCAGTGTAAAATGTTTTTTTAATAAATTCTGACAAAAACTTTACGGTTACACAGAATATATTTGATTGACGATTAACCAATACAATATATAACCTAGAGTATGATTTTACCCAATAATTCAACATACATGACATAAAACAGCAACTGCAAATCCACATTTGGTTGTCTGGATTCCAGCTGTTTCTGCAAATTGCAGTGATCCATTTGTTTCTGCAGCTTTCGATAATCTGAAAAAGGATAGCCCCGATTTCTTTCTTTTTTTTTTTTTTTACACCTATTTGTACAGTCAAACAGACAACAGCTCTTTCACATTTTAAATGTGTTTCTATGGCATTCAAGCTGAAAACTAACGCTGTCTTTTTGCAACTCACTGGGTGTAACCGCAGTGACTCCCCAACTACTGTGATGTCATGTGACTAATGATAATGTATAAGATATTATCCTAAGCCACTTTTCCACCGTCGGGCCAAACCGTTCTCTTTGCTTAACCGTTCTATTCCGTATATGGTTTCATTTTACACTGTGGACATCACTAGACGCATTCTACGGTTAGCCAACAATGCTGAGAATTCCAGGCCGAGAACGGTTTGTAATCGTACTGGGCCGAAACAGGCTCAAGTGGAAACATAACTGGAACCGTTCCTTACCATTCTTAGAACCGTTCAGCCCAATGGTGGAAAAGCAGCACTAGACTCATGTTCACAAAAAGAACTTCAAACATTTCATCAGCTCTCTACTTTATGATCTATGGCCGAGCGTTCTGCGGTCAAATATTTTTGATTAAATGGATACTTCACCCAAAAATGAAAATGTTGTCATCATTTACTCACCCTCATGTTGTTCCAAACCTTGTATGAGTTTCTTTCTTCTGTTGAACACAAAAAAAGATATTTTAAAGAATGTTGGTAACGAGACAGTTGATGGTAGCCATTGATACTAGCAAATTCAGTGGTTACCGTCAACTGTTTGATTACCGACATTCTTTAAAATATCTTCTTTTGTGTTCAACAGATGAAAGAAGCTCATACAGGTTTGGAACAACATGAGGGTGAGTGATGACAACATTTTCATGTTTGGGTGAACTATCCCTTTAATGAGCACTAAACTGGTTAATTGACTATTTTTCCAGAAAGATGTGCCAGTTTGTGTCTCATATCATTCCCCGCTCTTTTGTTATTATGACTAACAACTTATTCACGATACAGCACAGCCTCGAGTACCTTATTGCTTACATAAAAGGTACACTTTATGTGTTGGGTTGATTAAATTTGTAACAATTATCAATGGCCAATCAAGGAATAACAATAGCCATTATTAAAGGAAATACACAATACGATCCACAGCGCTGTCAATGCTGTTGCAGTTGTACTGTTGCTCTACTTATATGCTGCAGTGAAAAAAAAAGGGCTGTTATTTGTAGACCCCAACACAATCTCATGACAATATATAACTATAACTATTAATGTAGCGTAACTACTTTACGTTTTGGCAAATAGGTGGCTAATTCATATGAATTTTCTGCCTAACACCCCTGACTGGTATGTTTAGGGGTGGACCTTCATACTAGAATATTAAAATAGAGCTAGATTTGGTTCTGCCTAACACCCCTGACTGGTATGTTTAGGGGTGGACCTTCATACTAGAATATTAAAATAGAGCTAGATTTGGTAAAACGCACATAAACTGCAATAGGAGTAAACTAGCAAGCCCAATATCAATCCAGTTGCCTCATTTAAACTGTTGTTTTTGTGAATGGACATGGGAATGGGTGAAAAATATACTGTACTCCAAAAGTTACTCCATTGGCTTTTATGGCAGTCATTCATGAATAATTTGAATTGACTCGAATGTTAAAACAACAGAATGAGAAATGTTTTGCAGGCTGTTGAAGTTGCAACGTATATCGGTCGCTGAGTGAAAACAGAGGGTGTGGGCTGAGCTCCTCTCACAACACGCCTGGATGGCAAGATAAAGGTACTTGCTAACAGGAAAAATACCCTGATGGATCTGAGTGGCTGATTATCTCTCCGAGCCAAGAGAGTTAGATGGCATGACAAAGACAACTTTCTCAATGCTGGAGAGAAAATAGTTTTAGGTTGTGTGAGCATTACCTGCTGTATAAATGTAACTGCCATCCTTTTGTCCAATTTGCAGCCAACTGCCTTTGCAAAGAAGACAGTGGGATGACTGACCAAGAGACACCCAATGTGGGTGATCCTGATCCCCCTCCAACATACATAATCTTCCTCCTTGTCTTTTTCTTCTTCATCACTGGCCTTCTGGGTTTCCTAATCTGTCATTTATTGAAGACGAAGGGCTACCGCTGTCAACTGGAAGAGGATGAAGAGGATTGTGAAGACAAACTGGGGACAGACAAAGATGGCAAGTCATTTCAACCTTTGTTTTAGAAAAATATGCATATGTTTTATACAAAAATCCATACTGTTTAAATATCATAGTTTCTTGTCTTTTTATTTTCTGTATCTTTATCCCATGGAGGTTTTATTTCTCTCCAAATTCCTTGGCTTAATACCAAGACATCCCTCAGAACCTCACCATCACTTTTTTTTTTTTTTTTTAATTATTTGCTAGTATAATTTAGTAATATCTATAGTATATAGTAGTATAGAATTAATAAAACATGGTGGTGTAAAAAAGGTAGATGCTATTTATATAAATAGTGGTAGACACTGTTTGCACAAAAATAAATAGCAAGAACATTGTGTACTAAATGTAGACTATATGAGCAATGGTCAGTGAAGTTAGTGAAAATGACCTTTGCCAACAAGGTTTATCATCAATCACATTAAACATACACTGCCATAAGACGAGATTGCAAACAGAGTAGGAAGATTGCACATAATAGTCACTTTATTAACAATATAAGGGATATAAATCCTCAGCACTCAAAAAGCCCATTTTGACACAGTTAACTTGGGAGTTAATTTAGTCAGCTTGATCCATGGCAAGATTAACCTTGCGGCACTTCATAAAATTGCACGTGAGTGCTATGTTTGCATTGTTATGCTCTCGTGAACGTGTTGGAGATTAATATCTTTTAAATAAAGTGGTAAATTATGTTTTTTGCGCATTCACGAGAGCACAACAACGCATGTGTGTTGTTGACGCAAGAGCAGACGTTGTTGCGTGAACGCACGTTGAAGATTAATATTTTGTAAATAAAACGGTAAGTTATGTTTTTTTGCACAAACAAAGCACTCTAGCGTCGCTTCATAAAATTGAGGTTAAACCACTGGAGTCACATGGATTACTTTAATGATGTCTTTACGACCTTTCTGGGGCTTGAAAGTGGTAGTTGCGTAGACTGTCAATGGTGGGACAGAAAGCTCTCAGATTTCATTAAAAAGAACTTCATTTGTGTTTCAAAGATGAATGAATGTCTTATGGGTTTAAAACAACATGAGGGTGAGTAATTGATGACAGAATTTACATTTTTGGGTGAACTAACCCTTTAAAGGGGCTATATGTAGAATTCAGAAATGTCTTGGTTACGTATGTTCATCTTCAGAACACAAATTAAGATATTTTTGATAAAATCCGATGGCTCAGTGAGGCCTGCATCGCCAGCAATAACACTCCCTTTATCAATGCCCAGAAAGCTACTAAAAACATATTTAAAACAGTTCATGTGACTACAGTGGTTCAACCTTGATAGTATAAAGCGACAAGAATACTTTTTGTGCGCCAAAAATAACAAAATAGCGACTTTATTCCATAATATCTAGTGATGGGCGATTTCAGAACACTGCTTCATGAAGCTTCAAAGCATTTGCTTCGAATCAGTGTTTCAGAGCGCCAAAATCCCATTATTTCAGTAAACGAGGCTTCGTTATGTCATAAGTGTTTTGAAACCTCAATAGTTCACGTGACTCTGGCAGTTTGATATGCGCTCCGAACCACTGATTTGAAACAAATGATTCGTTAAGCTTCGAAGCTTCATGAAGCAGTGTTTTGAAATCGCCCATCACTATATTGTTGAATAAAGTGCTACTTTGTTATTTTTGGTGCACAAAAAGTATTCTACTTGCTTTATAATATTAAGGTTGAACCACTGTAGTCACATTAACTGTTTTAAATATGTTTTTAGTAGCTTTCTTGGCATTGAAAAAGGGAGTGTTATTGCTGGCTATGCAGGCCTTACTGAGCCATCAGATTTTATTAAAAATATCTTAATTTATGTTCTGAAGATGAACAAAGGTCTTACGGGTATGGAACGACATGAGGGTGAGTAATTAATGACAGAATTTTCATTTTTGGGTGAACTAACCCTTTAACGCAGCAGTAGAGTTACACTCACGGGACACTGCACTTATTCATAATCACAAAAATGAATTATTTGCATGTGCTTTAGGGCCTTGCTGGTTAAACATTTCATTCACGTACTGTTCTGACATGCGCTTTTCCTGAGTGCGTAGACCCAAAGCACATGCACACTAAAAGCCTGTCAAACAGTGCCCGATTACGTCTGATTGTGCTTATACTGTCAAATACACACAAGGTTTACATAAACACAGTTGGTTATGTCTAAACTGAAAGTAACCATTTGAGAGAAAATCGTATGCTTGTCTTTTTATTAGATGCATGCAGTTCTTAAAGTGACAGCAGCCTAATAGTAAACATGTAGCCGCTTGTTCTTAAAGGAATAGTTCACCCAAAAATTAAAATGCTGTCATTATTCACTCTTTCTCATGTTGTTCCAAACCTATATTGATTTCTTTCTTCTGCTGAACATTTTGAAGAATATGGGTAACTAAACAGTTGCTGGTCCCCATTGACTTCACCCACATTCTTCAAAATAACTTTTATGTTCAACAGAAGAAAGAAACTCATTCAGGTTTAAAAGAACTTGAGAGTGAGTAAATGACAGAATTTTCATTTTTGGGTGAATTATTCCTTTAATGTTAATACATTTATTATTATCTTGTTACAGGTCCATCTGATCTGTTCATTTTATGTAATTATTTAAGTATTTCATTTAATATTGTGCGTTTTGTACATTTACATTTATTTTTTTATATAAGAAGATACTATTTATCTGAAGTTGTTTTAACCGAGGTGGCCCCCAAATAAAATTCTGCTTAGGGCCCCATAAAGGCTTGGCCCGGCCCTGGTTTGATTAAAAAGTATACTTGAGACTACAGACTATATAGATCTGGCTATATGAGACTATAGTTTGAATTAATCCCTTTTCTTTGCATGACACATTGACATTACAGTACAGTATAGCTCTTTCGGCATTATCCTGAATATTCTATAAGCATTCTTTTCACGTGTCATAGAACGGAAGAAAGTCTCTTGGGAGCATAAATGTCAAATCCTTTGGATTTTCCCAGGGAAACCAGCCCGAGTCCTTCACATAGGAATCATTCTACAGGCTTACATAGACAACCTAGGAAGTCGGGGATGGTGTCGTTTTTTAAGTTTCGTTACAAGATGTACACACATTGGCATTACAAAAAGTGAAAAAACATGAAAATTCTTACATAGAGCCCCTTTAAACTGAACAAATATAAATACAAATACAAATATGTTTTTGCTCAGTTCATCCAATTTGTAATGTAATCATTACCATAATTAAATATGATATAAAATCAGAAAACTTTTTTTGCCCAGATGAATCAGAAGACAGTCAAGACACTGTGGAACAAATTCTGAAATGCATCATTGAGAATGAAGGTACAGATCATTTGTTCTGTTCTATTCTGCAGAATTTACTATTTTATTGGTCATGTATTTAAATGATTTTCACCACTTGTTTTGCTATTTTTGTGTCACAGCCAATATGGAGGCCTTCAAAGACATGTTGGTTGGCCAAAATGTTTGTGAGCATCACGATCCACGGTATAATCATTATATTTGTGATTTTTAAATATTTATATTTAGGTCTTCCAGTTTGTTTTCAAATATTTATTTAAAAAATGATTTTTTTAGTACATTGGCCCTACATACCTCACAATGATGTAGGCCAAGCAAAGACATGTAGATGTGTCACTTAGTTTACACACTGACCTCTGAACTAATGCAAATGTAATAGAGAAACAGTGGCCATTTCAGTTTTACTAAAGTAATTTTTCTTTTTGTTTTTTTTTTTTTCCTAACCAGGTTACATCACAAAGATAGTGCAGGTGGTCTTCCCCTTCACCATCATACAGTTCATCTGGGTGGTGAAATTAGCTCTTGTGTCCACTGTATGCAAGGACATATATTAAAAACACGACGCAGAAGCCGTGTGGCTAGAAGCAAAGCTCGGCCAGCGGAGCAGACTGTGTTTTCTGTGGGAAGGTGAGACTCTGTTATCTGTTACCATTCAAAAAGGTACAGTAATGGACACACATTTTTTATTACTGCTCCACATTTTAGAATAATGCTAAAGTCTTCAAAAACATGAAATACCACAAATGCAAGTATGAACATGACCAAAAATGTGGAATCGAAACAGTTGTATATTTGAGCTTCTTCAAAAATGAATAGAATCCTAGATTCTAGAGGTGCATAGTTTGTACTTTAAAAAAAAAAAAAAAACAGCATTCCAGGAGTTCACATTTATAATGGACACTGGAACTAAAAAAAAAAAATTGTAAATATTAGATGTATGACAAGAGTATCAGCAATAAAGAAAGGGAAAATCTTTACAATATTTTGTTTAAAATACATGTTCTCTTTGTATTAATGTTTCATATGGTTTTGAAAAACTTTAAATATAATTTAAAAAGGTTTAAGTAAAATGAAAAAGTAATAATATATTTTCCCTCCCCTACAAAGGCCAGAGTAAAACTGGCCAACAGACTGAGCTTGGTTTCTCCTGAAGTTTTTTCTTTTTCTTTTCTCCATTCTCTCACTGGATAGAATTTGGGCTCCTGACACTATTATAATGACACTATTTTCTCCTGTAGAGCTGCTTTACAGCCAAAATTAAAGTAATTTTATAGCTGAAATTCTGCAACATTAACACTGTTATTGTTACGTTACGTGGTATTATAGAAACTCTCACAATGACGAATAATTCTATAAGGCAGACTTTAATCACAAAATATTCAGGAACTTATGTATTTACTCAGAAACCACAGTACTACAAATGAGAACGGACAGAGACTAAGAGAGAACAGAAGGCTCAAGTACACAGGGCAAACAAAGCGACTAGTGAGTTACTTAACAGGACACAGGTGACTATAATGAAATAAAACAGACAGAGGGAAACTAGGGCTGTGTCCAAAATCGCCCCCTATACCCTTAAATAGGGCACTATTTGAGGGGACAGCCATTTGTAGTGGTGTCCGAAACCATAGTGGACGATGTTGAGTGCACTCATTGAATCCCACAATGCACCGCAATAACGAGTGTACAGCCGATGCACGCTCAACGGCTTGAGAATACCCATAATGCACGGTGAGAGTCGCGTGCTGAATGAATTCCCGCGTCTCGCCAGGAGATGGCGCCCGCAGCTGAATCAATCATCCATTCATTTTCCAAACCGCACTGGTCCAACATAGTATAAATTCCTTTTTAAATTGATCATTAAATCGTTTAATTAAGGTTTGTACATGCCAGTTTCCATGGCAGAGTTCAACATAAATATTCATTACTACTGGAGCTGCCAGTTTGCTACGTTTCAAATTATTATTATACAGCAAGCACAAACTATGCGAAAATGGCAGCCCTTCCGGCGCACTCAGTGTCCGAATTCACTCACTCGTTCACTCATTCACTCCTTCAAGTGGACTATATTAGTGAAGTAATGTAGGGAATAGTGAATGAGGGTATAGGGGGCGATTTCGGACACAGCATAGGTCACAGGACTGAACCAAAAACAAAATGAAGGAGGGAAACACAGATCAGACAGTATCAGATGTGACAGTAGGAGAGTCCAACAGAGGAGGAAGGGCGGGGGTTCTGGAGGAGGGCGTAGAGCAAAAGAAAATAAAACAGAGTCTAGGGAACATAAAACTGTCCATGGAGGAGTGGAGGGTGGGAGGAGCCAGTGAGGAGCGAGGAATAGGAGAAGCCAGGTGGTGGACCGAAAGTGCATAGAAGTGTGCCATTTGGGATTCAGCCAGAGACTGTTGACATCTCATCCACAGTGGTGGTGTTGTGGGCGGGGCTCTTTTCCCAATTCTCAAGCTCCACAATCACTCCCTCTGCAATGCACAATGTTGCTGGCTCACGCACGTGGTCAGACTCTATAGCGATATATAGGCGATAACTCCTTCCGAACTCTTCTCTGGTTCGGGCTTGTCCATTGCGGCGGGCCAGTCTCCACAGTCTGTGGTGGCACAGGCAACTCCGTGCTGGTCGCGGTCGGTGGTGGATGTCTGGTCTCTGGCACCACTTGAGTGGGGCTGGTTGTGATGTCATCCTCAGCGGGGCCGATGGTGTATGCCGAGCCGCAATTCACCAACACCCACTCCACATATTCTGCAAAATTTCCCCAAGGTCCCACACCAGGCAGGTGTGCCTTCGTCTCCGTGTTGAGGTATGTGTGGGAAAAAGACACTGAACAATAGGTCAGGGAATGAGGTAAGGCACGCCAGGTCGAGGAACGCGCAGGTGTGAGCCTCAAGGGAAAGCTTCTCCTGCTCAAAGCAGAGCAGCAGCACAGCAGGTGAGGCCATGCTGATTTTCGGTTTGGTCCGTTCTTCTGTTACGGTACTTGGTATTATAGAAACTCTCACGATGAGGAATAAGGCAGACTTTAATCACAAAATATTCAGGAACCAGGAATAACGTAGGAGAGAACCACAGTACTACCACTGATAACGGACATAGACTAAGGAAGAACAGAAGGCTTAAGTACACAGGGAAAACAAAGGGACTAATGAGTTATCAGGACACAGGTGACTATAATGACATATCAGACAGACAGAGGGAAACTAGGTCACTGGACTGAACCAAAAACACAATGAAGGAGGGAAACACAGATCAGACATGTGACAGTTATTTCCTTTTTGGTACTGCAAAGCTGCTCTGAATCTAAATGGGATAAAGTGCTATATAAATAAATGACTTGACCCTAATAAATGTTTTTTTTTTTTTTTTTTTTTTTACAAATAATATGAATTTATACATTTATAAATTTATTTATAAATATAGATATATAATTATATGAATGGGGAGTCACACCTGACATTTACCACTGAACTTCTCCACCTTCTCATAAAAGATAAATTTATCTGTTATTTTAAGAGACTTATTGACCTTGATAGAAAAATCACGAGGGCCAGCAGGGGTTCTCTCTATTCATTTCATTCATTTTCAAGTTCTTTTTTTCCTTTCCTTTTTTCTTTTTTAATAATAATAATAATAAAAGATGCCATAAATATGCTACAGCCTACTACTTACTAAGGTTTTCTTTTAAAGAAGTTTGCTTTTTTCTTTATTATAATATTGGGACAGGACACCCTGACATTTTTTATTTTATACACTAAATGTGAATCAAAATGAATATCAAAATGAATGTATTCAAGTCAGTGAATGTATGAATTGCATTTTAATGTATTTTGAATGAATATGAACAAAAAAATTGAACATGATAATGTTGATCCAGTTTTGTAAATAAACTCATGTGTAAGCATACTTAAATTTGATCTAAAAACTAATTTTAAGCATTTAAGCGTTATCCTTTAGGTCAAAAAAAAATTTTGGGATAATGAGAAACATAAACTGTCAAGTGTGTCCAGACTTTTGATTAAAATTAATATTTACATTATTTGCAAAATTGACAGAATACAGCCAAGCTGACTTAAACACTTACTTCAAATTCACAGATTTCGTGTCACCCACATGGAGAAAAGAAACAGCCTTCAAGGTTCACAGAATCTTCCTACCTCTAAGCCAGGAAACGCATCAAATGACACAACGCTCTCTGATGGCAGGGCGGGATTTAAAGACACTTCAAAAAAACATCAGGAGGAATACAACATCCGCAACATGTTTAAAGACACTGGAGCAACCAACGGCAAAGTCCCAAATGGAGGCAAACGGAAGAAGAGTGTCACATTGCTCGGCTTCTATAAGGCTGGTAATCCTGTGGAGACCAAAGGGGGACAGGAAGTGTTTGAGGAGGACAAAGAGGCGTCAACCACTGCTGATCAGTTATCTGTCTCTCTAGAAGAAGGCTTGAGCTCAGTTGCGCTGTCTCCCACTGATGAAACAGCTTTAGATGAAAAATCAAATAAAGGCTCTGGTAGTAAATTAGAGGAGAACAGCCTAGAGAACAAAAAGGCTGATGAAGCGAATTCATATGTGAAATCGCAAGACAAATTAAGCACAAACACAACAGAGATTGTTCCCGATAGTTCTAATGGCTGCTCTAGATTTTCAGTGGTACGAACTACGGAAGAGACTGTCATCCCACCTGCAGCCGCTGCTGACTATAGAGGAGATGATAGGACAAAACACAAGGATATTAAGACTGGCCAAGTTAGTCAGGAGAGTACAGACAATCAGCAGATATGATTCAGCCCCACAAGCATAACATAATAAAATTATAAGATGGTCAGACAATTGTTTATTGAGAGCGAGACTTCAGAAAACGGAAAACTTGTAATTTGCCACAACACTGCTTTTACCAAAAATACACTTTGTTCTCAATTAATTGCATATTAAATCTATAAATATGATGGGCCTAATCGAAAAGCAATGGCACTAAAATATATTGACAATTTGGTGTTTTTCTGTTCACATCTTTAGAAAGCAGCTTGATTCAGCTCATATTAAAATAACACTGTACTCAATTAAGTTATAGGGGAATATACATGAACTATTTAAACTTGTGTCATGTATATAAGACTGCAAAACAAAGATTGTCAGTTATGCAGGTCATCAATGAATAGAAATATGAACATTTCTATTTATTAAAGACATTTTACCACTCATCCAGATGGCTTCATCAGTTGTCAGAATGCCAAAATACATTTGATGTCATGGGCAATTGTGTGATTATAGCTGAAATTTCTGGGTTTTAAAAGTTTGAAAAGTCATCACTGAAAAGAAGAGAATCAAACATTACTTATTAACCACTTACCTCTAAAATTCTTTCTCCGTGAGGCGCATTTTAATTTGGAGCAAGAGATACAGTATGGAGAAGTAGCTCAGACGTCAGACGTCACCGCCGCGGTCCGTCTCGCTATAACAATCTGATGCATATTGCACATAACTGGAAAACACTTTTTCAGTCTGTCAATATCTAGTCTGCACATAGGTGTTTTTATCAGTTCACTTTTGAGGAAGAAGTAATCACTGGATTTGCCAAAGTTTTGCAAAGATAGTAACAAAATCTTTTAGAAAGTTTTTATTTGTTTGAGACTTGTATCATTACATGACTAGTAGCAAGTCCTGAGGTAGTGTTACAACTGATAGATGTAACAAAAGTGCTCCTTGTCTTCAAGCATTAATAGTGCTAAATAAGAACTATATATGTAGGTTTTTGACATATGTTGGTGAGACAGATAAATTCATCTCATGACAAAAATCACTTTCATTCTGATCAGTCTTTGTGCAGTAAAAAGCAAAAATTGCTACAACTGTACTCGGTTTACCCCATGTATGACATTTTTCCTTGGTTTCCACTGAGTCCATTTTTTCCCATTTCAGTACAATTTTTGTATACCTGTATATGTTTTTGAGAATATAAAATAAAATATTAAAATAAAAGTTGAAAAAAGTTTTTACACTATGTCAGCCAGCCCTGTTACTATGCTCAATGGTAAAAATTTACTGACATTTGATGACCTAGAAATAGTGCATCAGAATTTTAAATATTTTGTAAACATATCACTCTTTCTGTCTTTTTGTCTTCAGTCCCTCCTCACACTACATTACCCAGAAGATCCTCTCCAAACTTTTAACCACACACATGTTCCAAATTCGGTCACACGAAACAAGGGAGCTAAATAGATGGCTGGCAGAGATGCAGGGGCCTGTACCATGATGTTGAACAACATCAGTTGTTGAACAAACTCAGGGTTATGTGATTAGTTTTGAGCTGACAAAACCCAAATCTAATCAGGCATTGTTGCTACCATGATGCTGATCATCAGCTGTCTTTATCAAGTTAATCCCGATTTGTTTTTGTTTTTTTGAAGATAGAACAAATAACAAACATAGCATAGCATAAAAGTGCAATACAAAGTGTGATATTAATTGATAACAGGGGAACCGAAAATTATATCATAATATTTTAAACATGTTAATGACTTTGTTTTTTAACAATTTCAGAGAAGACATAAAACAATCAAATTCCACTATAAACACCTTAAACATTGGTGATAAATTTAAACATTTTTCTTTATGTATATAAAATTTTGCCAGCAATATACATAAATTATCAATGTATTCAAGACTTTTGTTAACTTTGTTTTCATAATACACAATAATATCCTTTAATGAAAAACAGTATTTAACCTTTCCTAATTTAAAAATAAATTCTGCCAATTCCCTCCAAAAACTTTGGGTAATTTTACAATCAAAAAACAAATGAGTCAACAACGCTTTCTCACTTTTACAAAAGGAGCATAAATCATCAGTATCAGAGTATCTTGAAATTAATGATTTAACAGGTATATGCAAAATTTTAAAATGTATTTCTTTAGTTATATCATTAATACAATATTTAAAGGGGATTAACCAAGCAGTCTTCCAATTAATATTATCAATAATAGAGTTTCAAAAGAATTTTCCTCTAGGTGCTATTTTATTTTGTTTTTGGAAAATAGCACAAATATGTTTGTTATTGCATTTTTTTAAACAATCAGTTCTTAATCCCGAGTTCATGGAGGTCTTCCACATGAAAGTGTGACATCAGCAGCAAACAGCCAATCACATGCTGTGGGGAAGCATCAAACGTGTCACTTTGCTCACAGCTGACTGGTCCAATTTTGGTTTGAGATCTCTTACCCAGAACACAGACTGCCTCGGAGTAGGTTATTTCTCTGCTTTAAATATTGTGTGTCTTCCTATGAATTATCCTGTTTTCCTGAATATATTCCATCTCCATTTTTGTTTAATAAATAAGTCTGCAATTTTTTTCTCGACTCATTTAACAAATCAGTGTGTGTCTGATCTGTCTCAGGCACTACACTTGTTTGGACGTGTTTGGTTAATGTTAGAGCTAAACACTTTCTGCATTTCTGTATAAAACAGTTTAATAAACAAGACGTTTATATTGTGTTACATTTACATTTTAGGGAACGTTTACACGACAACAATGTACTAAAGACTGTAGTAATGTTTGTTAATACGGGAAGAAGGAGGCGGGAACCGGCGAACATTCAACATAACTTTAATATATGAAATAAACAAATACAAAACGAAAGTAATGCCGGCAGACCCTCACGGACCCACACAAACATAATAAAACATAACTTAAAGTCCAGGCCTGGGGCCTGTACCATGATGGTAGTTGAACAAACTCAGGCTTATAGGATTAGTTTCGAGTTGACAAAACCAAACCACTCCACTCTGGCTTTTTTGGTACCATGATGCTGATCATCAACTTTCTTTGTCAACTCAGGCTTTGATCCTGAGTTTGTGGAGCGCGTGCACATGAATCTGTGACATCAGTGGTGAACAGCCAATCACATGCCTTGCAACAGAGATAAACTATGATTTACTTCTCGCGAGAGAGCCAGCGCGATTCAAAACTCTTTTGCTGAAAATTAAGAATTTAAACGCATTTACACCAATGGAAAATACTTGTCTGTGAAAGAGGACAAATAAAAGAAATGATCTTTCTCTAACAGTGCAAGTGAAAGTTGTGAAGTTAGTTTATATAGTTGATAATATAGCCTATAGCGATAGAGACTCAAACATACAAGGTCACATGTAGTCATATTTAAAGAGTATATTTACACCTTATTTATATTACATATGATCTATATATATATATATATATATATATATATATATATATATTAATATTCATTGAAACTAAATGCTTAACAACTGTTAAACTAAACTTGCATGTATGTAATGGATTAATAAAAATATAGATCATATAATTATACAAATCATATAAATTATAAAATAATTCTAAGCAATTATCATTAAATCCATGAAAACGACTAAAAATGCTGTATTCTGCTGCCAGGCCAGTAGTTGGCGATGTCACTTTGTAAACAAGCACTACGCACCTGTAGATTGAACATGTAATCGGCTATGCATGCGCATGATGTCACTGATTTCACAAAATCACGTTTTTGTAGTTTACATAGAGACAAGAGCAGTAACATTTTCAAAAAGATACAATTTGAAGCCATTTTCAAAAGTTTGCGTTTTCAGGCCCCCAAAATGCTGTTGTCATGTAAATGAACTGAACGCATGAAAAGTTTTCTGGTTTTAGTTGAAAACAGTGTCATGTAAACGGCCCCTTAGACACAACAATGTCAATATTCACAGTATTTTCAATATTATATGAATCAGCTGTTGGAACCAATCACTTGAATGAATGACTCAACTCACTCATTAAGGCAGTCAGTGCATCCGAAAATCACATAGCCTACTGTATAGTAGGTATTAAATTTGGTTTAAATCTTGCTTTGCGACTGTTAAAAAATTAAGTTCTATAAATTGAGTGTATGAAATTTGTACTTATTACATCTGCCATGTTGTCAGTAATGTTGTTATGGGTGCCACTAACAGGACGCACACAAAGACGAAGATTCAAACAAAATAATCTTTAATCCAAATATCCACAGGAAACTCTCAGGAAACAGATGCAAACCTTAACATTGATGACACTGAACGATGAACTTAATACTGAGGACTCTACTGTGTACCAGTACCAGCAACATGCATTTTTGTTTATTAAATAATTTATAAAAATTAATTTGGTAAATGGTCTTGGTCTTTATTTAAAGACTGCCAATCTCATGTTTCTGCCAATCTCATGTTAATCTTAAGTACCTATAGAGTAGTATTGCATCCTTCATATCTCCGAAAAGTCTTTAGTTTTATCATATTTATAAAATATACATACGCTGTACCGAGTCTTTCCGAAAACAGCCGAGCGCCAGGAGGCGTGTTGTGTGGGCGGAGCGTTTTTAGAAAGCCATGTCATGCGAGACATTGCAAACAGTGTTGCCAACTTAGCGATTTTGTCGCTAGATTTAGCGACTTTTCAGACCCCCTTAGCGACTTTTTTTTTTTTTTTTTTTCTCCCACAAAAAGGGACTAGCGACAAATCTAGCGAGTTCTTGGACAAACCTCTGTCGCCAAAAGTCGCCAGTACTGTGCGAGCGCGAGGTCTTGCTTTGCCGCTGCAGTCGCACCTCTCTCTGCATCTACTCTGTTCAGTGAGTGGCTGAGAGGAGCAGCAGCACATTCCACACCGCACGGCATCTGACGTGTATGAGCGATCTACACATGAGCACAGTGTTGCCACGGAGTTATCACTTATCTGCTTCTCCTTTGTTTTATATTTAAAGAATTTAGTTTGAGTTTTGATTTCCATTCTTCTCTTGTGCTTATCACTTATGCTCACTATATCACAGAGCTTAAGTTCATCCAGTTTCCAACCTCATTGAATTAAGATAATTTACACAAAACATGTAGTCATTCACTATATCATATACTCGTTCTGTTGTCTGACAAAAATATATATATATATATATATATATATATATGTATGTATATATAGGAAATGAGAACAGTTTTAGTGGACATTCCGCTATATTATAGCTATTATATCAAAATCCAGTATGTGAGCACGGATTAGGAGAGAAAAAAACATTAGGCAGGCAGAATGCAAGTACGACGTGGTCACGAATATGCTAATTGACGCATGACGTCATCTAGCGACCTTTAGCGACTTTCCTTTGAATATAGTTGGCAACACTGATTGCAAAGGATGCAAGCGGGACGGTTTTGGACGTTAGACTAGTGCGTGTTTACATAGAAAAACAATGGAAAAGTAGCGCATTGGAATGGAGAAGCGTGTTCTGTGTGAACGGCCCTTAGGTTTACTAAATAATTCATTTATTTCAGCATATTTTCCCACTCTTTGTGTATTGTTGTTTTGAGTGGTCTACAATAAACAAACAGACACCTATAGTGGTCAGCTAAACAAATGTATTTAAACACACACCATACATTGCATGACCCCTTGATAAATTATACATTCATGTTGTTTACTTTATGTGCACTTATGTGCAGCCAACAACAGGCAGACATTGATTTGAAGCAGTTTTACTCACCGCCTGCGGTTCCAACTCATGACCGCGAACCTTTATCGCTGGGACCGCTCCAACAAAGACACTTGCGCCCCGGAAAAACAAACTCCATCCACTGTTCCCTTAACGATGGGTTCTTTGGGAAGCTGAACAGGGTTGTCTTGCCCTGACAACCAAAAACACACTTCTTTGTAGTGATGGCCGATTTCGAAACACTGCTTCATGAAGCTCCGAAGCTTTATGAATCTTTTGTTTCGAATCAGTGATTCGGAGCGTGTATCAAACTGCCAAAGTCACGTGATTTCAGTAAACGAGGCTTCATTACGTCATCACTGTTTCGAAACGTTTCAAAACAGTTCGAAATTTCAATGGTTCACCGGTAGAGGGCGATGATAAAGTGAACCCATGAATCATGCAGATTCACTGAGAACTATTGAACAAGTGTCTATGAGTTTTACCTGATCTCTGATCAGTTTTATACATTTGTAGATGTTTTAATTAGACATTAGAATAATTAAAATGAATAATGGTAGCTAGTTATTAATCTCTTATTTGCCTGTTTAGCTTGAGCCATGGAACAGAGAAACAAGCCTTGATAAAAAGAAAAAAAAAATGATAAAAGAACACATATCATACAGACACTCTATATTTAATCTTATTAGATGATTAGTTAATTGCATTTGATAGATTTTACTTTCAATAAAACTTTTGCAATACATTTGTAAAAGGTGTTTTCATGCATGTTTGGCCTGAGTTTTGTTGCATTTGCACTGTTCTGACCACTAAGGGTCACCGTGGAGACGGGTGTCAGATTGTTTCGAAGTCTCGACACATTAAGGCACATTTGCTTCAACTGCTTCAGTGTTTCACGAAGCCTCGATCTGCCCATCACCATTCTTTGGTGACTTCATTAAGTCCTGTGGCCTGTGCAGCGCTGCCGACGACTTCAGTAAAGCCGAATGCACGTTGATGGGCGTGCTCTTGCTCTCTCGCTCTGGTCTACGTATGCGCGTGCGCCTTCCGGGAGAAGTGCTCTTACAAGGAGTTCCGACCATAATGACGTCACACAGGCACATACTCGAAAAGAGTCCGATGTTTATGGGGATTTGGAAGAGTATTTTTGGCACAGAAAATCTCCGTCATACGTCCAACTCGTGTTTTGAAACTTTGGCCACGTTTAGCATGAGAATCCAACTCTTTAACAGTGTAAATAAGTCAGAATACATGAAATAGCATTATACCCCCCTTTAACTACGAACACACACTAAGAAACTAAGAAAAGACAACATATAGCCTACTGGTCCACCAGAATACCAAGCTGGTCCTAGCATGCAAAACATGCCTTATGCTGGTCCACCAGCACACCAGCATCCCATGCTGGGCCCAGCTTGCAAAACATACCTTATGCTGGTGACCAGCAATGCTGGATTTCCGTCTCCTCGGTGAAGACACATAAACACCTGCTGTAAATCTGAAGAAAAAGCACCTAAAGGATGATCCTAATGAACCTCAGTTCCAAGCATCATTTCTGGAGGAACAGGCACTGCTCATCACCTGCACAATACCATCCTGACGGTGAAGCATGTGGTGGAGCAGGGAATGTTCTCAGAACTTTCTAGCATGGTTTTCTCAAAGTTTACAATGAACAAAGTTATCTGGTCATTAGTATTGTTCTCAAAACGTTAGCATAAAAACATTATACATTGTTCATGGAACTTTTTTTGGAGATGTTTTAGTTGGACTTTCGTCTACTTGTTCAGAATGTTCAGAAAATATTCATAAGTAACATTCCCATAATGTTTGCAAAGTGATAAAATGGAATATTTTCTTAACGTTCACATAACATTTACAATTAGGGGCCAGGATGTAGGAGCCATATTTAGATTCTTGTGCACTAGCCAAATAACTAGCCAAAGAGATTAAGCTTAATTGATTTATGTTCTATTTCAAAACATTATGATTTAAAGAAATTTTATGATTATTGTTTAATACTTGGACTAACCTGTTCATATGAATGCTCCTCCTCCTTGACACATCACTATGGTGCAAAAGTGTTAGTCTTAATAGCCAGCTAGAATTGTTTGGCAGGAATAGGGTGGAGAGCAACAGTTTCTTTAATCGCTCATAAAGTTAATTAATCGCATTTAAAGTTTCTTTAAATACTCACACTTGTATTTCGCAATTTTGGAAGTTTCATTTTGTATTTTTCTTTGGAAAGTAAACCGGGGATTGTGATTAATAAACTGTTTTTTTTCTTGTTATGACTGCATCTCCGTGCGCTAACTTCAAGGGGCTTAAGAAAGTTTTTTAAAGATTAGCCGTCACACTAAAAAAAAATGTTATTATAGGCCAATTCACACTGCATCGTCAGATGCCGACCAATGTCGACAATCACCAGATTACAGTATGTCACTTCTCAGACATTCCACGACCTGACAAATGCCGATTCAACATGTTCAGTCAGAGAAAAAAAGAGCCAACCAATGCCTACTGATGCTGACAGCGGTACTTCAACAAAACCTGACAAAATATCTGTTGCCATCTGTGGATGCAGTTTGAATTGGCCTTAAAACATTTAAAAAACTGGACGTTTTGAACATTCAGAGAACACTCAGAAATAATGTTTTCGTAACTTAATGGGAATATTAGCAAAATGTTTTTAGAACCTATTTTTGGCAGCTGGGATCAGGGCCGTCCCTAGAGCAGAGAAAGGTAGTGACGATTTCAATCGAGGGGGACCCATAGCAAAAACCTGCACTGAGGCCCTGGCTGGGATCATGCTGTGAAGGTGTTTTTCAGAAGCAGGGACTGGGGGACTCATCAGGGTAAAACCTGGTCCAGAGTGCTCAGGACCTCAGACTGGCCTAAAGGTTCACCTTACAACAGGACAATGATCCTGAGCACACAGCCAAGAAGAAACCTGAAAATGTCTGTCCACTGATGGTCCCCATCCAACCTGACAAAGACTGAGAGGATCAGCTGAGAAGAATGGCAGAAAATCCCCACATCCAAATGTATTCAAATTATATTCAGTTTGATCACTGTTCAAGTTGATCACTGAAAGAGGTTTTATTTGGTTCTTGTAAAGATTGAACAGAAGTGTGAAAATCCTTAAAAAGCAAGTATTTCCATTGGCGTCTGAGTGTGGCCTCTTTTTTCTTTTTGCTCGGAAGTCTCAACAGCAGCAATAAGAGACATTTTCAGATGAGATTAAATGTTATCAAATAGCAACCACCATATATGACAAAATAATCACAATATATATTTTTGGGCCAAATCTTGCGGACCTATACCTTAAATCAATTAAATGAAAAATGTAATAAAATCAAAATAACGTGAAAATATTTTGATAAATATAATAATAATAATAATAATAATAATAATAATCAAAGTTAAAAAAAAAAAAAAAAAAGTTATGTTGCTATTATAACGAATTGAAATGTGTATTTGCTCTACTAGCTGTCAGGTGGCGCTGTGCTCCGTAATCTTCTCATAGCAGCAGGAACCACGAAGAAGACTAAGTGAGTCCTTCCGGTTCTGTAATGAAGATGGCGACAGTGAGCTGCAGAAAGTAAATAAATAAATAATAAAAAAAAACTTTTTCTTTCATTGTGACAGAAACCACCCTTTTTATTCAGACTCTGCGACGAAATGTCGAACCGAACGGCGTATTTCTACGACCCAGACGTGGGGAATTTTCACTATGGTAAGATTAATTTGTGTCTGTTAGCAGATGTGGCTAATCAATGATCACACTGCAAATGCTCACTGTTTACTTTTATAAGTGAGAGGCGTTTGATAGATTTGATCTTAAACTGGTAACTGTTATGCCTAAGCATCAGGCTGTACTATACAGTAGGAACCGAAAGTCTTAAGAATAAAAAAAGCTTTTATTGTGCATTTCATCTATTTAAATATAATATAATATTCATTAACACAGACATGTCAGTGTTGCGTTGCAACACTAAAGCTGATATGAACATAACCTGGTGATCACGTTCAAATCATCATGATTTGAGAATATTCAAAAGAGTATCCTGAGCTTGAACTGATAAATAACTGTATGTCTGTATTCACAGTCACTGATAAATATAGTTATGGGCTTTTAGAAAAAAGTTATTAAGTTGAAATGCATTTTTTCACATAAAATAAGAAAGATTGTATGTGATACACCTAATACTTCAGTGTTAAGATGAGTAATATTATTGAGCACATCGTTTTTAAACCTGTGTCCTGTTTTAAACCTCTAGTGTCTTGTAGGACATGTAATATATTGTTTAGGCCTATAAAGAGGCACCCCATGTAAGAATCAATAACTGTGTGATCTTTATCACATTTAACAACGGTTAATCAAATCCGGTCAAACTTTATATTAGGTGTCTTTAACTTCTATGTACTAACATTTAAGTGAGTCATTTGATACAATGCACTAATTGTGTACATACATGTTTTTACATTGTACTTATATTTAAAAATGCCTGCATGTAATTACAGCTGTAATTAATTTCTGTAATTACATCTATAATTGGGTGAAAATTGGTTTTCAAGCATTAAAAAATAAAAGCTTACAGTTTTTTTTTTATTTTTTTTATTCGCCTTGGTACTATTTTAACTAGTAAAAGGTACATTTTTAAAACTCTTAGTAGAAAAATCCAACTGATCACACTTGCAACACAGTTAGTCATTCTTTAAAAATCTGATCCCATGCTTTCATTAGTTATACACATTTTCAGTCCACATAAGCATTGTTTCAAACACAAGATTATTGTAATATGTAATGAGAACATTTGGTTTAATCACTGAAACACAACAGTATGATCTTTTTTCAATTAAGTGCTTTTAACAATCAGTTCATTTATTAGTAAACAATGCAATATATGTTTCAAATCACCCTTGTTGCTGAAATAATTACAGTAACACAGGCTACAGATGCCACATTAGAAAATACACTTACCTAACTTACATAACATAAAATCCATAATGTTTGTAGTAGCATCTATTCAGTGTTATCAAAATGTGTGATGAAGTATGACAAGGCCATAAGGTTTTATGCAATACAGTAAATGTTCTCACTGTGCCATATGACTTTACCTTTATAAGGGTGAGTTACAGTAATGTGACAGTGTCTACTATGGTAATCTATTTACAGAATCACATGGTATATGTACTGTAATGAAAAATGCTGTGTTTTATGTCATTGGTCTCCCTTCTTCTGATGTGTCTCTGATCAATCTGATGTTATACAGTCATTGACTGTTTCCTCTCCCTTGTACTCTATCCTGCTCTGTGTTCACAAATGGCAAATCTCTGCTAATGTCACGCACACGCACACACTTTTAACATAGTGGTTATCATATCAAGATCATTCACTTATAATGTAAAAAGATTTCATTACATTGTTTTTGTTTTTTTTATCCGTATTGGAAATTGCAAAGTAGAAACTATATCTATAGAACCTTTATCTATAGAAATCTGTCGGTGTACTAAATGATTCATTGATTAACTATTAAGATCAGTTGGATTAAATAATAGACAAATGTACTAAACTGAACGAAAAGAGATGCAAATGAAAAGTTTGATAGTAATAGCATTATGAAAGGCAGTTACTGTGAATGAAACATTTATATAGATGAAACACTTATTTTGTGTAATGAAATAGGGTACTTTGTGATTTTGTGTATTGTACTAACACAATTGAAAACATGCTGAAATGTTTGAGACAACTGCACTTTTGATGATCTGTTGTGATATTAGTACAAATAATTTTGAAAATATAACACTTGCTTGTGAAAATTGCGCCAAAGCAATAAAAAAACGCCTGTAATACCACTTTAAATTTGATCTTTTTTCTGTATATTAGAATGTGTCCTGTTTATATTTTATTTTTTTCTGAGAAAAATAATGTTGATCATACATTTTTACCACAACTTACAGAATACACCCACCAAAATGTCATTAAGTGTAACAATAGTTTATGTACAAAAATCTTTTCAGGCATATTTAGAAAAACAATTATTTGATGACATATTAATATATACTCATGTAAAGGATCACTGTGCAACCCGCAAATGATAATTAATTGTAATTTTAAATCTTTCTACTTTGCTTATATCCTTCAAACCAGTAGGTTTTACCCATTTGTTAGCTAGAAGTTTTTGGAAGTGGAAATCATTTAAAATATAATACAAATTTAGTACGATCACATATTCTTTTATATATTTTAATAAGTACAGCTCAGAATAAGTATATTATTTAATTTTTACATAAATCTATCTGTGACACCAAATGACCATGGTTTGTTACCAAAGGGAGACAGTATTGGTATTGTCATTGTTCCCATTATTGCAGTGTTTTCAGTATTAGTCTGTATTATAAATTAGTTTAAATAAAATTCCTTAGAAGATTTTTTGTATATAAACTAGTTATATCAAATTGATGATGTCACAGACTGTTGAATGACTATCGTTTTTTTATGATTTCAAAATGACTTCTTCATCCTATTACACTGAATGACCTCTAACAAACTGCATATTCAGGACAAAAGTCCCGTGGTTATTTCGATATTTAAGAAAAACATTAAGACATAGTTCTTTTAATATATCACAGCCAACACCTATTTGAGCATGCCAAGAAAACAAATATAATTTTTTTTTAACTTGGTATTTTATGTTTATTTAAAGATGTAATGGTAAAATCAAAGTGTGGACCATTACATCGAATGACAATTTTGCAGTTTGGACCAGTTATTTCACCCATATTTTGAAATTTTATTTTAACAAAAGATATTTGAAACATGTAATAGGTTTTCTATGTATATAAAAATCACTTTTGTAAATTCAATATGATGCAGACACAAAAATGGGGATGTCTCGTCTTTGACCAAGTTACACTGTTTACCTTCCTTTACCCACCCTTGAAGGGTTAGTTCACCCAAAAATGAAAATTCTGTCATTAATTACTCACCCTCATGTCGTTCCAAACCCGTAAGACCTTGTTCATCTTCGGAACACAAATAAAGATATTTTTATGAAATTCTGTCCCTCCATAGACAGCTACGCGACTACAACTTTGAAGCTTCAAAATACATATGGATTAGTTTTACGATCTCTTATGAACTTTTTGAAGTGCGAGAACCAATGAGCTTCATTCTCATGTGTTACGCAGCACGTTTGAGCTTCCGCAAGAACCAATGAGGTTCATTCTCATGTGTTACGCAGCACTTTGAGCTTCCCCAAGAACCAATGAGGTTAATTCTCGTGTTATGCAGCACGTTTGAGCTTCCCCAAGAGGTTTGTTCTCGCGCCTCAGGCATGTTCGGTTAAGCTTCTGTTTATGTTCGCTGATCAATGTTTATATGTGTATAAATGCCTAAATTAATCTGTTCTTCATATAAGGCGATCGAGTCTCTTCAGAAAAGTTTACAATGTTTTATGAATTTTTTGAAGCGTCAAACTGGTAGTTGCGTAGCTGTCAGTGGAGGAACAGGAAGCTCTCAGATTTCATTAAAAATATCTTCATTTGTGTTCCGAAGATGAACGCAAGTCTTAGGGGTTTGGAACGACATGAGGGTGAGTAATTAATGACAGAACATTCATTTTTGGGTGAACTAACACTTTAAACTTACCCATAACACCAAACCTGTCCTTACTTTACCTGTACCCCACCTCAATAGCAGCACAAGTGTTTTGCAATACAACATCATCAGAGTTTTTTTTTTTTTTGTAAGATACACCAAAAAGACAAGTGTAAAGAGAAATCATAATAGACAACCCCAGCTAGGCAACATCATTCGATATGAATGTGATATTTAGGGGCAGAACATAGGGTGAACTACAGAAAGGACTTTTTATTATTATTATTATCATTATTCTCACCTCTGTATTTTTTTATTTATTTATTTTTTTACACTCCAGGAGCAGGACACCCAATGAAACCTCACCGACTGTCTCTCACACACAGTCTTGTGCTGCATTATGGACTATACAAGAAGATGATGGTATGATCAGTCTGTTCAGCACTTCTTTAGTCCAATCACATTTCTTTGACAACATCAGATGCTCATAAGCAAAGCTCTCTGTACAGGTTTTCAAACCATACAAGGCATCCCAGCATGACATGTGCAGGTTCCACTCGGAAGATTACATCGACTTCCTGCAGAAGGTCAGTCCAAACAACATGCAGGGCTTCACCAAGAGTCTCAACGCCTTCAACGTAGGAGACGACTGGTTAGTTTTCTTTATATATATATATATATATATATATATATATTATTGTTTTAAATCATTCTTGTTGTCGAAGTCTTGATTAAAATATTGGCTTAAGATTTTATGTTAAGTTTTAGGTTACAGACCAAATGTGTTTTAATGAAGGTGAGAGTAAGGAAGGGGGCTTTCACACTGGGCACGTTTGCTGCGGTCCGAGTCTGATCGTGATTGTTCCCAGTGTTCCCCGCAGCATTGGTCTGGTTTCACACTCAACTTGATTCTATCAAACCCTGGTACATTTGCGTTCATCTTACGTCATCACAAACATGCACGGCATATGATAAGTACAGAACGCATGTGTTTTTTATTAATTTTTATTAACAGCTTTCACATTTGAAATTTTTCATGTGAACCGTGCCCCGTTTCGAACTAAACAGCCAGTGTGAATGCACCCTAAGTAGCAAATCTGCTTGGTATATTATATGTAGTAGGGCTGGGACAATAAATCGATGCATCGCAATTCGTGGACCGATTCTGAGGTTTTCAGTATGCATCGCGATTCTCTCTCAAATCAATTCTGAGCTTAGTTTTTAACAGCACGCTGAAATGCTTATGTAGAAGAACGTGTGTGAATCCACGTAAGTGGTTCAATGTACTTGTACCTCAGAATGCTTTTATGACGTGAAATTAATGTAAACACAGCCCACTGCGACGCCCTTGTAATTCGCTTCAATCTTTTTGAACTTTATGAAAGATTATTTTATGGAATATTCAAGTGGTGTTTGTGAGGAATCGGAAGCAAGCAAGCAGAGTACGGCTGTTTCTAAAGCACGCAGCTCCATCAGTTTTTAAAAGCTAAGCTCAGAATCGATTGGAGAGAGAATTGCGATGCATACTGAAAATCTCAAAATCGATCCAGAATCATTTGGAGAATCACGATGCATTAATTTATTGTCCCAGCCCTAATATATTGTTCTGCTTTTAAATGTGTAATTTAAGACTTTTCTAATAATTTGTCCTTTTTTGTTTTTAGTCCTGTCTTTCCAGGTCTGTTTGAGTTTTGTTCGAGATACACAGGTGCCTCTTTGCAAGGAGCAACTCAGTTAAACCACAAGGTCAGATTGTGGAAATGTTCTCCTTACACGTGCATTGTACATTGGAAAACCTTTTTTTTTTTTTTTTTTTTTTTTTTTTTTACCTGACATAAAAATCGTTAAAATTCTATAAACAGCAACAGTTGCTTTGCTAAAGTAGGATTGGTCAACTCAGCAATGTTTTAAAGGTGAAGGGTCTTAACTAACTGCCTGAGCACTGTACATCTCATTCTTTGTGTAGTGCCTTAAACTACTTGTTTTTCACTGTTACATTGTTCTGTACTGTTGCATGGCTTTGCCACAGGTTTCATATTCACATCCTTAAAACAACTGATGCTAACAATTTGTCTGAAAGAAAAATCTATAAGTTTACAAAATTTTGAACTTTAAAATTGATTTCTGCTTACTGAAAATAAAACGTGATGTTCCAGAGTCCCCGTGGGTTCTTAAAAAGTCTTTAAATTCAGTTTTATCAAATTTAAGGCCATTAATAGTCTTAAATATCTTGCATAGTATAAGAAAAGTCTTAGTTATTATTTCACAAGGTCTTAAATTTTGGGGATGGGAAAACAGGAATCACAATATGGCTGAATGTGATTAATTATTAACTTCAAAACAGGCGATGATTTAATTAAATGTGAATGCTGCACGTTTCAAATGCTGTTGTCGTCTAATGCCTATAAAGTGCTGGTTAAAAGCACAGCACTGCTTTGTGTTCATGGGTTACTGAGGTAACAGCTATATTTCTGTCTTTTCATAAGCACCATCTACTGGCAGAGAATGAATTTGCTAATGTGAAAATTGACCCATAATTTTACGCCGCATACACGTAATGTTATAAACGTTAACCACTGAAGTGACGAAGCTGCATTCTAAAGAAATCGAAACAATTAGAATAATAAGGTGATATACACAGATGAGCCATTACATTATGACTACCCTAAGCCTAGAGCAATGAGCGCGCCTGGAAACCGAACAGTGCCACAGGTGCAGTTCACAGAGTAGTATACTATATATACCACCCGAGGACCGGCTTTCGGTCAGTAGAGTGCTCAGTGTGAGAATGAGAAAAGCTGCCGAGTTATTGAAGTTTGATAAAGGAAAAATTGTGATGGCACGGCGCCCCGTAACCGCATTGTTCACAGTGTGACAAATCGCCAGCAGCTACAACAGTGGTGACCAGGGCAATGTGTCACAGCACACATCTTATTGAAGACTTCTGCGTGTGGGCCTGCGTAGCCAATGACCCAGCTGGGTCCCCATGGTAATCGCACGATGATTTGAAGAAAGTGGCCTGATCTGATGAATCAAGATTCCTGGTGCATCACATTGAAGGCCAAGCGTAGATACGCCGATTACCAACAGAGGCCATGGCACCTGGATGCACTGTTGGGCGGACACAGGCCAGCAGAGGTTTTCTTGGGACACTTTAGGCCCCATTATCCCAATAGCACAATCCCTGACAGCTGTCAGGTATCTAAACATGGTTGCGGACCAAGTGCACCCGTTCATGGAAACTGTGTTCCCTGTCGGTGATGGCCATTGCCAACAGGATAATGCGCCATGCCACACTGGCAGAATCCTCAACGAGTGTTTCAAGGAACATGATGGTCAATTTCTGTTAATGCCTTGGCCTGACCTGAACCCATTCAAACATTTTTGGTTCGACTTGGAAAAGCGGGTTCATGCTACTTCACCACCACTGTTTTGTTGGCTAAAGGAGATCCTACATGTTATTAGACAGGTGGTCATAATGTAATGGTTCATATATATAATTTGTATAAATAATCATTTAAATTTTGACTCATTCCTTTTCTTAAAAATGGTTCTTTAAAAAAAAAAAGGCCAAAATGTGAGGTTTTTCATTTGATGAAACTTTGTGTTTGTCAATCTGTATTTGAACTGTAAAGTTCTTTGTTTTTACAGTCATTTTACGGGTTAGTGTGTTAACATAGGCATTGCTCTACCCTGCTTATACGGTATTAATTTTATTTGTGCAGGCCTTTAAAAGTCTTTAATTTGATTTCAAAACCCTGCAAATGTCCCTGCAAACGTGTCATTGAAAAGAGTATTTTTAACTCAAAAATAAAAAGAAGAAAACTTGAAACTTAATACAGATCTTGAACTCTTTGAATTCCTGCATTGTTTTTGATGAAGACTAATTTAGTTGTTCACTGCATAGATATGTGACATTGCTATTAACTGGGCTGGAGGTTTACATCATGCAAAAAAGTTTGAGGTAAGCATATGATTTCTTTTCACAAAGGTGATGGGAAAACAAAACATACAATTACCTGCATTTTAGCAAGCACATCATGTGTGCACATCTACATGATTTTGTTTTCTATTTTCAGGCATCTGGGTTTTGCTACGTGAATGACATTGTCATCAGTATTCTTGAACTCCTGAAGTAAGTGAGATATGGAGAGGAAGTGACATCACTCTAAATAAGTAGACATTCCTGATATTTTGTGTTTAATTTGATAGTTTTTGTTGTTCACTTACACCTGTGATTAATGCTTATTCTAAAATGCAGCATTCAAAATGATTCTGAGACATACAGACATATTTATGAATGTATAAGTCAAACTTTTAATCACTCTTTAGGTTTTTTGTAATTAACCTTAAATAGTCTTGGAGGTGTGGCAAATAAATGAATAAAAGTACAGATATCCCATGTAGTATATAGTATTTAAGTCATTTCTGCACTACTTGGAGTATCAAATGAAGCTGCAACCTGTTTGTTTTGTAGCAAATAGGGCAGACATTATAACATTGGCTCAACTAATGGCATGAGTTTGGGGCGGCAGTACCTGTTTGTTTGACCACAATCAATTGTTTGCAATTGTTTTTGGTGATGCTAGAGGTGTAGAAATGACACACTTTTAATATGACCTTGTAAAAGCTGCAATCATAATGATAGAATTAGCGAAATGCTTTTTGAAACAGTTTAGATGGAGTATAGAATGGACATGAGGGCTACAACTTATCTATACATATCTTTACTGTTTCTGTCTCTGATAGGTATCATCCACGTGTACTCTACATTGACATTGATATTCATCATGGTGATGGTGTACAGGAAGCATTTTATCTCACAGACAGGGTCATGACTGTATCCTTCCACAAATATGGGAACTACTTTTTCCCAGGAACTGGTATGATGTTCTTACTTTCTGATATAAGTCATCTATACAGTGTCATCCACATTGTTTTAGCCAGGGCTTAAAAACAGGGAAAAATCAATCGGTTCACTCCGAGCAGAATCAGTATTTTAACAGATCTGTTCCTTCTGTAACCATTACCGTTCCGAAAACGGTTTGATTAGAAAAAATTAGTGTGCCTATACTTTATACAAGAGCTTGAATAAACCTTGTAACTCAAACTGTCGGCAAAACCTCATACAGTAGCTCCACCCAACTCAATCGTGAATGAAGTGCTGCACGCATTTTGGACCATCTCTGTTTGCAGTGCAAGGGTAAAAAAAGAACTGGTTCTTTGAATAAATAGTGTTTTCTTCACTCAAAAAACAGTGTTTGTAAAGGCTAATGTTTTATGTATTTGAGGAGCGGAGAATAGTATCTTAGTATGGTATTTTCCGTCTAGTCATAGGCAATACAGCTTGTGCATAACACTTCGTTTATAACACAAGATTATGACCAAATGTGTTAAATGACAGGTAAAACTGAGTGCCCACATAGCTACAATAAACTTTGTAACCTGTAAGTTGATCGTAAAGGGGCGGTCACACTACACTTTTCATTCCATTGACTTCCATTCATATGGATGCGAATGCAACAGACCGCAAAGGCAAGCTCATGTGAAAAGTTTCGCATTTCGCTGCATTCCAAAGTTCAAGTTTGACATGCAAATTTGCATCATGTGAAGATGTGTGACCAGTAGAAGATTGATACTATACGTCACGGCATGACCTCTTGGCTGATTTAAAAAACAAAAACAAAACAATAACAATATATTTGCAGTAAAGTTAAGTAGATTGTATATTTTTACATTTTGAATGTATTACTATTTGTTATATGTTGAATTCATGTTTATAAAAAAGACACTGCAGAGCATGACGTCATATCACGACCGTTGCAGTGTCCGAAGAAATTTTGCATGCTCAAAGTCTAGTCTGACCGCGGCTTAATGTGATGCACTTACTCTCTCAGTTGCGGCCATTCTAATAACTGACAAAACACAAACCTCAGACATTCGCTGGTGAAAAACCTTTTAACTACATTGAGCTTGATTTTGGTAAAATGTTAATAATATGATGACACATGTGGGTCCATATCCGTCTGATTAAGTCTGACCATACATAAAGCCACAATACTAACTTAATTATTTTAAAAAAATACTTTTTTTTTCATTTACTGAATAGTAGCAGTTCTAAACTAACCTGTAATTTTCGCTGATTTCAAAACACACACGCTGGATATTACCTGCCATTCATTTTCACTTAAATGTAATGCTTTAACGGTTGGTGACATATCCTCGGAAAAACTCTTGCGACCCAACAGCTACCTATGATGACTTGACAACTGAGCATGGACATTTCACTTACGTTGGATGCGTCAATGTCACATTTGCATAGGCTGTACTCTTTAAATTCATGATTGGTTGACTGCCAAATTAAAATATTAAACAGAATGATAAAATAATGTTATTAACCTGTTAATAGTAATTTCAAATAAGCATTTCTGTTGAGAATGATTCAACTTGATTTCATTTTTGTTTGTTCCTGTTAGTTTGTTTCCGTTTGTTTTTGTTTTCGTTTCTTAAACCGGTTCAGAGCCCTGGTTTTAGATGTTAATAGCACATTCATATGGAAAAATAAATAAATTTTTTAAAAAGCAGCAACTAAACAGCTTAATCTTCACAAACACACAGACTGCGGTTGAAACACTGTAATAATAATAATGTGCTATGTTTTTGTTGTATGTGTTAAGGTGATATGTATGAGGTGGGGGCTGAGAGCGGCCGCTACTACTGCCTCAATGTCCCACTGCGAGATGGCATTGATGACCAGAGTGAGTTGATTTATGGTCTAATATTCATATTTGAGTCGTTATACAAATAAACTTACAAGTCTGAAAAAGCGTAGTTTCACTCAGATCGTGTAGTTGTAATAGCAAAGCCATAGACTGCTGTTTTACTGGGTGGTATATGAACAAAGATATCATATAATCAACCACATTAAACTACTGTTTTGGGCAGATAAAGTAAAGAAATAAAGTAAAGATAAAGAAAGCAGTAAAGAAAAAGCAGTCTTATGGCATACATGGGAGCTACTTCATTGCTGTTTAAAAACATCCCAGGATGCACCTCATGGAGTAGGTTGAGAGAATGTGCAGAGGGTTTTCCAGAAAGCAGGTTAAGAGATTTTAAGTTTGCTCAGAGTAAACCGAGAACTTCAACTTTTGGTTCCAAAACTTTCAGGGTATGTAAGTAGCTTTAGCAACATAATCTATAACCATGACCTGCGCTCTCTGAGCAATGTAAACATTTTTCCACCTGTTACATCAAGTATTTTATCAAAAAATCAACATTCTTGACTTCATAACATAGTAAATTGGAATGTTGAATCTAATTGTGCAAAAACAGACTAGTTAACTCAACTTGTGGGTAAAACCTCTACCTAATATTGATTTTATGCAAACATACAGCAATGATTTAAGCAGTTTTTGCTTTTATATTCTCAGGCTATAGACAGCTGTTTCAGCCAGTTATCAAGCAAGTGGTGGACTTCTATCAGCCAACCTGTATCGTTCTTCAGGTGAGAGCTGATCTCTCAGTCAATCATAATATTGTGTTGTATTTGTCGCTCATCTCTCTGGTTTCGTCTGCAGTGTGGAGCAGATTCTTTGGGATGTGATCGATTAGGATGCTTCAATCTCAGCATACGAGGCCATGGGTAAGAGACGCCATACTCTCATATCATCATCTTCTCACATCTTTTCTTGAACTACACACAGTATTTTGAAACCTTGAATGTAAAACTCTTTGATAATCTTATTTAAAACACTTGTATTTGTAGAGAATGTGTGGAGTTTGTGAAGAGCTTCAAAATCCCGCTGCTTGTGCTGGGTGGAGGAGGCTACACAGTGCGAAACGTTGCTAGATGTTGGTGCGTTCATTATTTCATCATTTTATCTCCATTTAGTATAAATCATCAAAAGAGAAAAAAAGTAAACTTTAAAGGGGTCATATTTTATTTTTTTTCTCTCTCTCTCTGAGTTCCACTTACAATGTATTTTCACCAAAGTCTTTTTGATGCTGCATCTTTAAAATGTGAAATGAGCAATAGTGCCTTCTGTTGCTAACACATAGGATCTGGGTTTGCTGTCAAGTCCAATAAAATTTTGAACTTCCTGTTTAATAGAGGTGGGCGAAATTAGTAATTTAGAAGATTTAGTAATAAAATCTTTACCATGATATAAGTAATTTTCAATCACAGTAAGGAACACTGTCACAATATAGATGCTACTTATTATAATTAAAGCCGTACCCTATATTTCTCGATTTTGTTGTTTAAATGACTGCAAATTAAATTTGGAAAAAGTTAAACTCTCATCAGACTCTTTGACAGCCACCTATGTTTCACTTAAAACAGGCAATTATCTAAATCCCTTAATTACTTTTTAACACAAGCATCAGACTTTTCACCTCCAACAGTGGTCATGTTTTCATCAATACTTTTTAATAATCACTTACTCTTGCTTAGAACAAAACCAACCAATATTTAAATATCTAAATAGAGCAATACTGACTACTATTCAGAGGTGTAAAGAGTACCTGAAAACCATACTTGAGTAAAAGTACTGATACCTTACATCGAAAATGACTCCACTACAAGTTACAAGTAACCAATTCATATACGACTTGAGTAAAAGTCTTAAAGTATCTGATTTTAACAGTACTTAAGTATTTTACTCATGCTGAATGTGGGCTCAGAGATGCACTAGTCCTGAGAGACATGACAGTGAAAATAAGAAACAATTTGCTCAAGTGCACAGAAAGGCCATAAGTAAACCAATATCCTTCAAAACGGTCTTTTCAATATAGTGGATAAATAAAACAATGTTAAGTAAAATTAAATAGTCAAAGTCTACTGTATGTGCTGGTTTGAGCCTCATCACCAGCTGCAGTCATTTCCTCATCTAATAAATAAAACATCTGCGATCAGCAACTACATTCATGTAAAGTATCCTTGTTGACAAGTTTTGGGTGAGTAAAGGCAAAATGCACAAGATATAGTACCTTCAATTCCCTTAGATGGCGATATCACTTCTTTATATCAGAAACAAACTGCTGCAGAAAAAGTTAGCTGCCATGAAAAATGTAATTTGTAATTGCATCACTCATCACAAATATAGTGGAGTAAAAAGTACATTTACTTGCTCAAAAATGTAGTCAAGTAGAGAGTAAAAGTTGCCAATATCTTTGATACTCAGTACAACTACAAAGTAGCCAAAAAGATACTTAAGTACAGTAACTAATTACATTTACTCAAGTACTTTACACCCCTGCTAATATTTAAATCTCAGAATGGAACAAAACTGACACATATTCATATTCAATTAAGCTCTTTTGGCCAGAAGCAATGGCTGAAAATTTCAGAGGCCAAAGTGTCGGTGCATCCTTAATTGTTAAAATAGTCTGCACTGAAACGTGCCATTCACAGCTGTTCTTTACTAGCTTTGGGGTTCTTCAGAAGAACATGTAGTTCATATCTCACCTCTATCAAGTCTCTGATCGTCAGGGAGATCATACACCGATCAGGCATAACATTATGACCACTGACAGGTGACGTGAATAACACTTATCTCTTCATCACGGCATCTGTTAGTGGGTGGGATATATTAAGCAGCAAGTGAACATTTTGTCCTCAAAGTTGATGTGTTAGAAGCAGGAAAAATGGGCGTAAGGATTTGAGCGAGTTTGACAAGGGCCAAATTGTGATGGCTAGACGACTGGGTCAGAGCATCTCCAAAACTGCAGCTCTTGTGGGGTGTTCCCGGTCTGCAGTGGTCAGTATCTATCAAAAGTGGTCCAAGGAAGGAAAAGTGGTGAACCGACAACATGGTCAGGGGCAGCCAAGGCTCAGTGATGCACGTGGGGAGCGAAGGCTGGCCCATGTGGTCCGATCCAACAGACGAGCTACTGTAGCTCAAATTGCTCAAGAAGTTAATGCTGGTTCTGATAGAAAGGTGTATGAATACAGAGTGCATCGCAGTTTGTTGCGTATGGGGCTGCATAGCTGCAGACCAGTCAGGGTGCCCATGCTGACCCCTGTCCACCACCGAAAAAGCGCCAACAGTGAGCATCAGAACTGGACCGCAAGGCAATGGAAGAAGGTGGCCTGGTCTGATGAATCACGTTTTCTTTTACATCATGTGGATGGCCGGGTGAGTGTGCGTTGGGGTACACGTGGCACCAGGATGCACTATGGGAAGAAGACATGCTGGCTGAGGCATTGTGATGCTTTGGGCAATGTTCTGCTGGGAAACCTGGGGTCCTGCCATCCATGTGGATGTTACTTTGACACGTATCGCCTACCTAAGCATTGTTGCAGACCATGTACACTCTTTCATGGAAACAGTATTCCCTGGTGCCTGTGGCCTCTTTCAGCAGGATAATGCACCCTGCCACAAAGCAAAAATGGTTCAGGAATGGTTTGAGGAGCATAACAACAAGTTTGAGGTGCTGACTTGGCCTCCAAATTCCCCAGATCTCAATCCAATCGAGCATCTGTGGGATGTGCTGAACAAACAAGTCAGATCCATGGAGGCCCCACCTCGCAACTTACAGAACTTAAAGGATCTGCTGCTAACATCTTGGTGCCAGATACCACAGCACACCTTCAGGGGTCTAGTGGAGTCCATGCCTCGACGGGTCAGGGCTGTTTTGGCAGCAAAGGGGTGACCAACACAATATTAGGAAGGTGGTCATAATGTTATGCCCGATCGGTGTATGTTCAGACTTTGGGGTTTTAACTTCAGAATTAGCTGTTTTTGCTGCTTGGTTTCAGGTTTTTTTTTTGTTAACTACATTAGTTGACATGAACTAATAATGAACTGCACTTCTGCAGCATTTATTAATCTTTGTTAATGTTAAAGTCAAAGATAATTTCAACATTTACTAATACATTAAAATCAACTGTGAACTAACATGAACAAGCAATGAACTGCTGTATTTTTATTAATGTTAACAAAGATTAATAAATACAGTAACAAATGTATTGCTAGTTCATGTTAGTTGATACATTAACTAATGTTAACAAATGAACCTTATACCATTGCTAAAACATCTAATAATGACCATATATAATTATTTCTCAGTCTCTTTATTAGAATATAAACAGAAAATACAGGAAATTTGTATGCAGTATTTAAAAAAAAAAAAAAAAAAAAAAAAAAGACTTCTATAGGCTAAAGTGGCTAGTATTTAGTGACCTCCCCTTACACTTGAGCAATAGCAGGAACCTGGCTCTCTTAAACCTAAATGGAATGGAAAAGGACTGGAAGGCCAAGAAAACTTTCAAAAGTTTCTCAGATTTTCTTCTTTGAGAAAATGGAAGTAGTCCAGAAGGTCACACTAAATACTGATTTTTGCTTAAAGAAGCCATTTTGTTCTCTTTTTTTTTTTTTAATTTAATTTTTTATTTTTATTTTGTGTACATATTTCCTGTATTTTCTGTTTGTATCATAATTAATACCAAATAAATATGGATGGTCATTAACACATTGCTAAAACAACAAAGCTGGTGGTGGCCTAAGATTTTGCACAGTACTATACACACACACACACACACACACACAAATTGACAGTTGTTAAAGCCCTTAAGCCCTAGTTTTCAAAGTACATAAAGCTTTTTTTTTTTTTTTAACTCAAAAAATATGACCCCTTTAATCTCTGAGTATATAATATCTTTGCTATCTTTGACTGTTCTCTTTCTGATATTTCCATTAATGCATCATAGCTTTCATTTTTAGGACATTTGAAACATCCTTGCTAGTTGAGGAGTCCATAAGTGATGAACTACCATATAGTGGTAAGACAACAACTGTGTCACATGAGGAAAAGACATCTAGAATTATTCCATGTTTCTGTTCTTCTGTTGCATATTATCTAGTGGTTGCGTGATTTAGTGTCCTCTAGGTCAGGGGTTCTCGATCTTTTTGGTGCCAGGGACCCCTTATAGGGTGGAAAATTTTCCTAGGACCCCCTCATAATTATAACTAACAGTGATTAAACCCAAAGTTAATGTGGGTGGGAGTAATGAACACAATATGCTTGTTTTATTGGTGCAAATGGCTCTGATCTGTAAATATGGACTTTTTAATAATACAGCAGCACCATGTCAAACTTAAGTTGTTGAAAAAAAAAAAAGAGGGGGGGGGTTCTGTGATAGTCACATTTTATTACATTCAAAAATAATGTAAAATACCAGTAAATAAAACGTGTTTACAAGCATTATAAACATGTTTTTTAATCCCCCTTATGTTTATTTTATAGTAGCCTATAGAATAAACATAAATTATAGTGGCATTCATTACAAACAAATTACAAACTGAAACTGGATCCAGCATTGGGTTCCTCTCTCATTCGCCACAAATCCAAATGATTCCATATTTGCATGTATTTGGATGCTAAACTAATATTTATTGTGTCAATAATGCTTTGTACTTCATTCGTGTCCCAATATCCACATAAAACGGCATCCTTCACATGTGCAAAAATGTGTTTGAATAACACCAGTGCGACGGTAAGGTGGTGTTCACACTGACCAATGCTGCCTACAAATTGAGCCGAATAACTTTCTATTTTTGGCTGACTGCATTTTTAGTTTGATGATGAATAGGCTGTGATGTTCAGTTAGCAACACTAACTGATATGTTGTGTGCGCACGAGGTGCTGGCACGATCATTTGGATTTTTTTTTCCTTCTAGCAGTGAAAACAACAGATTTATGAGCATACAGATAAGAGTAAGACAGCATTCAAAACTGTAAAGGGTCTATTTTTTGTGTACATTCAAAATAACAACAAAACATTTTGCTTTTGTAAAATAAAGAGAACAAACTGGATACCTTCTTCTGTCTCAGGCTCTCTGTCTCTGTGAACTCTTTTCTGGAGCTCATCACAAAAATGAACCGAAACTCAGGATATATTTGCCTCACAGACGTGAATTACGTCTATAAAAACCTTTAAGTGTCTATGTTTTGCTGCGTTAAATGCATTAAATAAGTCACTATGGAATATAAGTCGCAGCATGTTTCAGATGATAAAAAAACGTGACCTATAATCTGTAAAATACAGTTTAGCAAATTATTTCATGGACCCCCTGGCTATTGGTCTTGGAGCCCACTTTGAGAACCCGTGATCTAGGTTACAATGCACTCCTTTAAAACCACCCCATATTCCTTTTTTTGTTGTTGTTGATGTTGATGTTTTTAAAATGTTTTCTCATCTCTGTATTTGTCCTCTACACAGAATACTTTGAATATTTTGCTCCAGACTTCACACTTCATCCAGATGTCAGCACAAGAATAGAAAACCAAAATTCTAGACAAGTATGCATTTTCCTTACATATATTGTTTGTGTGTACAAACTAGGGGTGTAACAATACATTGTTATATCGAGACATTGCGATATAAAATGTGATATGTATCGGTGATGTAAACAATGATTTGTGATTATACAGTTAGTTTTATCCAAGACTCAGCTTACTGTATTTATAAAGTATAATTCACCCAAAAATGTAAATTCTCATTGCGCACTTCTCTTTGCACAGCGCAAACAGACAGTCTTTTGCGATTTGATTTGGACACAAAGCCTTATCACGCTTTTGATTTTAGTTTGTTTGACAGCTGTGGCGCAAAACGCGGCATTAAAGACCTTTTATGTTATTATGAGAAGTTTAAATATATTTTCGAGGCAGGTCTAGTTAATGAATGGGGAGCACTGAAATCTATTTGTGGCGGTCAATGTTGATATTGTGGCGGGCCGCCATAAATAAATCAATGTATGGGAAACACTGCAATTTTATATTTGGATGAACTAATAAAGTTTGGGAATATAGTCATTTTGACAGTGACACGCTTTGAACTGTAGGTGTTTTACATCAATCTGGCATTTGAATATTTTCTAGGACATGTTTTAAATTAAAATTGTAGTTTTTCAAAATGTAATATTTCTGATTTCATATACAAAAGTATTTATTAAGGTTAGAGCATTTGTTTAAAACCTTAAGGTGCTTCAAGTAAATGTTTCACAGGTGTTCAGGATACCGTCTTCAGCAGTGCGGACATTAACCAGTACCTCTTTTTGTAGTATTTGGAGCAGATTCGTCAAACTGTGTTTGAGAACTTGAAGATGTTGAATCATGCACCAAGTGTTCAGATCCATGACGTTCCCTCTGATTTGCTGAGCTATGAGCGACCGGATGAGGCTGATCCTGATGAGAGAGGATCAGAAGAGAACTTCTCTAGGTGATTATAAGGCTGTAACTAGTGACTGTAACACTAACGTTTTTTTTTTGTTTTGTTTTGTTTTTTTATGTTTTTGAAAGAAGTATCTTCTGCTCACCAAGGCTGCATTTATTTAAAAAAAACAACAAAAAAAACAGTAAGAACAGTAATATTGTTATTAGATTAATATTAATGTTATAATAATAATATTAATATTTACAATTTAAAATAACTGTTTTCTATTGTAATATATTTTATATGTAATATATATTTTTAAATTGTAATTTATCCTGTGATGGCATTTATCCTGTCATTACTCCAGTCTTCAGTGTCACATGATCCTTCAGAAATCATTCTAATATGGTGATTTGCTGCTCAAGAATAATTTTTGATTATCATCAATGCTGAAAACAGTTGTGCTGCTTAATTGTTGTAGAAACTTTTTTTTTTCTGGATTCTTTGAATAGAAATTTACAGCATATAGAAAATATAAATTTATTCGAAATAAATTTACTTGCTTGAAATTTGGAATTTTTTTTGGAAAATTTGTTACGATGTAAAAGTCTTTATTTTCACTTTTGATAAATTTAATGAATAATAAAATCAATTTAAAAACATAAATAAAATTGACCCTAATATTAATATATATATATATATATATATATATATATATATATATATATATATATATATATATATATTACTACTACCAAATTTCAAATATATAAAAATTGTTATATTTAGACAATTAAATGCAGAAAATGACAACTGGTCCGAACAAAAAAAGATGCCATGTTTTTAGACCTCGAATAATGCAAAGAAGTTTATATTCAATTTTTAAAAAACAAGATACTAATGTTTTAACTTCAGAAGTTTTCAGAAATCAGTATTTGGTGGAATAACCCTGATTTTCCAATCACAGCTTTCATGTGCATGCTCTTTGCCAGTCAGTCACATTGCTGTTGGGTGACTTTATGCCACTCCTGGTGCAAAAATTCAAGCAGCTCTGCTTTGTTTGATGGCTTGTGAACTTCAATCTTCCTCTTGATCACATTCCAGAGGTTTTCAGTGGGGTTCAGGTATGGAGTTTGGGCTGGCCATGACAGGGTCCCTCCAGAAGGAAGCAAAATTTCTTCCAGGATAACCTTGGCTTGAGTCATGCGTCCTTCACAAAGACAGGTCTTCCTGATTCCTCTAGTTTTCAGCTTTGCCTAACACCTGGTCCTCTAATGGTTAGACAGGGACCTGGAGAGGCCTACAACCCACAGTGTCTCACACCCACTGTAAAATTTGGTAGAGGATTGCTGATGATTTGGGGGTTCTTCAGTAGGGCTGGAATCGGGCATAAAGTGGCATAAAGTCACCCAACAGCAATGTAACCGACTGGTAGAGAGCATGCCAAGATGCATGAAAGCTGTAAATGGAAATCAGGGTTGTTCCACCAAATATTGATTTCTGAACTCTTCTGAAGTTAAATCAATAGCATTGTGTTGTTTAAAAGTGAATATAAACTTGTTTTCTTTGCGTTAATCGATTTTTTTTTTGCAAATAAATGCTCTAAATGACAGTGTTCTTAAAATTTAGAAGTAACGTTGTCAGTAGTTTATAAAATAAAACAAACATGTTCATTTTACAAAAACACATACACATACATAATAAATCCAAAGAAATTGCTAATTTTGCAGTGGTCTCTTTGATTTTTCCAGAAGAGAACAACAAATGTCAGCTCCTTGACTGCATATTAAATATCCTGACCAACTATGTCTGTTTCCTCACAGGCCTGAAGCTGCGAATGAATTTTATGATGGTGACCATGATAATGATAAAGAAAGTGATGTGGAGATCTGACGAAGAATGGATCTGACATGGGTCTTTAGCTACGATGGTGTCCATTCCTTGCCATATCTATAGTACTTGACTGCATTGTGATGAGTGTGTAAAAGCCAATTTGAATAGTTTTTCATTATGTGCACTGTAACTGTGTTTTTGGCCCTTGTGTAGAACTTTTGTCACAACAGTATTTCCTTTTTATCAAAGTTTAGCTATAAAAGGGAACTTCACACTGAGTCCTGTGTACTACAGATACTGCATTTGTTTTGAAAAGGATCAGAAATCATGTGATGAATGATTGCATTGTATTGTATGTCTAATATCTAAGTGGTTATGATTAACTGAATATTTTTGCCTTGGCTTTTTCATAATTTGTTTATAGAATGTTTCTGTAATAAATCTGTTGGAAAAGAGCCTTTCTAACTTCTTAAACTTCTATCTACACAGTCAAACCTGAACAACTGTCCATAAGTGTGCTGGATCCTCCTCAATGCCATTAGTTCATTTGTTTGTTTGTTTTTTTATGCAGTTGTTTCATGTTTTTATTGTATTATCTCATAGTTACAGTATTTTGTCATGATAGTCATACAAAAAAGAAAAAAAAAAAAAAAAAACACCTCAGAGATGAATTTATAGTATTCTCACAAAGAAGTTTACTCAAATGTTCATGTCCCATCATATATAACACAAATGATATCTGTGTTCTGGACTGTAATCAACATTTTACCAACATTATACATTTTACCAAATCCTTTGTTCTAGTAGCAAAAATTCCAACAAATATCCTTTTCAAAACATATAACATCATAGTGTACGTCAGAGTGTATCATGACGACGCTGCACACATACTATATTCCACTTCCACAGCTGACAAACATTACATCATCATCAACACACATTACAGTTGTTGCATAAAACAGTCAAGGCATTATTCTAATTCATGTAAAACTGAATAAACAAAAATAAGATACGTTTCCTTGTATAGGGGGTTCATAAATATGTAGCTTTACATGAGACTGGGCACCCATTTCCAACCAAGCAAATCGTGCGAACTAGTGTAACAGTAAAGTCATCTGCCAGGGTGAGGCTATTGATTCCACTGTAATAGTAAACTCATTTCCTATCATTCCTTGGGAAAACATCAGAGGCACTGGCTAAAGCGAATTTGACCGATAATAGGAGCAACTACACTATTTAACTGGCTCATTTACAGATAAATATACTACATCACTACTGAATAATGTCAGATGTCAGTCTCCAGATGACCAGCTGCATGAGTCTGATGAGTGTCTACAGTTCTTCACTCTCGTATAGTGGGGCGGTGTGGCGAGGACGATGCTCGGTGCTTAATGTAGAAAACTGGCTTAAGATGGGAAGGCCTTTCATCGACCTGGCAGGAGGGGTAGTCTTGTTCATTCGAGCTAGAAGAAAATAGGAATTGCTATTTAGGGCCGGGAGACAAAGCAATACACAGGCAAATTCAGGTTAACAGAAAATAATTCAGTATTTGAGTAGATGATATAACATATTAATCAGTGATATCACTGTCCTGCAGTATGACATGCATCTAAAAACATTTTACTCATTTTAAACATGCAGTCTTATGAGATCACATTAAAGGTTCAGTAAGCAATTTCTGAGAGATGAAGTTGAAAACTGAAATCAACACCCAAACAAACAATTTTGTGAAAATTTGCTAGATGTCTGTTCTGTGTGTGTGCTGAAAATAATATTGTATTTGTATATAGTCCTGGCTGTGTAAATAGGAGAACAAACAGAGTTGCTCGGACTGATCAGACTGAGCACCAAAACAATGTAGCCAATCAGCAGTAGGGGGCATATAAACTCATGATAGGGGAGGAGACAGCGTGAGCAAGCGGGACATTTGTAGAAAGACTAGAAAGAGAGATGGCTGAGATATTACCAAAGAGGAAAAGGTCAGAGGGACATAATTGGAAAAAGAAGAGTTACAATCAGGCAAGTGCTAGGACCTGCATTAATATTGGAAATCTTTCTAGCGCTGAGGAGACCTAAGCAGGAAGGCCTGAAAAAGGATTCCGAGATTGCTCTGGTTCTGCTCGATATGTAAGTAATTTAGGTTTTGCTATCTTTCACGTTAAAGATATGCTGCTGCTGTTGTTGAATCACAGCTAATTCATCCATACTTGTGTGAGCTGTCTGATGCACTAGCTGTTACAGTGATTGTCCACTGCACTGCAAAACTCTGTCTCCGCTCAGTGCCGCTGACAACACTAAAATGCCTCCGCTTTGGGGTGTCTGTATGACGGGCAGGAAGGTTAATAAATATCACTAATGACTTCTTGTGGGAAGTCACTCTCCTCACACAGCAGGCAACTCACTTTCTTCAAGCAGTGAGAGATATCCATCTGCAGACCAGCAGTGCCAGACCCACAGCCACAGGACGGAAGTGGCGGAGCTTATACAGTTAATAGAGTTGCGCAACCTATACGTATATGTAATGTTCTTTTATTGAATATGAGCTGTTTTCACATGGATTTTTCACAAATGGGATTTCTGCTTATATCTTGGTGAGGGAGTGGGGAACTGGAGCTTCAAACTCGGGGGCGAGAGGTCCCCTTGACCCTGTCCAAATGCCTCTGGCCACGAGCTCCAGGACCTCCCTTTCACAGAGCTATAGAGGATATGCATGTGATGTCACCGTCGGCCAGAGTGACTGCGGTTACGCCCACTGAGTGGCAAACGAGCTGAGTGGCAGCATTGGTTTTCAGCGTGAATGCCGCGAAAAACACACAAAACACGTTCAAAACGAGAAAGAGTTTTGCGATTGACTGTACAAATAGATTTGACAAGAAATCTGAGGTATATTTTTACAGACTGCCAAAAGCTAAAGCGAAGAGAAGCAAATGGATCGCTGCAATTCACAGAAACAACTGGACTCCAGGCAGCGAAACGTGGATTTTGCAGTTATCATTTTGTCAATATGTTGAATTTTGGGGTAAAATCATTTCCTATATATTGTATTGTTATGTATTGTATTGACAACTCATCAATTAAATATTTACCATCTTATATTCTGCATAATTGGATGTTTTTAAATAGACACTGACAAAAACTATACAAGTTTTAGGACTGGATGATATATATATAACATTGATATAAGTGATCACTTGGATTTAGACCTACCTATATTGTATTTTATATATAGTGTTCACAGGCAAATTTCCTTTATGTATTTCCCCGGCGTCAAAATCAGGCACATATAAATGTTTGGAAACACGATTCCTGGCTGCATATCAATATCCATGGATTACTGTATCTTTGGTAAGTTAAGACAGAAACAGAAAGACTATCGAGTCCAACCTTTAGTTTAATCGTTTGTTTTACTCGCATTTTTGCAGTTTCCCTGTTAAATCCAGTCATGCAGCAGGCTCTTTTGCCACTCACTCTGGCGGAAAGGGCGTCTTCCGAAAGGAAAGAGACGTCAATGCATACCCTCTATCACCCCCCAAAGATGATGTCCAATCGGCTATATGTCAATAATAAATATTTATTTATACAGGCATATTTATTTATATTATGTATTATATCTTTATTTAACGTGCCTAAACTGTATATAAGATCAATTCATCTTTCAGCGAGAAACGGTGTTTAATTTACGAACTTTTATTTTGAAATGTTAAAATAAAAAAAAAGTCAATAACATTTGGCAGAAGCAAAAGTGTTTGCGTGTTGAGACTCTGTACCTTTTTGGAGGTACCGTTCACTTTTGGAGTTCACACCCCATTTTGGATTTCTCTGGACTGCAGCTATATCTACTTGGATGGTCCATGCACTGTCCGTGTGACGTAATTTTCGTCATCAGGAAGGTCCATGGATGTCCACGCACACCGCTCGCATGCAACTCAGTTTTTGTGTCCTCGCGAACGGTGCGTGTACAGCAGCGCATGTGTGAGTGACTTGAACGCTTGAAACAAAGTCCACTAGATATAGTGGACTTATGCTTACGCATATGCTGCTCACTGTAGAGCCAATGGGTGGGACTTGATGTCCAGCTCCCCCTTGCTGGATGTAATGGGTGGAGCTAGATGGCCCAACCACACCCTAACCCTACCCTTAACCCTATCGCTAAACATAACTCACAAATTAGGTCCACAGCGATAGAGCTGGACTAGGTCAAGCTCCACTCATTACATCCAAAGAGGGAGAGCTGGACGTCATTCACCTCTGCAGTGAGCACCACTTGCATCTTTCCGCGCTCACGGCCAAAGGAGTATACTTTGAAAGGAATAGAACGTGGAAAATGAAGTATATCCTGGTCTTAAGATTATTGCCTGTGTTGCATAGCCTATTCGTGATTTCGGGGGTCCAGTGCAATGAAGGGAGGAGTGTGTTTCTTATGGGTAGGGGTGTGTTTGTTGGGATGTTGATTTCAAATATCAAGAGTGTTTCTCAGAATTCACTTACTGCACCTTTAATTGAGAGACTACTTGGAATGTTTATACTTTTATAAATTAATTTGTCCTACGGGGCTATGTAAAAATGGGGAAAAGAAATGGTGAGCATTTACAGCACCTTACTACACACTTTACAGATTCTTTACACATCCTTTACAGAATTTACATATCTATACAGATTTTAACTTTATCAATAAAAATGTTTTATAATGCCAATGCAATGCATCTAAGCAAAACTAAGCAAAAAAGTTTCAGATTTCAGTCTAAGCAAAATAATCTTCACTCACAAACGTTCAAACAAGTCTCAAAACATAAAGTGAGAAAAGTAAATAGAGTAAGTGCACTTACTGGCCACATCTAGCCTGGCATTGCATGTAGACATGCCTGCTTCATTAATGGCGGAAACAGTATACCAGCCTGCGTCAGACTTCATCACTGGATCGATGATCAGGCACTGCTTTCCTGAACTGTCCTGAGAAAGACTGACACACCAAACATGCAAATGTCAACAGAGACTCTGAAGCTTTCATCTAAATACTATCATTTACTGTAAACCAATTGGTTAAAAGTTCACAGAAGAACTGTGTTCGACTGTAACGTGTAGTGTCTGTAACAATCGCACGACAAAGAAGGGTATCAGAAAGAACAGGCTTTAACCACAGTGCTCAGGAAATAAATCAAGAACCACACAAACTGAAATGAGAACCGACAAGGGGCTAAACATAACGGAGTATAAATACAAGGCAAATAATGAGTGCAGATAATATGTAACCATAGGAACAAACGAGGACATAAATCAAAAATGAAGGAAACTAAAACTAAACAGAGCAGGGAAACAAGAACTAAGGGAAACAAAACAGGTTATCAAAATAAGTGTCGATAATCATGACACAGACCTCATTCTCATAGGGTCAATCCGCAACATTTCCTTGTCTTTCTTCCAGTACAGCTGAGGGGTTGGAGACGCAGTCACCTTACACTCTAACCTGATGGCGTCTCCCTCCAGAGCTCGAGAGTTCCTCATCTTCACCACAAATGTGGGAGGACACAACTGTTCCTGAGCTGAGGAGACAGAGTGAACTGTTACATTTATTTCAGAATCATTGTGTCCTATAATGTAAGTGGAACGGTGGTCATTAATGTGACTATGTAAATAACCAATTATATAACATTATTAGTTGGATATGATGTGATAAGATTATCCAACATCAGTCATCCTTATTCATGCATTTTAACAAGAACATTATTAACCATTTTTTAATTATTTCATTGTAGCTTGCTATCATTTGAAAAGGAGGCCACAGAATGATGGAGTCGGAATGTAAAAATACTGTCTGTGCTCAGAACGAATCAAAATGAATGAACAATTTTGTTTTAAATGACTAGTTAAAAATATCGTCCCCAATCCATGACTACAATACTACAACTGTCATTCTATCAACAAAACCATCACATCAAGGATTTACAGATGCAAATCTTTTTACATCTAAATCCACATTTAGATGTAAAAAGATTTCATCGTACTATAGACCAGGTGCGTTCCATTCGACCGTAAGTGGACTGCGAAGTGGACTTCACAGGGTATTTCGCCATCTTAAGTGAGATTCCAAACCGAAGGGTGCGAACATGTTCAGTTCGAAGGGCACTGCGAACGGCATAGGGAATAAGGGAACATCGATTCATCACTTCACAGGAAGTAGAGAGGTAAAATCACCCAACTGTCATTGCGCACCGCGTCACCAGTCAGAACTACGATGGAGCAGAGCCGTTGAAAGAGTTTTTAAACGGCTCTCCGATGGAGGAATTTACGTTTGCGTTTTGAGTATTCATAAATTTTGTTATTATTATACGAACTAAAGTATGAATGGTTATGGCGATGAGTGTTACATTTGCATATTTTAATGTATGAATAGGCATGACAAAGTTAAAGTACTGAAAAGCAGCTGAGGCTCCGTCATTTTTTATTTTACTTTATTTACCTCAGGAGTGTTTACTATGCGGCTGCGCGTGAAAAAGAAAGCGCACGAGATGAGACCCAAACCATGCTAAGAATACATTTATACAGTTAACCAAATGAGAATTTATTTTCATATGGCATGACAGTTACAGCTTCAAATCTGTTAAGAGTCCATTTTAAATTCGAAATTAAATTATAATATCTATTTATTTATGTTATATCATAATCTGCGCGACACCGTCGTTGACTTTCTTTGACGACGTTTGCAGGGCGTTCCAAATGAGTAATTATTGTAAGCGAAGTCCACTTCAACTGATATAGCTACAGTGCTCAGGGAGTAGGGAGCAGTGACCACTGCATAGGGACCCTGTCGAATGGAACGCAGCTCATGTCTACTGGCATTCAGTCGCTTAACGGCTGACATTTGGATAAGTTATGTACTCTGGATGTGAGTGTCGCGTCAAAAGCTTGAGTCTGCCGACAACAGGACAAATAGAAAAGTAAAGGAATGTTCGCTATCACATGTCCAGTTTAAACAGCTCTTTTGCGTCTCTGTACAGACTTCAGAAGATTCCAGCTTGGGAAACAAGTGGATGGTTTCATTTAATGGCATCCCAGATTGCGTCAGAGGATATGTTTGTCCGGAGCATTTTTTGTCAATAGCTATGTTTCCATCCACCTATTTTTATGTGCATTTTGGGATATCGCATAAAAAAACGCTGGATGGAAACGCCAAGATGCGCATAAATTCTAAAAATGCGCATAAAAAACTTATGCGCTCAAATGAGTAGGATAATTTTTTTATGCAACACGAAAACATGCGCATAAACTACGATGGGAAACACTTTTATCGATTCAATTCCTTGATACGCATCAAAAAAAGACATGTGACTTTGCAATGTGACGGCATAACTGGACCAACTAGCGGACCGATCTCGTTGCACAGCATCTGAAATGCTGTTTTTGGCATTCTGTAATGCCTGAGCAAAGTCTGTCTTTAAAGTGGTTCAGTTTAATTCCCTCCCTCCAGCGCCTCACACGGTTGCGTTCACAAACACCAGGCATTTGAATGCAAGATAACATGACAGCGTTTATTGTGTTTCATCTGCACGCTCTGAGGCGCAAATAATTTATTATATATGAAAATTATTATATACAATCTATTGCAGAAACGTCCATTTTTCTTAGTGATATTTAGCGCCAATGTATCAGGAAGTGACGTTTTTGTTCTCTTTGACTCGCTGGATGGAAACTGCTTTATTCGCAAATGTTTTATGCGATATTCAAAATTTGCGCACAAGTTAAATACGCAACTTTGGATGGAAACATAGCTATTGAGGCACAGTGTATTGGAAATTCACAAAGAAACTTTTGTTGACAGATGAAGCAGCCAACTGTATCGGATCTGACAGGAGCTGCATCACAAACCGTAAGTAAATTATTTCATAATGTTTTGCCTGTAAATGATGGTTTTATATATAAGGTTTTCAAAACACTTACTTGCGTGCAGTAACGAGTAGGCATTGATACTGTTTCCTATGTAATGACGTTAATCAATCATAAAAGTGGTCATTTACTGATAAGCCATAAAGAAACCGCCCCTTAAAAATGGATCATTTTAGACAGAGGGTCAGAATGAGGGTTGAAAATAGTTTTTCCGCATATATGCTAAAAAACTAAAATAATTATACTGCATAAGCATTCAAACCCTTTTCTGTGGCACTTGAAATTTAACAAAGAACCATTCCAACTTCTCTGGATCATTTTTGAGATGTTTCTATACTTGTGACAAATTAAATTTACTGGACATGATTTGGAAAGGCAATGTTTGCTTTTTAATACATTTACAAAGTTATCACAAATCCGGTTTTTGTTTTGTCATTATGGGGTCTGAAGCGCATATTTATATGGAAAAAAATAAAGCATTTTAGCATAAGGTTGCAACATGACAAAATGTGAAAAAAATGAAAGGGTATGAATACTTTCACAAGGCACTGTATTTAAAAAAAAAAAAAAAATAATAATAATAATAACTACAACACAAGCACACCATTACAGAAACTATAACTTTACTCTTATACAGGTAAGAAAAGACTGCTCACCAATCACATCCAAGCGCAGGGAGAAGTGGCTCTCTCCAGCACGGTTCTTTGCTACACATTCATATACACCTGCATGATGAATGGTAACTATCTCAATAATGAAGGAGTGGACACTTTTCTCACACACCAGCATCTTATGGTAATCATCAGGTCGGATGGGTTTCCCATCCAGATACCAAGAAATATCTGGGGTTGGCAAACCTACAACCTGCAGGAAAAAAGAAGGAAAAGCTAAATATTGGTGTGCAAATGCTACATTCACACCGTAGTCTCGATTCATCCCTACCTTAAAATCAATCCTGCAGAATCGTCCCTCTTCAACCATTAGATCTTGCGGCACTTGTATAAAACGAGGAGCAAAACACTTCTCTTGGATGGTCGAAGCCTCAGTACTGTCCCCTCCAGGACGATTTTTTCTGGACCTGCACAAGAAAAGGTGGAAATTAACTGAATGAAACCAAACTAAATTCATAAGTTGAGCGATGACAGATATAAAAATATCATTCTTATTTCTGGAATATTTTAGGCCTATAACTTGTATAAAGCCTTCTTAAATTATAAAAAGTCATACACATTGCAAAGTTAAGTTTATCAGAAAAAACAACAGTAGCACAGTAACACAGGCAGGGCTCAGAGCATCAGCTTGTACTAGAAAAGTCATTCAGGTTACACTTTATTTTGATGGTCCCCATCAGACATTCTGCTGACTATAAGTAACGTTGCACCTACATGTCAACTAACTCTCATTAGAGTATTAGTAGACTGTTAGGGTTAGTAGTATAAGTTGACGTACTTGCAAAGTTACTTCTAGTCAGTAGAATGTCTGTTGGGGAGCATTAACATAAAGTGTTAGCAGATATCAAGCAGACAGTCTACTAATACAACAATTCTAATGATAGTTAGTTGACTCGTAGGTGCAGTGTTACTTACAGTCAACAGAACGTCTAAAGGAAACCATCAAGTGTTACCGTCATTCAATATTTAATGCATTCACAAATGTCAGCCAGTGTTCATTCAGGCATCAAAACTGTTAGGTGTACATGCACTCTAATTAGATGAAAACACTTCAGATACAAACTCTAAACTGATACTGCTAATGCAAAATGACATTTACCATATTCCTCCAGGGTGGTGATCTTCTGGAGAGCCTGGCTGTTAGAATATTGCATAAAAATAACACATTTTGAATAACATTAAAAATATGATAGACAAACAAACAAACTAAGGGACCTTGTGGTGTATATACACGTTTTATTTGAATAATAGCATCATGATGAACAGGATAGCTGAAGAGCACATGGATTTTACACATGCTATTTTAGGCCCATGGAGAGGCTGTTATCTGTTGCTTTGGCTTTGAAAATTCCTGTTGTAGACAACTAGAGTGATGGTAACAAATGCGAATAAAGTATAGCTGCATAAACTGCCACTCTTGAATACCAGGGGTTTTAGCTTCACTTGTGGCATTACTTAAGTATAATATCATATCATGTAACATGGATTCTCTGTAAAGCCCAGAACACACCAAGCCGACGCTGACGAACTAGTGGCGACGAAAGCAGATTTCAGTGTTGTCTTGCGTCGACAGCGTCTGGGTCCAAAGTTGCCCTGACACACCAAACCGACGCTCGACAGCCGACGGCCAAGTAGCACGTCCATTCTGCGCCTGCGTAAGATGAAATGCCTTTCCATACCAGCAGGTGGCAGTAGCTGAACAGCCAATCAGAATGATCAGATGGCCCGACAGACCGACGAGCTCCGACGCCAATTCAACATGTCGAATCGGCCGAAAAAAGCCGACGAGGACCAACTTCAGCCAATGGTGCGGAACACACTGAGAAAACTCGGCTTGGTGTGTTCCCGGCTTAAGACACTCTAGCTTGTTTACACATGTGCAGATCATGAGCACTTGGGTATAAAGCCATGATCACTGCGTAGCATTTCGTCTTTTGACACCACATGTTACAGTGTTGTTTGGATTGGTCCGCTTTAAGTCTTTGCTCGTTACCTGAGTCTTTGAGTCCTGGAATATTATGTTGATTATTGGATTGTGATTGGACTTCCATTTATTTATATTAATGTAATAAAACTTTGCAAATGGATTCACACTGACTCGTTATGTGCAGGTGCCAAACTCATCCATCTGCTCCACTGTCAATAGAGTATACTTTGAAAGTAATACAAATGATTGAACATGAAAAATGAAGTATACTCAGGTCTTTATCATTTGCCTTAATCCTGTCCACTTCAATCAGGTGATCTGCTTTCCTGCTCTCCTTTCATTGAGGAAGGCCAAAGTAGAGGTCAATCGTCCATCACCAAGAGAGGTTAACAGCTCTAACATAAGTGATTGACTGCAAAGAATTACGCATGAAGCATGCCAGATGCCACACGTCAATTAAATAGTTAAAAAAAAAAAAAATACAACTAGCTGTCAAGTTGCATATCCATTCATAAAGAAAATATCAAATGAATTGAAAAGACTCTTGAAGATTTGAGGGAGTCTCTTCAGTTGATGTGGTTGTCAGTATATTTTCTAATCAAACTGTGTATGAACACAGTATTTAGTGAAACAAACATGATGCTGTGTGAATATAGCCATAGAGCAGTCATACTGGATTTCACAGAAACTTGGTATTTGGCAATTACATTAAACATCAAATAACTGAAAATGACAATACCTGTGCAGGCTGTGAACTGAAAGGGTTTTCAAGATCAAATACTGAGGCAGCATTATCTGCACCCAACAATCTTCTAGCCATCCGCTCCTCATAAGACATCTTCTGCTGTGGGGACAAAAATGCACTTATTCTAAGATTTTCAGTGGAGCACTTTATCACCAATAGTCAGATCAGGAACTCAGGAAAACATTTAGATACCTGACTGTTCCTTTGTTGAGGAACTTTGTTTCGTAGCTTCTTTTCAAGGTCTTGAATAAGAGCATCTTTTGAACCCTGAATGTCTTCATCTGTGGCACGAGACACTGGACGGGACACAGTCTTCTTCAAGATTGGCTTTGGCAAACTATGAAACAACCCATGGGAAAATTGTATTGCTTAAAGTTTGCTCTTTTAAAGCTCTGGAGTCATCAGAGATTTTAGTTATATTTCCTATTTTAAAGTATCAACTTTATCATTCTTTTTCAGATGTTACTCTTAAAAACCTAGTAAAGTAAAATAAAAACACATTTTGACAGAGAGCTACAAATTTTATGTGGATAACATCGCTTAGATAATATGGTCTTGGAAGTACTGTCTTGGAAGTACTGGATGAGAACTGTTTGAGTTTTGATTACAAACTTTGGTATCTTGGCATATACTAGCACATTTTGAATTATTGTTCAGATCCTCAATGTAAGTAAAAATCTCTCCTCTTTCTAGAAGAAACAACTAATATACAACCCCAATTCCAAAAGAGTTGGGACATTTTGTAAAATGTGATAAAAACCACAATCTGTGATTTGTTAATTCTCTTGAACCTTTTTTTTTTTTAACTGACAAAAGTACAAAGAAAAGATTTCACTGACCAACATAACTGTATTTTGTGAATATAAACAAATTTTAATTTTGAAGGCTGCAACACACTCCAAAAAAGTTGGGACAGAAGTAAAATAAAAGTGAAAAGATAATATAATATCCAAGTTAAACTGTTTTTAAACAGTCCACAATTGGCAGGTGAATTGGTAATAGGTGAGGATATCGTGTTTGGGTGTAAAAGAGCTTCTTAGTCTTTGCAAGAAAAGATGGGTCATGGCTCACCACTTTGTGCCAAATGTCATGAGAGAATTGTCAAACAATTCAAAAATCACATTTCTCAATGCAAGATTGCAAAGAATTTATGTCTTTCACCATCTGCCATAAATAATACTGTGAAAGATTCAGGGAATCCAGAGAAATCTAAGTCTGTATAGGGCAAGATAGGACACCTCAGTTGAATGTGCATGACCTTTTAGCCCTCAGATGGCATTGCATTAGAAACCGTCATGCTACTGTGTTAAATAAAGCAACATGTACTCAGGAGTACTTTGGAAAACAGTTGTCACTTAACAGTCTGACGCTGCATCAAGAAATGCAACTCGTATCTCTGTTACACAAGGAGAAAGCTACACATCTGTTCTATGCAGAGATGCTGCCAAGTTCTCTGGGCCCGAGCTCATCTCAGATAGTCTAAAAGACAGTGTAAATGTGTGCTGTGGTCAGATGAGTCCATGTTTCAGCTTGTTTTTGGAAAAAACTGACATCGAGTTCTCAGTCCCAAAGACGAAAGGGACCATCCAGACTTTCATTAGCGACAGGTGCAAAAGAAAACATCTGTCATGGTATGGGGGTGAATCAGTGTAAACGGCATGGGTGACTTGCATTTGTGTGAAGGTACCATTGACATGGAGGCATATATTTGAATTGTACAGAGACATAAACTGCCATCAAGATGACATCTTTCCTGGATAGCAAGACAAAGCCAGGCCTCATTCTGCATGTGCTACATCAGAGACGTTTCTAGACACTCTACACCATAGAGTGGATGTGCCTGACTGCCTGCCTACAGTCCAGATCTGACTCTTATTGAAAATGTATGGCCCATCATGAAAAGGAGAATCAGACAACAATGACCACAGACTGTTGTGCAGATGTCTTGTATCAGGCGAGATTGGGTAAATATTCCACTTGCAAAACTGCAACAATTAGTATCCTCAATTCCCAAATGATTAAAAATTGTAATTAAAAGGAAAGGTGATGTGACACAGTGGTAAACATGTCTCTGTCCCAAGTTTTTTGGACTGTGTTGCAGCCATCAAAATCTAAATTTGTTTATACTTACAAAATACAATAAAGTTGTTCAGTGAAAACATTGGAAATCTTTTCCCTGTACTTTTGTCAGTTAAATAGAGGTTCGAGAGAATTAACAAATCACAGATTCTTAATTTTATTGCATTTTACAAAATGTCCCAACTCTTCTGGAACATTACAATGTTGTAGGATTTCAGTGATAACACACTTACGTGTTGGGTGTGTAGGTTATCTGAGACACAGGTGGAGGCTGTAGAGGTGGAACAGGAGTTTTCAGGGAATCTGGAGAAATCCGGGGCAGGACAGTTGAAGGAGCATGATTCAGTGATCGACTTACTGGAGGAGACACAGGTTGTTCTTGGGCCTTTGGCGATGGGCTGTGTGACCTGGGGGAGCGCCTGGGAGAGGGCGATTGAGGTATGGAAATGCATTTTGCCTGGGAGCTCGGCAGTGAAGGCAGGACAGATGATAGGAAAGCTGCTGGTGACAGATTCTCACTGTTTGGAGCAGCCCGTCCTTTAGGAATCAAAGTCATGCTGGAGCACATTGATGTGCGAGTGGCTGCAGGCTGAGGAGGGCTCACTAATGGCGCAGCGGTTGAAGCTGGGGAGCTAAGATTGTTCGGCTTGCTGATCTCATTGTCGGGTGTGTGGTAACTGGGTAGGGACTGAATGAAATGACGAGGACGCTCATAATTAAAGGCGCTGGGGGGGTAAATTGATGGCGAGAAGGTGGGCAAGTCAGCCACATTCATGGCACTGGCTCTGGGCTCCACTGGTTGACTCAGCTTGCTAGTGGGAAGGAATGGATGTGGAACACTGTTTTTAACCCCCTTCGGTGGAGGATCAAGTTTGATCATTGAGGAGAGCTGCGTAGCTTCAGTCACCTGACTGGCAGAACTCTGTTTGCTCTCTGTGTCCGCAAGAGACTTAACCTTTTTGATGCCAGACTCCGGCAGCCTGTTTGGAAAGAAATATTTGGCTTTGGTTACTCAGGTTAACATGTGTTTCAAAAATGCAGTTCACACTGATTATTTGCAGCCAAGTGACCTAATTCAAACAAAAGTGACAGAGACCTTAGTATAGCAAAGTTTAGTATAGGTTAATTTGAATGTAAATTAACAGTGTTGCCATGTGTTGACTACAAATAGGAGTGTAAACAGTGAATCCCTCATGATCAGCAGCTTTGTAGCCTACATCAGTAGAGTAGGACCTCCTACTAGTAGTCTCAGCCTCAGACGTCATACCCACGGACCGTTGGCTGAACGTCTGATGCATATGGCACACTTAACTGGAAACACTTCAGGATTTTTGAAGTCATCATTTGGTTGGTTGAATTCTACAGGATGTCCAGGAGACGTGTGTCGCGTTCTTTAACGGTCCCCTGGAAACAAATGCCATGATGCCAAACCCCCTCGTAGAAGAAGAACGCTGTCATGTTTACAACTGTGTGCTTACCAGGATCAACTAAATGCTGGATTTTCAAAAGTATGTGACGTTCGCGGCTCCATTGTTGCAGTAAACTTGCACAACATTCTTAAATTAATCATTTTGCACGCTGGTCTGTTATTGTAGGGACATCGACTTTACATTGCATGCCCCTAAACATGACACGGAACAAAACGAACTGTGATTGGTTGGGTTACATGTCAGTCAAACGTCCTTTTGGGCGGTCCTTGGGGCCAGTGAAAGCTGCAATAGAGTCCAGACCTTGTGCTGTCAGTCTGAAGGTAAGGCTATGCAAGACTATCCTACTAGCAACCAGGGTTATGCACCTTTCAGAGCTGTATTAAGAATGCTTTTAAATTACCATTCAGTTTCATCTGAATTAAAGTTAGAAATACAACCAGTTTGATCAGCATGGGCAGCACGTGAGTTAAAAGATTGCAGCCTCTAGCATCAGTCGCTAGTGCACCTCTTGAGGCCAAGGGAGTGAGGTTTAATTGTTACTTTCTGGTCTCCGTTACACAGTCAGGAACTATAACTGAATTAGAATTAGCAGAATTAAAATTAATTGACATAGGCTTTATGCCGAATGTCACATGAACAAACCGGAAAAACGGTCTTGCTGCATCTGCTTGTCGGAGAAAGTTTTAATGGCAGTGGGAACTGATGGCGATATCTATGGACTTTTAAGGTAATCAGCTAACTTAGTTCTTTTTATTGTTGTTGTTTTATTCTATTTAAATATCTAATTGTTAGTGAGAAGAAAAATAAAAAAAAACTTATAGATATCAATCTGCATATGCAATGGACATCAGTTATGCTCATCTTTGTTCACTCCTTTGAAGGTATCTTGAGTAAAAAGGCTTGATATTTAATGAAGTACATACAAAAGACCTGAAATGGAAGCGATGCAACCTGTTTTACAGGATACAGTAGTTTGTTGCTCATAACCCCCATTCAAAGAAATGTAAACAGGCTAAATAAGTGTGATTTTGCAAGAAAAAGTTATGTCTGTCATGCTGGCCTGACTCTGCCATGTTTTAAAATTAGTAAAATAATAATAATAATAATTTATGCACATATATAACAGTGAACCTGAGCCATCTTAAATGTTAGAAATTATTACTGAATTAAAGTTACCATGAAATCAAAAACTGATAATTCTTGTTATGAGTGGGATACTGCAGTATTTATCATAAATATTATCTGTGCATATCATTTTTTTTTTAAATTCATGTGCACTCATAATCTTTAATCAAAAAGAGTGGGACAACCTGTCACTCACATGAGATCAACCAATAGCAAACCACAATCATCCAATCAATTCCCCATGGACAAAATCAAGCCCCGCCCTACATTTTTTCTTATTCCAGAAGTCATTTCACACGGATAGACTTTATAACAGGGAAGAAAAGACTATTGCAACTTCTGTTTAATGCTGACTTTAACCTAAAGTACAAATGTATAATTTGTTTATACATTATATAATCTTTTTTACTCTATAATGAACATGCCATACTGCTGGTGCTGGTGTGTCCCTGTGAGGAAGCTATGTGGCTAAAAAAAAGTGTCATGGGGCAGCAACTGACAGACATGCCAGGTGCAGTTCATTTACAGCTACACTGGCACTCAGTTACCCTGTTTGGAGGTCATTGTGAATAAGAGTCCAAGCACACTAAATGACATTCACTTCAATTCAATAATATAGAAAACACAATGTATAAATTTGAGATGGCGAAATCACTGCTTAATATAAAAGCAGGTTTATATTGATATTCATATTATTTTTTTCCAAGCAAGGTATAAATATATAATAATATTCAAGCAAAATATTTATTTATAAAAAACAAACAAAAACAAAACAGGAATAGGACAAAATGTTTTAACATTAACAGCTGTGCTATTCTGATCAGCAGCTAGAAAGTCAAGTCAAGTCACTTTTATTTATATAGCACTTTATACAATACAGATTAAATTATCATCATAACAACTTGAATGTGACCAAGAATTTAAGAATGACTTAGTATCTGGCATGTCCCTTTTGCTTTATTGACAGCAGCACTTAAGCTGACATGAACAAAACTTGATGATCATGTTATCCAGCATGATTTGAGAATATTCAAAAGAGCATCTTGAGCTTTAATTGAAAAACATTTGAGTGCCTGTATAGAGTTCAGAGTCAGTCACAAATTTGCTTTATTATTTTTTATTTAGTGACTTAGAAATAAGTGCAGATCTCTTTATATTATCTAAAAACTTTCTTTGCTGTACATTTTTGAAAAATTCAAGTTTTTATTTAATTATTTTAATCACTTGCAGGTTTACATTAAAATGTGAGCCTTGTACAGGGTTAAAAACTTTCTTTATCACAACACAAAAAGCCAAATCCTTAACAAATATATTAAATAGTTTCTAAACTAACAATGTATTCTATACACAAACACACAGCAATGAGTTAAAGGTCAAAAAGCTTCAGCAATGAACATAGAGTCATTATACTGTATGACCTACAGGGGTTAAACTTACAGTTTATAAAGCAAAGAACACATTTCTACTAAACAAGGAAGGCAAAATAAGGACTGGTTATGCATTAACAGAATGATTAAATTGAAATATTAGAAAAATAAAGTTGTTATAACAGATATATTGATTTTCAGGTTATTTTGACTGTAAGAAAGTGTAAAAGATTATAATTCAGATTAGAAATCTTGTGCTTACCTGCCCTTTGAAATGATTTTGCTAGCCAGTAAAGTTGGTTTGAAAGGTTGAAGGTGTAGTGTGATTCTTTGGCATCTGTTCACTCAATGAGACACTGTTGGGCTGTTTATCTATAGAAAACTATGTGAGCAGCAGACACACGCCCACTCCATTCCTGAACAACTACCCATTCAACACAAGAATAATGCATAGACGTACCCCCAGTTTCACTGACAAGGCTTAAGCTAGTCCTAGACTAAAATGCATGTTTGAGCTGTTTTATCTGAAAGCAACTTGCACTGACATATCTTAAAATATATCAGTGCCATTGTTTTGTCTCAAGATGCACACCAGTAATGATTTTTTCTTTTCTTTTCTAGTGAACGTTTATAAAAGCTACTTAAATGCCCTAATTGAACTAAGGCCTGTTCTCTAAATCTTTTCACTTGATTTATTCTTGTTGTAAAGTGTTACAGTTAGCTGCAGTAATCTAAGAGAGATGATTCAACTGACTTTTAATGAACACCAGGGAAAACCGAGAACAACATGCTATAACATAAAGTTAACACTAGACAAGGAACTAAGGAAAACTCAGGGCTTAAATACACAGTGAGGCTAATCAACAGAACTAGAGACAGATGCATAACAATCAGTAACCATAGAAACAAACAAGTATCGGGAAAAAAGGCAAACGGGAACAGAACCAAACCAAAACTCTGAATTTTGATAACTCTATGTACCATAATAATATTTCACAAGTTTGTTTGCCCATATAAGTAATCTTAAACTATTGGTGTTAAACATATTTGGCTTGCTGTCACAGTGCAGAGGCTCGAGGAAGCAGCTTCAACTCAAGCTCTGATATACCCCAGGGACTACTAGTGCTTGGATGATAAGTTTGGATGGGTGCTTGTCGATTTTAATTTATATGATTTTATTTTTGTCCATGAGAATTGAAAACTTTGGGTAAAACGCAGCACTCGTCACTTTTTGTTTTGTTAATGCTTTTACATTTTTAAATTTCCTTTTAATGTTCAATGGTTGAAGGGTGAGTAGAGTAATGTTATCTCATTGTACCCAATTTTTGAAAATGATTATTGCATTCAGAAAGCAAAACTTTCGCTGATTGTTTACAGTTTAATGAAAATTACTCCTATAATTCATGCAAAGCATCATGGGGCATAGGAAAAAGGTGGATAACTCAAACGAATGGGGCTGTGTTTAACTCCACTTTTAGACGTACACTCGCAAACGTCCCTAAACACTTCCCCTTGGGGTAATCCCCACCGCAATTTTGAAGTGCATTCAACTTCGTCAAGTGGACGAGGGAAGTTTATTTAGACAGACCCTCGACCCCTCAATTTTGACAGAGGGAGCAAGTCTATTTAAGGTGTTTCTCAATACTCAGATTGATGCTTCCTTGTTTCCTTGCTCCTACGTCCTCAAGCCCATGACCTGGAAACTGATACAACTCAGCCATCTTGAAGGACATCTCATTTCTCTAATTGCACCATGAGGAGGTGAGGAATGAGAAACGAGGAAGCATCCTGAGGGGTCATGAGCGAGGATACACAGGTGTATCCTTCCCTTGCATCCTAAGGGGGTGGAGCTGAGATGCAAGGAAAGAAAGTGAGGAAATGAAAAGGATGCACAAATAAGAAATGGGAAGAAATGGGTGTTTCTCATTTCTTATTTGTGCATCCTCTTTTCCTTTCCTCAATTTCTTTCCTCACGTCTCAGCTCCACCCCCTGTAGGATGTGAGGGAAGGATGTAAGAAAAGAAAATGAGGACAGAGGAATCGAAGGAAACTTATTCGTATAGTGGAATATTTTTGATCTCTCGTGCGTCATTTCGAAGCATCATCAGCTGCGCTCAAAGGATCTGCCCTTATGTTGTTGAAGAAATTAATAAATAAATATAGCTGCAAGCAGCAATTATCGGGGCCAAGCACAAAGAGCATGATAAGCCATGCCAACATGACTGGGAGTGTCAGACCAGCTGCAACAAGAAGCAAGTAATGACAATTAAAGATGATTTTAGGCAAATTGGCCGAAAAATCATAAATACAGTCATTAGAAATATGATTGAAAGGTTTACTACAGTCGACCAATAGGTGTCACTGTGACCAAACTGATGTGGTGTGGTCAGAGTAAGGTGACAACGAAACATGCAAAGTTTGGTGTCAATGGGGCGAAGCAGTGCAGAGATACAGCCTCAGAGTCATTTTGGCATCATCCTCAACTTCGTTGCAGCGGTATACAAAAACGGTTTCGTCTATCAACACAAAATCCATAACTTTTTGCCAGCACAGTCGGAAGATGATACGATTTGATTTTGGTGAAAATCGAACAAACGGTCTAGGAGGAGTTTGAAAAAGTATGGTAACACTTTAGTATAGGGAACACACATAAACTATTAACTACGACTTTTCCCTCAATAAACTCCTAATTTACTGCTTATTAATAGTCAGTAAGGTAGTTGTTAAGTTTAGGTATTGGGTAGGATTAAGAATGTAGAATAAGGTCATGCGGAGTAAGGCATTAATATGTGCTTAATAAGTACCAATAAACAACCAATATACTAGTAATATGCATGCTAATAAGCAACTAGTTAAAAGACCCTAAAATAAAGTGTTACCAAAAGTATGTTTTGAAAGAAAATCAAAATGGCGGACAGGAAGTTTGGCTGACTATTGCAAAATTGGTATCTATGTTCTAGGCATGACCCAATGAATCTATTGAGACAAGTTTCATTACAATTAGGCTAATTTAGTCAAAAGTTATTAGCAATTTTGTAAATTACATTATAACTTTTGACCACAAGGTGGCGCTGCCTCGAAACTTTTTGAGTACTGTCAGGGCATGGTGCCGAAGACACATACCGGGTTTCGTAACAATGCGCTAAGGCGTTCATAAAATATAGCATTTTATATCATAATACTGTATTGTAGTTAATGGCAATTTCATGTTTTGTTCAATTATAGCGCCACCAAGAGGCACAAACCCACCACTTTTTTATGTGTCCTCAGAGTGAGCCCATACATGTGTGTGTCAAATTTGGTGAAAATATCTCTTTTTGTTTTGGAGTTATAGAAATTTATATGTATGAGAACATAAAAAATGACCCATAAGACAACTTTGATTAAATTTTTTTGCCACTTACTATCAAAATTTTGACATTTGGGCACTAGAATACAGTTAACAAACTATGATTGCGAATTTCCTACGGTGGTTTCATCTCGATCGGACTAATGGTTTCGAAGATATTCGCAAAAGTTTTTTTAAGCACTAAATCACCACGTTGTACAAACCATAAGGCAAAACCTAGCATGTTTGGTATCGATGGACTCGGCAAGGATTCAGGAGTTTAAGGAGATGACTCCACCGTGAAAATAAGACAACCACATCCAAAGTTATAAGCATACAAATAATTTAAACACTGGTCCGAAACTTCTCAGGCTCCTTCAGGGCATCGTGCTGATGACCCATACTGAGTTTCGCAACGATACCCTAATGCGTACATAAAATACAGCATTTTAGAACAAAATTCAAATGGTCGATGGCCAAAATGGCCGATGTGAGAAAAATGGATATCATTCAACTCAGCATGACGCCCCGAATCTAATGAGACCACATTTAATGCATATAGACTTTGAGAGCGAGTGCATCCTGCCCATTTCTGTTTCCTGCACTGAGCCTGTCTCTGTTATCAGTACTGAAATTGTAGAATTTGAATTCCCGCCCTGCCTACCGCGCACATCTCCTCTGCCTGTTTTAAGTCTGTCTGTTCCGTGTCAAACTAGACGTCCATTTCTGAATTTTATGCCTGTCCCGTGTGACCCTGTTAAGCCTGTCTGTTTACCCCCACCTGCACAGCCCAGTCCTCAGCCCTTTGGCTGCCTCTCTGGTCATCATTGGTTCGCCTTGGTCAGAGTATCCGCCAGCTCAGCCCATGATGATCGACCCAGTAGCTCCACCTAGGACCTCCGTGACCAACACTCCTCCTAGGCCTGTCGAGCAATCTGCTCAATCTGTGTCACCTCTCTCCCTTGGCTCCACCTGGGACCACCGTCCCTTCGGCTCCACTGGGCTTCCTCGTCCCTCCAGCTCCGCCTCGGTCAGTTGTCGGTCTGCCTGCAACACAGACTTCTGGTCCTTCACCTGCACCTTGTCCCTCCACCCCTTCTGCTCCATTGGGCTCCGCCTTCCCTCCGGCTCCACCTTGGTCCTCGGTCACTCCGCCTCCATCTCAGTCCTCCGGCGCTCTGGCTTCACCTCAGTTGCTCATAGCTGCAGCTCGCTCTACCCTCGAGGACCTTCGTCATCACCCGGTCTCTACAGTTCCGTGGCTCCACCTGAGTCTCCACTGACAGCTCCATCTCAGTTAGACGTTTCCCTGGGTCCTGCTGCCAAGCCTCCCCCATGGCTCCTCCCTCCATCGTCTCCGCCGTGGGCCTGTGTCCTGGCCCTTCTGCTGGGGGTTCCACCCTGGCTCCTCCTGCCTTCATCTCCGCCCTGGCTTCTCCTGCTTTTGTCTCCCCCCCGGCCCAGCCTGACCTATGTCCCTGCTCTGCGTCTCCCACCTAAGCCCCCTCAAGCCATCCTCTGTTGGAATCCTATGTTATGTTTTTGGGATGTTATTATTTAGGTGAGAGGTCTCGCCTTCTTAAAGGGTTTTTCCTGGGTCAAAAATGGTCTTCGGTGGTGTGGGTGAACCACCGTCCATCTACACACAGTACAAAGTTATCCATGTGAACTCTGAGCCCAGCACTGACAAGAAATCCATAATAAATGCAAAGAAACCGTTTGTAATATTAACTTATTCATGAAATAAAAAAAGATCATAAAACAAAGTGCTAACAAGAACTATTTTATATTTAAAAATCTGTATGTAAAAAGTCACTGAGGGACTGATTTGAAAAATTAGTAATAAAATGAACAACAAAGTAACACATAACATAAAAAAAGTGGCAGAACTATTATACTCCTTAATGCACGGATCATTTGACATACAGTATCAGATTGTTTTGTTCCATCCTTTGCTATGGTTATCACTGTCAATCAGATTGAATCTTTCATTTAAATACGGTTGTCAATCCAGAATCTTGTGTAGTGCAATGTGTGCAGCATGAAAAATATATATTATATACAGAAAGCGAGCAAAGATCGCTACTATTATAAATCATTATATTATATTACAAAGAACTGAACTTTTCTGCATGTCTTTTTAAAATTTTGATAAATAATGGCACAGTCTCAGTTTTCTCAGGTAACCTAAAAATGTGCTTCATATTTAGTAACTTCTGAATTAACTGCTTGTTTTCAGAAATATGATTTAATGACACTAAGTTACATCAAGGGTCAAATAAAATAGAAATAGCACTTTAAAGTTACAAGACTCAGTTGGCATAATCATTATTCATCTACAGCAGATGCGACAGAGACTGTTATTCTAGAGTCAGATAATTCAGCCACTCATGAAGGTGCTAAAAGAACATTGTTTATGCAGCACCTTAAGAATAAAATAAAAGGCAGACACACGAGTGAAGATAAGCAACTGTATTAGTAACAAAGCAGCCAGGAATAAAATGTCAAAAGCAATCGACTGTCAATCCCATGATCTATTATATCCCATAACATCAACAACAATAATAACAAGTAAGAACTAAAGGGTAATAACAAAATAATATATAAACTATAATATAAACTTTAGGCTGCATAACATTTAAAGCAACTGCAATAAACCTCAAATTTCAGGCACTAATGGCCTGAAGTATTACTGAGTGTTGAGTCTTTGTTAGATTAACAGTTCTTTTCTTTTTCCCCAAAATTGCCACAGTAGCATTCCTGACTTGCTACAAATCAAGCTTCTTAGGTGGCTTGGATGAGTGACATGCTCAAATTCCCAGCTGGAGGCAAAACGCCTAAACAGAGCACCAAACTGAGCACCAAAATTCATGCTATTTCCGTTAATAGCTTTTCAGAGCTTCGTTTAGGAACTTTGGGTCCAAACAAATCCTCAGCTTGTCTGTTTTTCTTTACAATCACCATGTTGCTGATCCAATCTGTCGGCTCTGTAACATCTGTAATATGACCCTCTGCCTGATACGCATCCAGTTGGGCTTTGACTAGGTAAAATGGGTTCCAAAGTGCACGTTTTTGAAAAAAAAAAAGAAAAAAAAAAAACCGATACCGTTATCATCTTCAAGTAAATTACAAAAACGTGAATTTCTGAAAACAGTGACATCATGCGCATGCGTATACAGAGTTCAGTCAATAGGCATGCACAACTTGACAACGAAAACAATAATGGCGGACTACAGGACTGCGTTTGTGCTGCTCAAGATACTGAGTTTATTAAAGCTTCTCCAGCAAAGTGTAGAGTTACTGCACCACTACTACGACCAGCAGAGATACATTATTTACATATGTCAAAATCCAATTTTCGTTGCCAACTAATTCTAATTCTGACCTTGCCAACTACTGGCCTGGCATGCATAATACAGTGTTTTTTGTATTATTTGTGAATCTGTGTGAAAGGGGATCATTTTGACAACTATCATTACTATTTCACTATCATTTCATTAACATGAAACTTTTCAAAAAGGTAAAGGGAAAAATTTCTGTTTTTTAGTACATTGTTGCATGAACATACCCTCAAAAATCTTTTTTTTTTTCTCATGTCTTTGTGTTTGCCCTGCCTCTCCTATTGAGCTCTTTTGTACTCTAACCAATAAAGTATTCCAACAGCGACTGATTTGGCTGATATCATTCAAATGGCTTTTCAAACACATTTTGTGTCTGCCTTTTGAACTTTCTTTTTCTTTTTTTCTTTTTTTTTTTTTTTTTGACAACAGAAGTGTGCAGCAGGGCACACAAGCAGCTTACAGGGAAAAGTGGTTGCAAGGCTTTTTCGTCTGGACTTCTTGATTTTCTGTACTCCCTGTTTGACAACAAGGCACCGTCTGACAGCAAGGCACCAAGCCAAGAGGTCATCTGCACTTTCCCACTTTTTTTTTTTTTACAGATGTCTTAGCATTACTTTACTTTCCAAATGTGGTGTTTGTGTGCTTTTTGTGAATTTCTGTCTAGATTTTAAATCTGATCTTTGGATTACATGTTGACTTCTACATCTTAAAATTTTAGCAATGACTCAAATGCTAAAAAAATATCCTACCGTGCTGCAGGGATGGCAGTCTCTTCCTCAGAACTGTCAGGCCATTCTGGAGGAGGAATTAGTGTGTCTTGTAGTAACAAGGGATGGTCATCTTGCTCTAGTCCAGCTGAGCTTATAGAGGAAGGCTCATCCTCATCTCCCAAAACCTCCTCTAGGTCTTGAAAGAACAGAATTATATTATTAAACATTAAATGTAGTATATTTCTTTCCCTTGTCGTTTTAGATAAGTAGATCAATTATATACATATATATCAATCAAATACATCAATTCATCAGTAGGCCAAAATAGAATCTGCTGCCTTGTTTTTCTGCTGAATTCCATGGAATGGATTTACACTTGGTACAATGTATTACCTTATTGGTGGTGGAAAGTTTTATCAAGTTGGCCAAAATAATTTATATACAAACACACACTTAAAAGATTTCACTTATAAATTGCTTGTAAATTTCACATACAATTACAAAGAAATGGCAAGTGACACATTGAATTAAATAACACATTCTGAAGTAGAAAAACTGAAATATTTACAACTTTATATTTCAGTGTGGCAGGGAATGCAGAATTTAATGAATAGCAGGTGTTCTAGTTATGTGTACTCCTTCCAAGGTTCAGATTGTGTGGGACCATTGAGATAAATCTTTTGTGTTTGTTTTGTGTGCCTACACGAATCATCATCATATTGTGTCAAGTAAATTAAGCTTTGTGTTTTCTTTCATCATCTTGTGTTCGAGATCCACCTATGGGAAGGGCATCCGTATATGACCTCTGCAGAAGCATCCAATTGCACCAAGTCTGGCTTGACAGTCTGACCCAGTGCCAGGTAAGGGACCGCCCCATACCAAAGTGCATAAAGCACCTGCACGCACTACCTTTCCTCAGTTATCATTTGCTTCTCTTGACCTCTGGAATATTTTCTCTCAGCTTGTGGTTTTACGGACTTCACCATTGTCTATAGGAGGACACAACTTTTTGGATCAGCCTCCACCAGACTTTGAGCTGGGCTGACCAAAGTGACCTGGCTCTTTTCGAGATGTCTTTTCTGATAGATATATTAGTGAGCCACTCAGCCCCAGGGACGAGGACGATGCTGGCCTTCTCGATGGCTCAGAAGACAAGGACACCATCCCGTTATCTGTAACGCCTCAGGCTAATGCTCCAGCTGCTTTACCCCATTCTGTCCTCTTTGAAGTTTGTGAGCGAGTGGCCGTATCCTCCCTGCTTGTGCAAAACACATGAAGCATTGCTGGGGAGACTTGAAGTTAAGAATATGGCCTCTCTCGGCAGGGGTTACCCCAGCTATCGAGACCACGTCCATCCAGCAGGCCTCTTATAAAGCCTCGGCCTTGGCTGTAAGAACCCTCAATGTTTCCTCCCTGCTTTCTCCACCCACTATCTGGAAGGAGTTCATTACAGTTAATGACCTTGTTCTTCATAATGCCCATCAAGCGGTCCAATCTAGCGGGCATTATATGGCTCTCTCGTGGTCGGAGAACATGCACTTTGGCTTAATCTATCTGGTCTCCCTGATAGTCAAAAGCATCTCTTTAGTCCTGCTGTCGCCTTAATGCAACAGCCCTGTGATGAAAAGGAGAAGGATGAGGCTTTCAAATTTTGCCTTTTAAGAAAGCCTGAGCCACGCCAGACACCCTCTGTGTGGAGACCTAACACCCCTGCTACTGGACGCCATCTCCATAATGAAGGTGGGGCTAATATATCCTGTAGCAAGCCGTCGGCCCAGTAGAATAACCCCCTCTTGCTAAGCCCTGGGAAAAATGTCTTTGGCCGCTGTCACAGCCAAGAAACCCCCTAAACGTAAGCAGCCAGTCTGATGCACGGCCACAGGGGGCCATGTTCACGGGCGACCAGCCCTCTGGACACCAGTTCTGCCCATCGTAGCAGCGCAAATTAATGTCTGGTTTAAAACATGCTTTTTTGGGGAGGTAAATAATGGTGCAAATACCAGTAAATTGACAAGCACAAATCTAAGTAAATCACCTTGCATGATTCATTTAAATGCTTTGCAGACTGTTGTGCACATTCATGTCTTTTGGAGGAGGTGTGGCTTTGGAAAGCGATCTGAAGGGAGGGTAGGATCTTATGCTTTCAAATCTAGCTTGCTATTGCTAGCCTCTCCAAAATTGCCTACCCTACCCTACCTACCCTACTCTACTCTTTTTTAGTATCAAGCACGTCCGACAGGAGACTGTATATTAAGACAGACACATTACATGATTTGACTGATTTGGATGTTATGTAGGATGCTAACAGAAAGGAAAGTAACAGAATGCGGCATTGTGTTAATAGTTGAAAGCCAAAATAAAAAACGAAAATAAAATTCTATTAATCTCACACTCCTAATCATTAAATCATCTTTGAGAGCAAGGAGGTGGTTCGGGGGCCCTTGCGTACTTTGCAAATAGGGAGGACCGGCACTGTATATAGACGACTGGCTGATTATAGTCGATTTGAGAGAGAAAGTGATCCAAGACACACATCACAGCGCTCAGCTTCAGAGTGAAAGAATGTTATATTTCTGGGTCTGAAGATAAATTCAATTACAATGCATACACATCTTTCGCGAGAACGCATTCTCTCCTTAATGAATTGCCTCTCACAATTCAGAGAAAGACTGAGGGTACAATATCGCACATCTCAGGCTACAGGTCTTATGGCTTCAGCTGTCCAGGAGGGCAGAACAGTGAATGTGGTGTGGCCAAGCACACCTCACTCAGCCCATATACAGTAAATGATTTGGAGCTCCTAACTGTGTGGAAGACTCTGAAACATTTTATGCCCCGCTTGCAGGAGCATCATGTGCTGGTACGCTGTGACAATACCACAGCTGTAGCATATATCAACTGGCAAGCGGGGATGCGCTCCTCCAAGCTCTATGGAGACTGGCACCTCCATACGAAAATGCTTATTGTACTATGTTCTTCTCACTATGGAACGAGGCATGGACGTGCTGGCCCATCCGTAGCCCGACTTGTTGCTCTACGCATTTCCTCCCCTTTGCCTAATAACACAGACTCTGGCCAGGGTGAAAGAACAGAGCCTGACTCTGATTTTGATAGCACTCAGGTGGCTCAAAGCACCTTGGCTCGCAGAGATTACCCCCCTGCTGTATGCCCAGATGTGGCCCCTCCCATTATGTACGTACCTCTTGTCCCAAGCGAACGGGGAAATTTGCCACCCTCATCCAGACAGGGTTGCCCTCTGGGCCTGGCCCGTGAGAGGGCAAATTTAAACACATTGGGGCTCTCTCCACGTGTTACTGCCACTATTCAGAATGCTACGGCCTCTTCTACACAATGTCTTTATGACTGTAAGTGGCATGTGTTTGAGGAGTGGTGTAAAGGGCGCTGGCTGATATCATTTCAGTGCTCGATTCTGATATTTTGGTTTTTCTGCAAGACCTTATGGATGATGGAAGAGCTTTTTTCTACTATTAAGGTCTATTTAGCAGCTATTGCTGCATTTCATATTGGGTTTGACGATACTACGGTGGGGCAACACCCCCTTATTCATAGATTTATGAAAGGCTCACTTTGTATGGTGTGCTACTTTGTGACGTGTCATGCACCACCTTTCCAGGTGACCGCCCTCTGGCTTTCAGGGCCTCACTGTGAGTTTATTGGGCGCAACGGGGGAGCTGTTTATATCTCCCATTTGTGGATCTTGAACAGATGATAATATAACAAAACGGGAAAAAAACACATAAAAACAATAGGTTACTGTTCAAAACCCCAGTTCTCTGAAACATTGAGTGGAGAGATCCACCAAGCTTGCACTACTTGCTGCACAAGAAGCAAACATGCTCACTGAGGAAAATCTCTCCACTTGATGTTTCAGAGAACCGGGGTTACGAACAGTAACCTATTGTTTTTATGTTTTTCTTTTTTCTTTTTTCCGTTTTGTTATAATATACACTACCGGTCAAAAGTTTGGAATCGGTAAGATTTTTAATGTTTTTAAAAGAAGTTTCATCTGCTCACCAAGGCTGCATTTATTTAATTAAAAATACAGTAAAAACAGTAATATTGTGAAATATTATTACAATTTAAAATAACTGTTTTCTGTTTGAAAATATTTTATAAAGTAATTTATTCCTGTGATCAAAGCTGAATTTTCAGCATCATTACTCCAGTCTTCAGTGTCACATGATCCTTCAGATATCATTGTAATATGCTGATCTGCTGCTCAAGAAACATTTATTCTGTACAATTGTACAAAATATTTGTGTACAATATTTTTTTTTCAGGATTCTTTGATGAATAGAAAGTTCAAAAGAACAGCATTTATTTGAAATATAATCTTTTGTAACATTATAAATGTCTTTACTGTCACTTTTGATCGATTTAATGCATCCTTGCTGAATAAAATATTAATTTCTTTAATTTCTTTTCAAAAAAATAAAAATAAAAATTCTTACTGACCCCAAACTTATGAACGGTAGTGTATAATGTTACAAAAGCTTTGTATTTCAAATGCTGTTCTTTTGAACTTTCTATTCATCAAGGAATCCTGAAAAAAAAAAGTACACAACTGTTTTCAACATTGATAATAATCATAAATGTTTCTTGAGCAGCAAATCAGCATATTAGAATGATTTCTGAAGGATCATGTGACACTGAAGACTGGAGTAATGATGCTGAAAATTCAGCTTTGCCATCACAGGAATAAATTACTTTATAAAATATATTCAAACAGAAAACAGTTATTTTAAATTGTAATAATATTTCACAATATTACTGTTTTTACTGTATTTTTAATTAAATAAATGCAGCCTTGGTGAGCATACGAAACTTCTTTTAAAAACGTTAAAAATCTTACAGATTCCAAACTTTTGACCGGTAGTGTACTTTTGTAAAATTTATGGCATAATCATTGAATCATATATAAATTATACATTCATTTAGATTGATATATTCATGTTTATTGATTTGTAACCATGCATTGAATCAAACAAGCAAGTTACCTGTATATACTTCAAGCATGGCACTGCATGTTGCTGTTCCAAACTGATTTGATGCTGTGCATTTAAATATTCCAGAATCTTCTGGATAAGCCTCTGTGATCACTAGGGTGCACAATTCCTCTGCAATAAAACAAAGAAGAGTTTAAAGCCTAATATTTGACAAATATGTTTATGTCTCAAAAGATGAATAAGTCCATCCCTTTATGCACCATCCAATTGAGATAAATGTCTACTCACCAGGAACAGAAGCTGAACTTGCCTCTGACAAGGACAAAAATAAAGTAAGAAACAGTTTTAGTTTATTGACTTGTACAGAAACTAGTAAGATGATTTGTGTCTATTACTTTAAAGGAACAGTTCACACAAAAATTAAATTTCTTGAAAATCCAAACCAATGTTGGTATTTTTAATCCTTTCTATCCAGGTTAAAAAGTGCACAAATGTCACTGATGCCAAAACCTCCATCTCAGCCTTTTTTTTTTTTTTTTTGAATAGTGAATGCAAAAGATACAACTTAAATTTTGGTCTTCACACTGAATACAAAAGATACAACTTAAATTTTGGTCTTCACACTGAATGCAAAAGATACAACTTAAATTTTGGTCTTCACACAAAGCTATTGTACAGGTTCAGAAGACTTGGAATATTGCACACAAGTCATATGGATTACTTTTATGGTGCTTTTATATTTGTCCATTTAGAACTTAACAGACATTGTCACTATGATCTGTCATTGTATGAAAAGAGCTGTCTAAAGATTCTTCCGAAATTTCTACTTGTGTGTTGACCGCATTTTGATTTTGGGGTAAACTATTCCTTTAAACAACAGAGAACATGTCAAATAATGCTACATCTTCCACTGACTCTTTCTAAGAATACGGAAGTCTGCCGAATCAAGGATTTGCTCATTCTCTCTGAACCAGGAGATCTGCAGTGGAGGAGTTCCTCTGATCCTGCACTCCAGAACCACCAGCTGTCCCTTCACGGTGCTCACGTCATGGAGACGCTGTCAAGACACAACCATGTCAGAGCTCACAGCATGGTAATGAATTGTCAAATCACAACTTGATACTGATCCAGTGAACTTCAGGTTTATATTATTGTTTATTACCTTGACATATGTTGGAGAAACTCCAGCATTTCCTGAACCCTGATTTGTGTTCTGAACCTGAAACGTGACAAAAACACAGATCAACAATCTGTGTTTAGGCTGGAAGTGCGGTTATTTATTAAAAAAAAAAAATTTAAAAAAAAATGTCTCTAGTTTCTCCTACTTTCTCTGCTTCCTCCAGTTGAAAAACAACATGCTTGATAGGCTGGCTTGATTAACTGGCTGTTGGGCTTTTTGCAGATGCCAAATATACTGTAGCACTTCACATTTTTGTCAAAGAGTGCCCCTAGTCTCATCAGGGCCACTGTCCCGCAGAGATTAGCTCCATCCCTAAGACGCTAAAATGCAATCTCTACTACTTCTTGTGCACTCAAAAAAATAAATTGTTGAATGAACGTGATTTAATCGTAGCACCCATTATGCATCTAATCAAATCAAGTAAACTTGGACTGCTTTGAATATTTTATATGAACACAATATACATTTGCAGATTAAACATGGTTTTAATATGTCAACGTAACTTCTTTGCAACTAGTTGGATCAAAATGTTTATATGGTGTTATTGTGGTAATGCACTTTAATTCAACAAAATTCTGCATTGTTACATCAACTAGTTAATGTCTTGTTCATGTATGGTTTTGGTAGTTTAATGAATATCTATCTTGTTGTTTCAATTAGATTTGAATTTAAATTGATTTATTCAAATAATCCTACAACTAATGCTTTTTGTTTAGTCCTGTAATTTTTATAAAATTTATGATGTGATGTTCTGTGTTGGCAGTCTAGAAATGATACTGGTTTCATGATACTGGATACTAAGTTGATCATAGAACCATTGCTACCTATAGAGCTAGGATCAACTTGTGATGTTTTTGGGAAACACTACCCAGAGCACTACCATATTAATATGAATTGATATGAATTCTTGTTAGCAGGTCCTCAACCCAAGCACAAGCGCAACACTTCACCACAATGGTAAACCATTAACATAACAGAAACTTTTAAATACCAACATAATAGTAACAGTAAACATTAAAAAGACACTCTATTTTCTCATCTTGCTAAAAAATGCTTAAAATAACACTTTATTTCAACATTTAAATAAACTCTCCCAGTTCAGCCCCTTTGCAAAGCATGATGGGAAGTAAAAGTCCTGTTTGATTACATCCTGGTTGGGTTACTTGATTGAAACATTATTTCAATATGAAAACATCAAGTTAAGTCAAAGAGTAATCGTTTCAAGTCAATTTAACATGAAGCAATCACATTTAAACCAGAAACCTGATACAATGGTGTTGATACAATTGTTTAAATAAAGTGAACAGCATCAAAAATCATTTTTTTGAGTGTGAAATTGATTTCTTTACTATGTTTGCTATTAGTATTCTCCACACTGCAAAATCCTTATGTTTTGTTCAACTATGTGTAGGCCTATGTAAAATACGGGACAAATCACATCCAGTATTGATTTGATATGGGGCACATCATTTTACCTATAAATACGGGATGGGTGGCAACCCTAGTCCCAGATCGTAGTGTGTCAAAAAATTAGCATCCCAAAGATACCAGGATGGTCTGCTATCTCTTATGGATTTTTGGAGTGATCGTTTAGACAGCGTTTTTGTCGGGACAAAGGAAAACCTTTTCCATTTTTAGTACATCGTTGTCATTAAAACGTACCAAGTTTGACATCCCTGATGTAGAGAGTGACCAGGACAAGAAAGTGGTTTGAGTGAAGATATGTTATTATCTGTAACAACATTGTGAACTTTTATAAAGATATGAATAGCACAATAGCTAAACAGATACATTTGGGTATTAACTATTAAATGCATCATTATACAAATCATTATGCATCTGCTCATACATAAGCAAATACTACTTCTTTTCACTCTAATATGACAGGAAGAATTGTTGAGTAGCGTAAATTAAAATTAACTGAAATGTGTAAACGAGGATGTTAACTGTGACATTAACGATGACAGGATGCATGTAACTATGCGACAAAATGGTTTGTGGTTTCAAGATGTAATTTTATGACGTGGTAGTACATCCCAAAACTTGTCTACTCTTCTGTTACGAATTAAATATTATACTTTTTCTTCATAAAAAATTACCTAATTTTATATCATTAAATAAGCAGGCAAAATGGGATTCAGAACAAGTTCAGTGTTTTTTAGCTTTGCAGGACAGTGAACCTACAGAACCTCAGCTGCCTTTCTTTAGCACAGGGGAAAGAAATCTCAAATCAAACGTTTAGTGCACAGCATAAACAAACAATTCATTTATAAAGCACAAAGGATTACATAAAAGAGCAAACCCTCAAAAGGACACTGTCACATAGCTGCATTTAAAAGACAAGGATCACACATCTAAAGACAACAATTAAAACATTTTGGTGAAGACAGATGGTTTCAGTGAAGATTAAAGAAATCTCATTATTTTCAGGTTAGAGTAGTCATCCCTAAAAAGGCAGACTGGCTAAAGTAATTTTTCCCCATTTACAAATGCCTACAGTCCTGTTTAGGCTTCACTTCATTCAAGTTCCTTCAACAACTCTGATTAACTATAAAAACCAGAAATAATTTTATCTATTTATGTTCTTACCATTTGAGGACTAATGCAGAGAGGCTGTACTAAAGTGGAGTGCCTCTGCTGAAGCACTGTAGAGGAAGATGATGATGAAGAGGAGGAGGAGGATGTTTCACGGGAACATGATGATATAGTTAGGGACATAGTTGATGTTTTTTTCGGAACCCTGAAAGAGTTAGAAAATAACGTCATTAAGTTTATGACAAAACAAGTATAAAATAATAGTTCTAAGACATTCATAAGTATATAAACATTTAAAATGCACATATAACCATTAAAGGGTTCACCCAAAAAGAAAAAATTCTGTCATTAATTTCTCCCTGTCACAGTTATGTTCAGTTTCCACAGACTTTTATTAGTTATCATGGACTTTTAGTTTGTTTTCATTCTTCTCATTTGTTTCTTTGTTTGATTTTCCCACCACTCCGTTGTTTCTATGGTTACTGTTATTAGTTCATTCTGTTCAGGTGCATATCATTAATTATCTTGTTTGAGTCACTACTTTAGTTCTTCCTTCACAGTCTTTTGGTGTCCAGTCACTCTTACATTTAGTGTGTGTTGCCCTGCCTGTTATTTGGATTATTATTATTAAAACTTTGTGTTAGAACTCTATTCTTTATCTTTGTCTGTTCGCCTGCAACCACCCGTGACAGATGACTGGACCTCCAAAATGAATTTAAGAGCTAAGTTTATTTCGGTGGCTCAGGAGAACCCAGATTTTTTTGAGCTTCACAATTAATTTCAGTTTTCTTGCACTCACCAGCCCTTTCGACAATGAGGCCCTGAAGAACCTGTTCTGGATCAGGGCCAATTACCATCAGCATGTTGACCTCCCAGACACCTCTGGACTTAACTGGGGGGATGCCGTCATGAGGTGTCTGGAAAGTGTCTTGCCCCTGTCCAGAACTCAGCTAGACCCAGAGCCCGAATCACCACCATCGACCATGGAGAATTCGTGTGAGCCCCTGCAGACGGGGAGCTACAGCCCACTGTGACGCATCAGCCAGAGCCCTAGGAGAAGAGGACAGGGGTGACCCTCGCCCCGGAAGTGGAGCTCCATGGTGAGTCTGACCAGGGGTGTGAGCCCGGTACATCAGCAGACGAGGGAATAGTGCATATGGAGAATGAGGACTGGCTGAGAGACTTCAGTGAGGAGTTATTGACTTCCACCCTATCCCACCCGGTACCTTCATCATCGTTGTTTCTAGACAGCACTAAAGACCATATGAACTATGATTGATTAATTTCATCGACCTGCATGGACTGTGTTATACTAACCATTATCCTGTCGAGATTCGTATTGCCACCACCACCGCAAAGCTCAGCCAGTCCTCCAGCCCCGTAGCTGCTGGATGTTTACAGCCCTGCGCCATCTCTGGGGATGATCTGTTGTGACGTCGAGCCGCAGGTCATGCTACCACCAGCAGCGTCTGTGCTAGAGGATCAAACCACTCTGCCTCAGGCCTCTGATATCTTCGCTCCATCTCGGCCCGTCGACCTGTCGGCTCCACCTTGGCTCCTGCCACCTTCGGCTCCACCGGAGACCCTCGGCCTTGCGGCTCCACTGGGTTCCCTCGTCCCACCGGCTCTCCCTTGGTCAGTCATCACTCTACTTCTGCCAAGGACTTGCGGGCCGTCCACTGCACTCCGTCTCTCCACCCCTACGGCTGCACCTATGGATCCATCGGCCTCGTCTCCCAGCTGTCATCAGCCACAACACCATCTTGGCTTCTCCCTCCCTCGACTCCGCCTTGGGCTGTCGGCACTGTTTGGCTCTGGTTCTGTGCCAGCGGACTATTTCCACCATTGCCATCAGGGGATTGTCGTCCACTCACCACCATCCCATCAGCACTGCCTGCTCTCACCATCCCTTTGCCATCTCCTCGGCCCCCTCCAAAGCCCCCACCATCCCTCCCTCTGCTCATCATCTGTTACGGCGCAAGGTTGCGCCTTGCCGGAGGGGGGAGTAATTTCACATTTATGTTTAGTTTTCACTGAAATTTAGTTATCATGGACTTTTAGTTTGTTTTCATTCTTCTCATTTGTTCTTTTGTTGTTGTTTGATTTTCCTGCCACTCCTTTGTTTCTATGGTAACTGTTATTAGTTCATTCTGTTCAAGTGCACGTCATTAATTATCTTCTTTGAGTCACTACTTTAGTTCTTCCTTCACAGTCTTTCAGTGTACGGTCACTCTTACATTTAGTGTGTGCTGCCCTGCCTGTTTTGCCTGTTATTTGGATTATTAATATTAAAACTTTGTGTTGGAACTCTGTCCTTCATCTTTGTCTGCTTGCCTGCAACCACTCATGACAGTCTCCCTCATGTCGTTCCAAAACCGTAAGACATTTGTTCATCTTCGGAACACAAATAAAGACCCTTTTTAATGAAATCTGAGTGCTTTCTGTCTCTCCATTGACAGTATCTGCAACTACCACTTTCAAGCCCCACAAAGTTAGTAAAGACATCATAAAAGTAATCCCTGTGACCCAAGTGGTTTAACCTCAATTTTATAAAGCAACGTGAGTGCTTTGCTTGTGCAAAAACAAAAAAAAACAAACATAATTTATCACTTTATTTACAAAATATTAATCTTCAATGCTCGTTCACGAGAGCACCATGACGCATGCATGTTGTGTTGATATTCTGTAATGTTTTGTTGTGTTGATATTTTGAAAATAAAGTGGCAAATTATGTTTTGTTTTGTTTTGTTTTTTTTGTGCAAACAAAGCACTCGCATCGCTTCATAAAACTAAGGTTAAACCACTGGAGTCACATGGATTACTTTTATGATGTCTTTACTACCTTTCATGGGGCTTGAAAGTTGTAGTTACAGAGGCTGTCAATCGAGAGACAGAAAGCTATCAGATTTCATTAAAAAGATTTGTGTTCCGAAGATGAACAAAAGTCTTACAGGTTTGGAACGACATGAGGGGAAGTAATTAACGACAAAATTTTCATTTTTGGGTGAATCCTTTAAAGCTTTAAGATGGAGAAATCTACAGAACTAAATATATAATAAATGGCGATGCAAAGTGAGGAACTACTTAACGATACATTTACATGTCTTTCATGTGTACTGTTGCAACTGTAACTGAAACTTTTTTTTTCAAAACAATTAAAACAAACGCCATAAAAGTATATGAATGGGAAATCATACAACTTGTGCACTTTATTTTCAAGTCAGTAGCGATATGTGTGAGAGATACACTGAAATTTAAGTCTTGAAATTCCATGAATTACTTCTGGTGCTATGAAAGCTTTAATACCTGTTCATTGTAACTGCATAAAAAAGTAACCTAATTAATAACTATTTCATAATTTTTAACTTATAGTTAAAGAAAGAAAAAAGAAAGTCACACAGGTTCCCTTTCGAAGGGAACTTCAACTCTGCGTTTGATCACGCTATGGGGAACGTCACACGTGAGCCAATGTCTGAAAGCCAAGTATCAAAAAACTCCAATCATATTGGCCGGCGACAGCCTATGACGTCATAGCGCGACCCGGAAGTATATAAGGAGCGCCTAGAGAACCAGTCAGTATCTCATTGTCTTTCGTGACTGTTCTGTCTGGTCGCGATTGTATCGACTCCGGTAAGGGAATCTTATTATGCCTTACAAACGTTCAAGAGAGTGTGTTCATCCGTGTCCCAGGTTTTGACACTTAATATACACATTTCTGGGCGTTTTCTGTCTGGGAGAGGAGCGCGCATAGACAGTGCTTGAGGGCGCTGTCTGTGTGTTTTCTGTTATTTACTGTGAGCATCTCCCTATCGGGACGCTCCATTCTCGTTTGGCACTCTTCTCGAGGGAAGAGGTGTCCGCATCTGTTCCTGGTGATTCTGGCCCCGTTTGTGCTGAGGCAAAGCGGCGGCTGCAATCATGAGGCTTGCAGGTGAGCTCGTTGGGAAGTTTGAGAGAGTTGTATTCGAAGATGAGCTGTTGGATGACGATGACGTCCGTGTTCGACGTCATCGCGTCTGGCAGCGCGCGCTCCTCTGGCTGCTGTGTATGCGGAGCTGCTGATGTTTTTGGGACGCGCTTCTGGCAGGCTGCAGCTGCCGCGAGGGCGCGTTAAGAAAGGGGCCGCATGCGGACAGTCTCGACGAGCGGTTCCTTTCTGTCCATGAACGCTGCAGCTCCCATAAGCTTTCCATTCCTTCCTGATCTACAGCGATTTACATCTACCCTCTCCTCTTCTTCTTCTACCTCCTATATATACATATACATACATACATATATATATATATAAATAAATAAATAATGTATGTATATATGTATGTTTTATATATGCATGTGTATATATGTTTTATATACATATATCATGCTCAGATGCTTCTTATGGTCAGACTGATGGCTGGACCCATAGTGATTATTTTTCTGTCGGCCCGCTTTTTCGGTTTGATAGTGAGAGGCTCTTTTAGGCTTTAAAGAACCCTAGATTCCATCCCTCCTTGTTAAAGAAAATGGAAGGAGGAGTCTTTGGTCTTCGAGCCGCAGGAAAGTGAACTGGATCTATATTTATATTTCTAAATATGCTGACCTTGTGTTCCTGTATAGTTTTTTCTGAGTATGTAATCGGAAAAAGTAAGGGGTTTTTTGGGCAAACTGAAGTTTGATAGGTTGGCTAGAACGATATATTATGCAGGCCACAAAATGGCCGCCTATTAGCCACCTATTGTTTAGAGTAGCTTCTCATCTGCTGTTTGCTAGAGTAGTTTGAGTTAGCACTCGTTACTGCAGTTAGTATCTATGTTTAGGCCGGCCTTAATCGGCTGCCTGACATTGTTTGCTTGTGAGCTTCGCTTTCTTTCTCTTATCCATGAGATTTGGAGGTGAAGCCCAGGCTGTTACTAGGCGTGTGGCCCTGATTTAGGCCCGCAGCTTAACGGCCAGGCTAGAGCTAGGTTAGGTGTGTTTGTTACTACCCTATGCATGAAACTATCCCTTGTCAGGTCGTATAGTTCCTAGTTCGGGCCTCCTCCTGAGGGAGTTGTTAGGCCATATGCCCATTTCCCCCCTTGTTCATGTAGGTGCAACTGGTTGAGTTTAACAGCTAAGGTTGTAGACTGTTATTAGCTTCCCTGGTGTTTTTTTTTCTCAGGTGGTAGGCCCTTATCTTTGCGTAGATAAGTTATGCAGTGTACGCTAGGCCCCACTCTCTAGAACTTCATTCATGCTATGAATTTCTCTTTCCCCTGAGCCACTTGATTTAACATTCAAGTTTGAGTTGACGGTGCTAGCTTTTTAGCCTCCATCCTCTAGGGCTCAGCACAGATTTGCTAAATCTGTTTGGTAAGAGAATTTATCCTCGTTAGGATGGCATGTATTTCAAAGCATTGTGTTTGCTTTGAGTTCTAGCTTTTTGCCCTACATTTGTTTATGTGAGCTTTACTCTAGTGCTGCCACAGGTTGGCACCTGTTCTCATAATAGTAGGCTTGTGAAAAAAAAAAAAAGAAAAAAAAAAAAAGAACTGGCCTCCATGGTTATGTGCCCACAGTATGGTCTACCTGTTAGGTCGAGCTTTGTACTTCCCTGCTAGGGTTGTCTGTGTAATAGTGCTTAGCTCCCTAAGCTGATCATTGGTGAAGGCTTCCATGAGGCCTCCCGTTGAGGATCAGCCCCAGGCTGGTTAGTGCTCCCCTGTAGGGAGCACTAACCCTCCCAGGGTTCCCTAGCGCACAGCCTCTTCGGTGCAAATAATCAAGCGCTGAGTAGATCTTAGGATGAGCGGATCATACTCCCCTCAATACGAGGGTTTATAGCACTCAGCTGAGTTCTGCTCTCCAGGATGCCCGTCTCTACGCGTGGGTTTGAGTTGCTTACTGCCCCTCTCGCAGTCGCTCTTACTTGCTCTCTTCTCTGAAGAATGCGTTATTGAGATTCTGTATTCAGACAGGGTTGGCCAAGACTAAGTTTGTCCTTCATCAGACCAGGTCGGCCTCCCTGGTGGCATTGGGGGTGACTTCGTTCCCCTCTAGTGACTGGCCGGGGCTCCTTTCGGTTCCCTGGCCACATTCCCTTTAAGGGACCTCTTTTCCTCGAAAAATTTTGTCCCAGAAGCCTGAGCGGCCTTGGTAGGCTTTCTACGGAAGGCCTCTTTGAGGCTTAGCTGGGGCTGTTGGCCATAGGGAATGCTGTCACTGACAGCCTTGTGTGCCCCGAGGGTGAGTTGCTCTGGCGTTTCCTTCGTAACTGCTTGACGTTTGTCTAGCCATCTTTTGGCATGCAGTCTCCTTAAGCATGGCGGCGTGGGTATATCGTTCCCCATAGCATGATCAAACGCAGAGTTGAAGTTCCCTTCGAAAGGGAACGTCTCAGGTTACGTATGTAACCATAGTTCCCTGAGAACAGGGAACAAGACTCTGCGTTTCCATGTCATGCTTCGGGGCTGCCTGCTGAACAGTCCCTCAAGACGATAAGGTACTGACTGGTTCTCTAGGCGCTCCTTATATACTTATATACCGGGTCGCGCTATGATGACGTCATAGGCTGTTGCCGGCCAATATGATTGGAGTTTTTTGATACTTGGCTTTCAGACATCGGCTCACGTGTGACGTTCCCATAGCGTGATCAAACGCAGAGTTGAAGTTCCCTGTTCTCAGGGAACTATGGTTACATACGTAACCTGAGACGTTTTGTGGGTGAGTAAATATAGACAGAGTGGACATCATCTTTTTTTCTGTCTGTCTCTTACTGTGCCATGTTTCCAGTATCTCCAAAGCGTGTTGATGAGCCCAGTAGGAGACACTTGAAAATTCAAGAAGAGAAATATTGAGTTAAACAGGGCATGAAGGGTTTATCATGTTTATTTTTGTTTAAATACATTTGTTAAAAAGAAGATTTTTGTCTTAATGCACAATTGCAATTTGCACTAGTGGTGGAATTTGTAATAAGTTTTTGAGAAAGTCTCACACATCACCCTTGATACACATCCAATACATAAAAATCTGTGGCATAAAGTAGACCTTCTATATTGCAAGCATGGAGCAGAAACAAAACTTGAAGTGGTCAAATAAAACAACAATACCAAGAAGAGCCATCCTGTAGTGTTGAGTTACAATAAAGTTGCAAGTGTGCACCACAATAAACAAACATAAATAAACCAAAAAAAAAAAAAAAAAACACAACAACTTGGTTTCAGAAAAATATTTCTCTCTTTTCTGCACTCTTAATGTCTTCTGCTTTAAGTATTGAGCAAGTTTGTAAACAGATTGTTGACTTTATCCATAGCAATGCTATGAGTCTAACCCCTTTACTGCCCTTTCACTGGTACTCAATAGAGTGAAGCAACGAAACCTGAGCAGCTCCTGGGCTAATTTGGTTCTGCCTTCTGTGTGTTGCATTTAGAAACACATGGTGTAGGATAAATCTTTCACCCTGGTTTGGATTTGAAAGTGCCATCTCAAATCATACACACAAAAATCACAGTTGAATATATTTTGAACTTAAACTAGGGAGTTGTACTGATGTGTAAAATTCATCTTAATTCAATGAGATCATACCAATTTCATTTGATGTATTCTGTGAGCTTTCCCTGAACATAACTCACTCTTGTTGTTGATCCAACCAGTGCTATGCAGAGTTTTCTGTGTTTAATGGGTTGTCAGTGTTTAATTACATTAGACATTTAAAAGAGCTTATAGAAGTTATGAGGGTTTTTTTTTTATTTGTTGTTGTTTTGTTTTGTTACCATTATGGTGAAAAGGTGAGCTTGTGCTTAAGATGAGTTGTAAAAACCAAGTAAATGTAATAAACAAGTAAAAGAAAATTAACTTGTCACTGGCATTAGTACAGTTATGGCTCATTGAGTACAGCATCTTTGTATTTTATGTAGCCACCCACAGCCTAACCACAAGCTCTTCAGCACAATTGTAACCACTAAAATCAACACAACAGAAACTCTTTTAAATGTCAAACATGAACACTAAACATTAAATACTTCAAAATTTACTCTCCTAATCCAGCCCTATGCTACGGAGCCCCGGACATGACATGCAGGAAAAAAATAGTAGGCTAAATTGTGTGCACGATTTACTAATTCATTCCCTTGATTTACTAAAACATGCGCACGATTTACTATTTCATTCCCTCGATTTACTAAAACATGTGCACGATTCATATGTGTTGGGACTGCATGAATCATTTTTGTTGCATTGACTGAAACTGAGCTGTGGGTTTGTAGTATCCAGCATGCTTTGCGTAGTACGGAGCCCTGCACATGACATGCAAGAAAAAAAATTTAATCGTGCGCACGATGTACAAATTCGTTCCCTCGATTTACTAATTAATGTCCCAACACATATGAATTAAGTTAACTTAAGATTTTACAAATTTAATTTCATTTGATGTAATAAAATTGAATGTAAATGATAATTAAGTAAAACATTTGTGTTGCTTTAGCTCATTGTAGTTAAGTAAACTGAGCAAACAGCTAAAATCATTTTTTTGATTGAGAGGATTTATTAAATAAATAATCAGAAAAAAATCCTCCTCTGAGTCAGTTTCAAGGGATACTAATAATAATTATCCTATAATAATTATCCTTATTGTTTCCACAAATCACCTTGTAAATGTGATTGTATAGTGCCTTCATTCCATAGTGAGGTACACCTTAAAAATAAAGGTTCCAGTTACAATGCCTAAAGTCATGGGAGAAAAAACTTTTTTCCATAAAGAACCTTTAATTTCTGTAGTTATTTTGAAAATCATCTATGTACTGGTGCCTTAAAGAACACAAAAACTTATACCATTGGAGAACCTAAAATGAAACATCAAGAACTCCAAAGAACCATATAGCAACTCCTGATCCCACACAGACAGATAACAACAGGGTTCTTAAAGTCTTGCAAAGAATCACTGAAAAATTTAATGGCAATTGAAGTATCCTGATGGGATGATAATAAAAAAAAATATTAAATTACATTAAATTATTTTTCCTTTTGGTTAATCAAACATGTAGCCCAGCATCAAAGACTGCATACTAATACACTTTATCTGTTTAGTACTTTAACCAACTAGATTAATGTACAGTTTTCCAAATATTTCCTTGGAAAATCATCTGGATAGCCTTTTGAATAGTGGAGTGGAGTGGAGTTTAAGTGTAACACCTATGAAATGATGTTTCAGTATCAGCAATGAAGCCAGATATAGTTTTTTCACAACCATGTAATGTCTCTCTGTCAAACATGAGCAAATCCTCTTGGAGCAAATCAACATATATGTCTACTACAACAAACATCCATTCTGCAACAAACATACTACAACAAACATCCATTCTGTCAAAGCAAATAATTAGCCACCTCTCAGGTTAAGAAAAACAAATGCTTTGCATGTGTGCCACCAGTGCACCTGTTTCACAAGCTGGAGCCTTACCGCTGTATCCCATTAGTGTGGAGGGGCCAATGAAAATTCCACTGGGCTGACAAAACCAAGGCTAAAGGAAGTTAAGAAGAGAAAAACCCACCTTGTTGCCCTCTTCCCCTCTCAAAGAGAGTGCACCTCAAATCTTTTTTGCCCCCCCTCTTTGACAGGATGTCTTCTACCCGGTAAAAGAAATGGAGAAGTGGGGACAGGAACCAGACTGGGCTATTGGTAAAGAGATTCACAAGCTTGACTACAGGTTGTCTGGGTAGGTATAAGGTGCAGAGAAAAGTAAGGAAGTACATTCAAATCTCATCTCACATTACAGTCTGTCCATCTGACACAGCTGACTCCACAGTAAACGGGTGAACCAAACACTTTGGTGTCAAATATAGACCACACTCATGCACTCGGCCTCAGGGATGGAAATAGCATATGCAAGAAGCTCTTCTATTAATCATTGTCCAGCCCTCTTCTTCGGGGATTGGTAAGGTTGGTTAGTTACCACTATCACAAATCATGAAAGAAAAATGTAATATGATATCAGTACCATCAAGCCCCTATGATCGTCTTTTTGGCATTTAACCTGAACCCTCTTGGGTGTGGGGTGTGATCCAATAGTTGGTCATCCAATTGGGCTCATCACCTCATTTCACTCTCTGTGCAAACTCTGCCTAGACTGCAAATCATACACACCTGTTTCTCGTCACTTGCTAATCAGGGGCTGCACCAGTGGCGTGCAGTGTTGTTCTGAAATGAGGAGGCACATTTTTTATTTATTTATGAATCAATGTAAATTCATGTGCATTACTCTTAACGTTGACACATCTTCCTTGTTAAATGAACATTACTTTACATTACATCAAAAAAGAAAAAAGAAACCAATTACAATTCTATTTTGTAATTTTACATTAACAATGTATTGTAATAAATGTTCTATTTATCAAAACCAAGTCAATCTCATCAAGTTAGCATTTCTACATTCATTCCAAAATAATAACTAAAGGCAATAATAATTTAAACAATCTATTTTATTTGTGTATTGATGTTTTTCTTTTTAAATGTCAACTTAGGCTATTTTGGATCATCAGTCATGCTCCTTAAACACCGTCTGTCACAGACACGAAGATGTATTTTAATTTCACCAAGCTGATTGCACTAAAAACCCCGCAGTCATCATGCTTTCAGTCCATTTCAAGTTTGATTTTGACGTGACATAAAGCGGTGATATCTAACTGGGTGATCTGTTTACTTTTCAATTAGTTTTCCCATTGACGCCATCATTTGTTCATTCAAACTGACGCGCGGAACTTGCACATCAACAAGAGGCGGGATTTATCGCACAAACCAATTATATCCAATCATAACCAATTACATCCAATCATAGCGCGATGGAGACATTGCCTCCTCTCACATGACCTTCCCCCATTCATTCTCAATTGCCCCCCACAAAACCCACCGCACGCTATATGGGGTCTAATGGTTTTCTATGAGTGGAAAGGGAGGCATGACTCCTGCTGTAACTTTACCTGCGGGTGTCGCTGTTGGGCAGTGTTCCTTTAGAAATACGAGTGACTTTTTATTCTTTTCATGTCATAATTTGTAATATTTGTGTTGTTTTATATGTAATATGGATTATTTTCTCATCCTATTTTTTTGAGGAGGCACTGCCTCCCTTGCCTCCTCGGAGGAAACGCCCCTGGGCTGCACATATACTCACCATAAACTCTCTCTCTAAAGACTCACTTCTCCCTGCCACCCACTTCTTCAAACACTCAGATCTTCGTCAATCTCCCTTGTGGTTATAAGTGCGTTCATGCTATGTCGTAATTACCGTAACGATTCTGAACTGTAAAAAGCCTTCACGTGCTTGTAGAACTTGTAATTACAATGTGTAAACTAGTAATTTTCGGAGAGCTATGCTGCGTTCACGCCACCTTGTATTTACTGGAATCTTGAGATGACAACAGGTGATGTTGTTTTCGGAGCTGTTCACGTCTTTTGACTGGGAATTATGTGTTTCTATGGCACCACTATCAACACCTAAATGAATCTACGGCGGTCAGGTGGTATAGCGGACATGTGGTACATGTTGGAGCTTTCAGAAATCTCCCAGCTTACAAGCTGTAATTACGACCCCTACGAGGACATGAACGCTTTTTACAAGCCAGAATCTCATAGTTACAGCAATTACAATATGGCGTGAACGCACCTCTACAACTTGTACCACATGGCCACTGTACCACCTGACCTCAGCAGATTTAAGGGGCAAATTCCAAATGGAAGGCAGCATCCCTATATGCCCTACTCCCTTTGAAGGGCAGAGCTTTTGAAGTGGGGACTTTGGAGGGAGCAGGGCACTTGCGTGCTATTATGTAGCCGTTTGGAATGCACTTGGCAAAGGGAGCAATGAAAGACGTAATTTCTTCATTATCTTCACCGGGGATGTTCCCATGATGACGCAGCATGGTGTCCATCAGCTGATTAGCTGTTCTTACGACAGAAATTTCTCATTATTGCTGTTAACATAGCTGTTGCAAATAAAGATATATATGTATTATTATTTTTTATTTATTTATTTTTTAAAATATGTGTGTGTGAGTGTTCTCTGTTCTCAACTTTAAAACTTGCCGTCTCATCTTTGGACATTACTTAACACATTTCTTACATATGAAACTTATTTAAACATAACATGACAAAAATGTGTGAAATATATCATGAAAAACAAAACAACTTGAATTGCTATGTTTGTAAGATAACTTGAACTCTCCCACCATCTAACTTTAAAATGAATGAATCACAAGTATTTGCTGGGTCACAAGACCATAAATAATAACATGACTTCCTTGAAGTGACCATCGCATGTAACCTTCACTAAAGGCCTTGTGGAAGGGACCTTCGTGAAGGGATTCAGTTGTTCACTTTCATTTGGAACACCCCTACAAATGGTGTCCCCTTCTCGAAGTACCCTTCAAGGGTGCAAAAATGCCCAAGGTGTGTTCGACTTGAAGCAGCACTGTGCAGACCGATTGATGTATGACATCAAAGTACCGTATTTGAAAGCATACAGAGCTTTATTTACGGTAATTACAACATGGCGTGAACGCAGCACGCTGTCTTCATTCCTCCTGTATCCATCTTAATCAACAGACTCCACTGTTGGATGAATCTCTGCTTAAAAACTGTGATTAAGCTTAAAAACCTGTTCACTACCTGTTTACCACTACTTACCACTTCCTTTGCATGTTGACTCCTGTTCAGAAGATTAAACAACTCCAGTGGTCTGGAAAAGAACTATGTGGAGGAGCTCTGTGAACTGTATTATTTAGTGAAGTTTAATGACGGGGTACTTACTGATGGTTTCATGCAGGTTTAAACAAACCTATTTATTCATGGATTTCTTTGTAAATTGCTCCCTGGATCAGTACATCTTTTATGCCATTCTCCTCAGTAGTTCATCTTTCATGGTGGAAGAAGTTAAAGAGGATCTTAACCCCACCAATCCAGCTTCTCTCCAGAGTCTGCTCCAGTTACCCCACAGCCAGTCCACTCCAGCCCCAGAACCCATTCCTGAGACTTCCCCAGCCTCCATCCAGGATCATTGACCTTCATCATTCACCGATCCCATGTGGCTTAACAACACGCCTGTTCATCCAGGATTGAAAGCTGTGTCCGAGTCATTCTCTGGCCCGAAGACTACCCCAGTGTTCCTGGCTGTATCCGCTGCACCTTCTTTTCAGGCAGAGGCTGCAGTGTCCACTGCAGTGTCCCCTGATCCATTGAAAATCCCTGTGGCTCCACCTGCTCTGATGGTTCCCTGTGGTGCTCTGGTCTTCAGTTCCTCTGGTTCCACCAGGGGTCACCTCTTACACCAGCTTTGCCCCAGTCTCCAGTTCCAATGCCTCTGATCTGGTCTACAATTCTTCTGGCTAAGCCTGAGTCACCTGCTCCCGCAGCTCCAGTCTGGTTTCTGATTCCTCTGGTTTCTCCCCATTCTCCACCAGAATTGTTGTCTTCCCTATCTGCCTTGCCCCAGAGTCCTGGTCTGGGACAGTCCTTCTTCTGTCCCTCTTCCCTCTGTCCTTTTGTCTGAGTTGTATTATCTAAGGCATTTCACACAATGCAAGTCTTAATGCTTTATTGATTTATTGCTCAGATCCTATTTTTTTGTATAGCTGTTCACATTGGTTCACATGGTTCATATCTTTTCTACCCTCAGTTGCTTAATACTTTGTTACTTTTAAATATGGAAGTTGTAGGGAGGTGGATGCCAGATTGTTTTACTTTTTACTGGAAACCCTGTTTTGTACTAGTTAGGAAAGCCTATGTTGTGTATTTTCCATTTTTCTTTGTGCAGGTAAGTTAATTACTGACTCCCCCAGTTTTGTTTGTTGTTTTGTCTATATCTATTCCTGAGCTCCTTTTACTTCCTTTTGTAACCATTATGCAAATAAAACTGTTATTCTGGTTTTAATTTACTTGTGGCTGATCATCGGGGCTGCTGGAACAGGATAAAGGAACTCCAACACTTACTCCTAGACTGGAGCAGTCTCTGGGTTGTAACAATAGAAAAATAATAGAAAAAAAAAATATTAAAGAGATTGAGTAATATAAACAAAGATATAAAATAGCATCAATTAGGTTCACTTAGGTTCATCAGGATATGTTTTCTCTCCCAAAACTGCTTGCACACACACACGTTGGGTTTTCATGTTTTATGGGGACTTTCCATAAACATTGATTTTTATACTGTATAAACTGTATATTCTATCCCCTAACCCTAAACCTACTCATCACAGAAAACTTTCTGCATTTTTACATTTTCAAAAAAAAAAAAATAATAAAAAAATTGTAATGATGCTCATAGTTCAGCGAAAAAGGAGTTGGGAAACGCAGTTGTTACGGAAGGAGACTCAGACAGAGGTATATGGTGAAACAGAAGTCTTTGACAGCAACTGAGCAAATGGAGTAATGGCAGGAAAGTAGGAAGTTCAATGGATACTTTGAAGGTACTGATGATGATAATAATGGAATGTCTTTTCTTACAGGAGATTGTGGAATAACTGGAGGGAGGACAGATGGATGCACACACCTCGATGGTATTGGTAAGTATGGTTGACACGGAGATTTGGATGGAGACAGACATTGGAGTGGAGAACAGGAGAAGACGCTGGAGTGGAGAACTGGAGAAGACACTGGAGAAGGTACAGGAGGTAAGCACACAAGGGACACTGGAGAGTGGTCGCTTGGAAACACTTGGAGAAACATGGATAGAGTCCTCTTCATATAAACAAGACTGGACAATGAACAGAGGTGAGGTGTGTGCTTATGAAGCCAGCGTGATGAGGGTGCAGACGAGGTGGAGGTGTGCGTGATAAGTACTCTGGTGATGGTGTGCACTGGGATTGGTTGGTGAGTGAGCCTGGCAGATCTGTGAGAGTACCCACCGCCTCCATGGCCCGCTCCTGAGGGCCGGGGACCCCAACGTCGTGGTGGTCTACCTCTTCCTCCCGGAGCAGGATGGCTTTGATGGGTGGAGTGGAAGGCTCCCAGCGTGGGATCGAGGATATCATCTCTGGGGACCCAAGACCGTTCCTCTGGCCCATAGCCTTCCCAGTCGACGAGATACTCCAGAGGACCACCACGGCGCCGGGAGCCCAAGATCTCGTTCACCTTGTAGACGGTGCGGCCTCCAGGATCAAAGGGACTTTTGGGCCAGGCTCTGTGGAAACAGAAGTGGGAGAGTGGTAAGGTTTTAGAAGTGATACGTGGAAGGAAGAGTGAATTCTGTAGTGAGAGGGAAGTTGGAGCTGGTACGTGACAGGGTTGATCTGTTTGGTGATGGTGAAGGGGCCAATGTATCTGGGATTGCCCTGCTTTTTGCAGGGCAGGCACAACCTAATGTCCCGTGTTGACAGCCAAACCTTCTGACCGGGTTGATAAGATGGTGTCTCAGATATCTGAAGGTCTGCTGTCATCTTGCACCTGCGCACTGCCCGCTGAAGCTGGTGGTGAGCTGCGTCCCAGACCCTCTCGTTCTCTCGGAACCAGTAGTCGATGGTCGGAACATCGGATGGTTCTCCAGACCAGTGGAATAGAGGTGGCTGGTAACCGAGTACGCACTGGAAGGGAGTAAGTCTGGTGGTAGGCTGGCAAAGGGAGTTCTGTGCGTACTCGGTCCAGCCTAGGTACTGGTTCCAAGAATTCTGGTGGCCATGGCAGAAGGTTCATAGGAACCGCCCAATCTCCTGGATCTTTCTCTCTCTCTGCCCGTTCGACCGGGGATGGTATCCAGAGGAGAGGCTTACGGTCACACCTAGGAGGGCAAAAAAAGGCTTTCCATACCCTTGATATGAACTGGGGTCCGCGGTCTGAAACAATGTCTTCAGGAATTCCGTAGCATCTGAAGATGTAGTTAAACATGAGTTCAGTAGTCTCCATCGCAGTGGGAAGTCCTTTGAGGAGAAAACGACAGAATTTGGAAAATCAGTCAATAACCTCTAGAAAACATGTGTTACCGTCAGAAGGTGGCAGGTCCGTGATGAAATCCACCCCTAGGTGTGACCATGGGTGGGTTCGGGTTCTTCACTGACCTCTTCTAGAGTGTGTAGATGGGATAGAGCATCAGCTTTCACATTCTTGGTGCCTGGACTTACGTAGAACCTTGACATATAGCTGCTCGCCCACAGAAGAATCACCAGCTGGTCTGTCAAAAACTTCACGGAAGTGTTCGATAACATTATTAAGAGATTGTGTTACAGTACCAGTTTGTGACCAGATGGTTTCGGCCCATTGGAGCGCTCGCCCCGTCAGCAGGGATATGATGAACGCGATCTTGGCTCAGTCCGATGGGTAGAGATGCGGCTGCATCTCCAGGGCCAATGAGCACTGAAGAAGAAATCCGTTGCACTCCTCCGCCACACCAGAGAAGGGTGCAGGTTTGGCCATGGGACTGGCAACCACTGTCGGTGAAGAAGTGGTGGTGGTGGTGGTGACGGAAGTGGCAGGAAGTGGAAATTCGCCGGAGGGAATCCACAATCTCCTGGAACAGATCGGGTGCACTTATGTTGCTGTATATCCTCTTCGGGTCCGGTCTTCTGTTACTCATCACAGAAAACTTTCTGCATTTTTACATTTTCAAAAAAAAAAAAATAAAAAAAAATAATCATTGTAACGATGCTCATAGTTCAGCAAAAAAGGAATCAGGAAATGCAGTTGTTAAGGAAGGAGACTCAGCCAGAGGAATATGGTGAAACAAAAGTCTTTATTGACAGCAACTGAGCAAATGGAGTAATGGCAGGTAAGTAGGAAGTTCAATGAAAACTTTGACAGTACTGATGATGATAATAATAGAATGTCTTTTCTTACAGGAGATCGTGGTGTAACTGGAGGGAGGACAGATGGATGCACACACCTTGATGATATTGGTAAGTATGGTTGACATGGAGACAGACATTGGAGTGGAGAACAGGAGAAGACGCTGGAGTGGAGAACTGGAGAACACACTGGAGAAGGTACAGGAGGTAAGCACACGAGGGACGCTGGAGAGTAGTCTCTTGGAAACACATGGAGAGATTCCTCCTCGTATAAATGAGACCGGACAATGAACAGAGGTGAGGTGTGTGCTTATGAAGCCAGCGTGATGAGGGTGCAGACAAGGTGCAGGTGTGTGTGATTAGTACTCTGGTGATGGTGTGCGCTGGGATTGGTTGGTGAGTGAGCCTGGCAGATCTGTGGCAGCCATAACTTAACTGCATAAACTAAAACAAAACAACAACAACAAAATGTCCCAGGCCTGGTCTTCTGTCGTCCTCCACTGTCGTAACTCCTCCTTTTATCCTTCCAGAGCTCCTCCATGGGACTCAAGACTGGTGTGGCGTGCAGGTGATGCTAATTAACACTTGCTCTGTTCCTATGACTCTTGGCACCACCCTGCTTTCCACAATCACTTAGTATGATTTCTAAGCTGTTTTCCTCATGGGGACCAAAAAATGTCCAAGGACAAAGATTTCAGGTATATTGTATCCTTGTGGGGACATTTTGTCCCCATAATGTAGGGTTTACCAGGACCACGCACACACATACACAAAAGTATTTAAAATAACAAACAACCATTGTTATTTGACATCATGACACTTGAATCTGACCTTTAAACAACATCAGCTATGTGGAACAGCTAAAGCTTGGGACACATTAAACAACTAGCTAAAACATTCTAAGACTGAGCACAACACACAAAGACTGTTTCCTTTGACTGAAGCAGATTTATATACTTACACATGTAATTTGAACACCGACTGTAATCGCCGACTGAACGCAACTGGCTCTGACTGGACGCGTTTGAGCGCGATCAGTCATAAGTATCAACATTCATAATCGGCCTTACAATCGTTAAGTGTGTGCGCAGCTTAAGTATGTTTCTGAACACACTGAATCTGTACAGCTTTAAGAAGGAATTCCACTATTTAGATGTTCAATAGCCTATAGCGTATGTAAAACAGTGCGAAGAGCACTCCAACATCTTTCTCACCACAGCCCCGTCCACTACTGATTCTGAGCATTCAGCATATCCCTCAGTCTCAAGGAGACCACATTGCACACTCCCCCTGGTCTGTCTCTCCATCACCACCTCTTTAGTGTGAAGCAAATTAGAACCGTCAAAAATACTGACAGATATATAAATAACAAAAATATATCTCAAGCAGACAAGTCAAATGGGCATGTGATAGTTACAATAATTACTGAAACTTTTATTACTGCAATGAATTGCATTACTTTAAAAAAAAAAAAAAAAAAAGATTAAAAAGATAACCAAACTTAAGTGTTTTCATTTCCTCTGAATAAGAAGTTAATTAACTTTTTTCAAATAACAAAAAGAACCCTAAAACAAATACACAATAAAAATGTATATAGTAAAAACATGTAGCCTATGAGTAACTTGCAAATGAACATAACTAATAATAATAATAATATTAATAAATAAAAAAAATAAATTTAACCAATAACTACATATCTTTTATGAGCTGGCATGTTTTAATCCAGATTAAAATGCAATAATGTAGCTATAGACTAGCCTAATCATAAACAAATGTTTGACAAACAAAAAGGAATATTTAAGTAGTATTTGGTAGCCTATTGTTTGACAAACACCATAGCGAATACAAAACATCTGAAGGGCTGTTGTAAATACTCTTTGACTTTTTTCCTTTCGTGAGAATTGTGACAATTGACAACAACAGGGTCTCAGAAGCAGAAAGTAGCGCAGCGCTGCTTGTGTTCAGGGGTCACCATTTCTGCTTTTCCATGAGCGCCACCTACTGTCAGAGTCTGAATGTGCATTTCATTCATTCATTTCATCTTCTTATACAAAAAACAAAAAACACCTGAAACCACGTGTTATCTGAAGTTTGTGACAGTTGATACCTCCAGTTCCTCTAGTGATGATGTCTGGATGTAGAAGGTCAAGCATCTGAATGTTGTTTGGGCCCAGTATCACATGAAGTCATGGTTCTAATGCCTGTACAGAAATACAGGAGAGAAACTAGAAAGAAATGAATTAGGCTAGACGGCGTTGCAAGGTGGCTAAACTCTGTCTTCTCACAGAATTAGGCCTAGGCTATGTCACTGTTTCAACTCTCAGTTGATCTTTCATTCTCATACCCATGCATATAATCAAGTGCAAAACACTGTCTGTAGAAGTACTGCTGGGTAGCATGACTTTTGTTGTTTTTTCAGGTTTTTAAGGAAACCTGATGCCTGATGTCTTTTAGTCTTTTTAGTCTGAAACAAACTAAATAAATCTTACAAAAATCATAAAGGGCCTCAAAACAGTATCTATATAATTTCCAGTTTTTTTAAGAACAACAGAAAATAAGGGCTTATGGTTCATTCATTTACTCCAATCAGTGGCATAACTTTGTTTTAAAAAGTGGGTGGGACAGGACTCTGTGTGTGTGTGTGTGTGTGTGTGTGTGTGTGTGTGTGTGTGTGTGTGTGTGTGTGTGTGTGTGTGTGTGTGTCGGGCGTGTGTGCATATGTAGGCCTATAGAACTGTATATGGCCTAGTGATAGAATCTTTGTTAAGTGTGCCAGAGGTTCTGGGTTCTAATCCCCCCCTCGTAGCACCAACGAGGACTCAGCATGATTTCAAAAACAACACATCTCAGCGCCAGATCGCCTTTTATTTAACACAAACGTATGAATTGGTAATCAACTAGAGATGTTTCTTTTGTATTAGATACATCCGTGCCGCGAGATGTTTCAAAAAGTAGTGGGGACAATATCGACCCTGGCAAAAAGCGGTGGGGACATGTCCCACCCACAAATTACACCTATGACTCCAATGAATGTAAAACTTGTCTAATATAATGATATCACAATGGTATTTTCAGTACATATTTATGCAGACCAAACAGATACAAAAATTAGCCATTTGTAAAATTAGAAACTAATAATAATTCTTTTTTTAAAATTATAATAGTAATTAATATTATAAATTATAAATAGTATATATAGCCTTTTTTTTAAATGTATGTGTGTGTGTGTGTGTGTGTGTGTATATATATATATATATATTTTTTTTTTTTAATTTTACATGAAGAGCCCAAATTCTACTTAAGAAAAAATTAAATTAATAATAAAACAGATATTTTCTTATTTTGTGTGTCTAAATAAAAATACCCAAATATATTGTTTGTCAGATGCATTGAGAAGCCTGGCAGAATATAATAGAAAGAATAATAATAAGAATAATAATAAGAATAATAATAAGAATAATATAATTATTATTATTATTATTATTATTAATACAGTGGAATAGAAATAACGAGAATGCTGTATGATGTAATGACTACGAAAGATTGTGGTTTGACCTTCAGGACTGCAGCTTTTGATTCCCACGTATGTGCCTTGTGCATTTTGCCATTCGATAATTATTAAATCATATTTTTTTGTCCGGCATTAATATAATTTTGGACAACAATAGCATATAACACACACTGGATAATTGCATTAAACAACAGTACTGTTTAGTTTAAAGCGGAATATCGTATTCTGTTCAGGCGCTCTGTGGCCTGCTATGAGGTCCTTCTGATCGCCATGTGGTGTTGGATAATTCTAGAAGTACGTCAGTGAGACTTCATCATAAGCGCTACTGAAGCATAGGGCCTGAGATTGACCCACCAGAGCTCGTTTATTTGACATTCAGTGGCATTGCAAAGACCGGTTACTCAACGTTAATTTACATTAGCTATTAAATACGTTAAAGATGTTGTCAGCGGCGAGAACAGCAGTGAGAAATATGTCGTGCTCTCAGAAAACCTCCAGCAGTGTGTCTGGTCTCATCAAGAAGGTGAGTGAGTTCTGCACTACTACTAAGTGCCCTTAAAGAGTGCTGTCAGTCAGATTGATTCCTCAGTAGATATTTGATTCAGGCAGATGTCTTTATATCGAGCCGACATGATCGTTAGCGAGCAGTTCGTGATCTGGAGATGTAGTTTTCAGCGATGTAGGTTTGGTAATAGGATCCCTTGCATGTGTGTTTTTGACATTTGCCTGAAGTGGTTTGTAATAATTTGTTTGTAGCAATTCGCTTCATATCTGTCAAAGTCACAAAACAGTAGAAATAGAAGCTTTAAACTCATTTGCCCCTTTGCGTTTGGAAAAACCCAAATGTTCATGTGATTAACCTGCTTTCTGCTGTAACAGCATTATGTAAGTGATTTGTTTAAGAGATATGATGATTGATTATCTGTTAAATCATCTAGACAGTTTATAGTTTTTAAACAGCAGTGGAGGTCATTCATTTGGTGTCTGTGGAGTTGTGGAAGAGTGTGTTTGAATGACCTTCATGAAGTGTCCCTGAAGCATCCCGCCCCAGGTTATGAGATGAGCTTACCTTCATCTGGCAGTTTGACTGATAAATAACTTGTTCATAAATAACATGTACTGAGGTTTTTTTTGAAGTAATGTTGCCATTATGGCAAATTATTGTAATCCACGTGATTCTCATTGCTTCAACATGACCACATGGTCAGACCTTTCAAATAAATTAGTAATTCTGTTTCTTTTGGCACTAACTAATGTGATTAACTGCACACAATACAGCATTTTATATAGCCATTCTTCGCCTCTTGTTTCTATTTTGTATAGTTTTTTTATATTCTAGTGAAACTTTATTAAACTGCCCATTTTTTTAATTTTTTTTCTTAGGCTTGTTGGAATGGATTGACTCAACAAACTCTCCAGACTGCAGCCAGACGTCATTATGCGTGAGTATCATATAAACTGTTTTGTCATAGACAATGAAGGTCCATGAGTGAGTGTCTAAGCTGCCGTATGGTTTTTCAGTTCGGAGGCAATCCGAGGCGCTGTCATTGGTATTGACCTGGGAACCACAAACTCCTGCGTGGCTGTGATGGAGGGTAAACAAGCAAAGGTAAGCTATAACTAATGATGTGTTAATTCAGCGGTTAAAGGATTAGTTCACTTTCAAATGAAAATTACCCCAAGCTTTACTCACCCTAAAGCTGTCCTAGGTGTATATGACTTTCTTCTTTCTGATGAACTGACAGTTAGCATTATATGGAGGTTGGAAGAAAGATCCCAGTGAATTAGGGTTTCTGCAAGTCTTAAAGGGATAGTTCACCCAAAAATGAAAATTTGTTTATCTGCTTACCCCCAGGGCATCCAAGATGTAGGTGTCTTTGTTTCTTCAGTAGAACACAAATGATGATTTTTAACTGCAACCGTTGCGGTCTGTCAGTCGTATAATACATGTCAATGGGAACACAATCTATAAGAGTCAAAAAAACATGCACAGACAAATCCAAATGAAACCCTGCGGCTCGTGATGACACATAGATGTCCTAAGACACGAAACGATCGGTTTGTGTGAGAAACCGAACAGTATTTATATCATTTTTTTACCTCTAAAACACCACTATGTCCAACTGCGTTGCGCATCCGATTGGTGAGGTCTGAACGCGTTCTGATGACGGAAGTGATGTCTCGCGTGTATACTTCAATGAGTGCGAGACATCACTTCCGTTGTCAGAGCGCGTTCAGACCTCACTAACCGGATGCCCTTTAAAATGGTCTTAAATTTACCCTTACACAGTTTATGACCTTAAAAGGGTCTTAAATCAGATGCATTGCAAAAAATGCATCTTTCTCAGTATTTTTGTCTTGTTTTCCAATACAAATATCTAAACATCTTTGAAATGCAAATGTAAAATAGTCTTGAAAAATTGAAGAAGAAAAAATGAGTCAATGCTTTAAACGAGAACAAATATCTGTCAATGAGTTATGAATTCTTCCCTTTGGGTTAAGTTGATTTTTCTGAGCCTTTTGGCAGATATTTGTTCTCGTTTTAATTATAAACTCACTTCATTTTGATCAATTTCACAGAAAACTTCATATTTTATGTCATTTTGTATCTCTAGTAAATGCATCTTGATTTTAAGAATCTTTAGACAATTGCACTGGAAAACAAGACAAAAAACAGAGGAAGATCACTTTTTTGCAGTGATCAGAAGGTATAGTAAAATGTTCCCTTCAATTTATTACTTAATTTTTTTTACTTGGTTTTAAAAAGGTCTTAAGTCTACCTTCATAAAACCTGCAGAAACCTTGTGAATTACTATGAATTGCACATTTGAAATTATGTAAAGCTACTAGAGCTGCACGATTCTGTTGAGAATCACAATATTTTTTTTTTTTTTTTGAAATGGAGATTGCGATTCTTCCATGATTCTGAAGAAAAAAAATCATAGACAACTAAACAAAATGACATGTAATTTATTTGAGGTTCTGACAAAATGTTCACTGCTACCTTCTATTTAAAAATGTATTAATTTGAACAAAATAATAAAAAAATAATTTGAATGAAGGAGTCAATGTCTCATTCATAAAGACTTTTGTTATTGGATGAATCAGCATTTCTGAATTAATCTCTTGAATGAACGATTCAATGATTTCTTTTTTTTTTTTTTAAGTTATTTTAAAAGTTTTTTTTTAAATGGGTTGCCACCTCCTGGCTAAATGGCACAATACATAGAAGTGTCAAAACTCTTCCAGAAGGTGATTTACTCTATTTTTACGCTACCGCAGACGTGTTTATTCCCAAACTATAAACTTTATCCCCTGTTATTTAAATGTTTGTAACACAAATAATGATAATGTGTGGCTGAAAAGACTGTTAGTGAGGATGCTTCATACTGTACATCTATGGCAGCTGCTCTCAAGTCACCTTTATTTATATAGCACTTTTTACAATGCAGATTGTCAAAGCAGCTTTACAGTGATAAAGGGAACATCATTTTGGCTGTAAAGCAGCTCTAGAAGAAAATAGTGTCATTGTCCAGCTTAAGTAAGTTTAGTATTGATTCATTCTGTTGTAAAAAATCATTAGTTATTTAGTTCATTTATCTATACAGCAGCTCTGGAGAAAACGGTGATGTCATTGTCCAGCTCAGTTCAGTTTGCATACAATGGTGTCAATGCAGGCAGATCAAAAACATTGTTGAATATCAAGTGTCTCCAACTAAGCAAGCCAGATGCGACTACGGCAAGGAACCCATACTCCATCAGGTGACACAATGGAGAAAAAAAAACCTTGGGAGAAACCAGACTCAGTTGGGGGCCAGTTCTCCTCTGGCCAACAAACGAACGGTGCATGATTATGATTCAGGCAGCATTACAGGTCAGAAGTCAGATTTGGATCGGAACATTTAAAATATTTAATCCAGTTCAATCTGGTTGAAGATCTGATTCATCACGCCGTTATGGAGACTGGTTTGTTGAGGATCTGTGCTACTGGCTGTCATGTCGATGTGGCCTTCACAGGGATGGTCTAGTTGACATAATCTCTGCTGACACTTCAGGGACATGGCAGAATCGTTGTCATTTAGGAATAAGATCGCATGGCTGTTTGAATCGAGATCGCGATCTTTTAATGATCAGCAGCGCAAATGCAGATTTGAATGTTGCAATGTGGTGATCGTAGTTTTAAAGGTTAACCAAAATTCTTGAAAGTCTTTGGATTAAAGCCTGTTTCACATCGCAAGCGTGAGCAACGTTTGTTTTGTCACTGCTCATGTTAATGAATGAGAGCTTTCACATCAGAAGCGTGACGGCCGACCCCCTCTCATTTATTAACATGGGCAGCGACAAAACATGCGTTGTTCACGCTCCACTGATGCTTGCAATAGACATAGCGGAATCGTTGTCATTTAGGAATAAGATTGCATGGCTGTTTGAATCAAGATGGTTTTTTTTTTGTTTGTTTTTTAATGATTAATTCTGCAGCTCTAAAAGTCACTATTGAGAACATGAACAAATCTGAATGAATCTTCTGTCACTAGGATGAATCACCACTACTATTGTATGCCTGAAATTGACATTTAATTGAAATACTGTTGAACTAAAATGCATCATCGTAACAGGTCCTGGAAAATGCAGAGGGTGCAAGGACGACCCCGTCAGTGGTGGCCTTCACATCTGATGGAGAGCGGCTTGTGGGAATGCCGGCCAAACGTCAAGCTGTCACCAACCCCAACAATACTCTCTACGCTACTAAACGTCTGATTGGACGGCGCTATGATGACCCTGAAGTTCAGAAAGATTTGTAAGGCATTTAATTTCAAACTTGATGTCAATGTATACATACACACACACCAACATGTACATATACACATATGTATTTATATGTGCATTTTTATTCTAGCAAATTTGTAATTGGGGCTGTTACGATTCCTCGATTTAAATTTGAGTGCTCAATTTTATATAGGGTTTTTCCTGCATTGAAATTTTTTTGACAGCCACCAAAACTAATTTTTGTCCCGCCAAAGCCTTATTTGATCAGTTATTGTGATTTATGAGTGATGCAGATGACTGCTGCGCTTGTGGTAGGGTGCATGTTAACTGATGGAGAGAACGAGCAAAGAGCTCCTCCCTCGTGCGCGCGTACTCTCTCTGTCTTCAAACAAAGCACTGTCTTTGCTCTCTGTCTCCCTCGCACATATTAATCTAAATCAACTGGCACAATGCTAAAAGTTCAGAAGACCGATTATGTTTCACGTGGCATATTCAGAGAATTTCCTGAATTACCGCTGGGTGTGAACAGTGCTCAAAAGAACGTCACCTTATCTTCTTTGACAGGCGTTCCGCACATGCAGCTGACATAAACCATACTTTGAATAAACGAAAAAAAAACCCTGTCCAGTGATGGTGTTTTCTTTTGCGATGTCCTAACAGCCGGAATTCGCACACAATGCATTCACACCTGCTAATGTCCTATTCGCAACCTAATGACTTATTTGAACCGATTCATTTTAATGAATAGTTAAAACTGATCTGTCCAACACTGAACTCACGAGACGTCACTGTCTGAATCGGTGTATAACAAATCATTTACTCAGAACACCTCTGAAATGAGAACATAAGTGTGCTTACCCCATTTAGCAAGAGTGGTTAGTAAGATTTAGCCTTAAAGGAACACTCCACTTTTTTTGAAAATAGGGTCATTTTCCAACTCCCTTAGAGTTAAAAAGTTGAGTTTTACCGTTTTCGAATCCATTCAGCCAATCTCCGGGTCTGGCGGTACCACTTTTAGCATAGCTTAGCATAGTTCATTGAATCTGATTAGACCGTTAGCATCTCGCTCAAAAATGACCAAAGAGTTTCAATATTTTTCCGATTTAAAACTTGACTCTTCTGTAGTTACATCGTGTACTAAGACCGACGGAAAATGAAAAGTTGCGATTTTCTAGGCCGATATGGCTAGGAACTATACTCTCATTCTGGCGTAATAATCAAGGAACTTTGCTGCCGTACCATGGGTGCAGCAGGCGCAATGATATTACGCAGCGCATGTGACCCCCTGCTTGCACAGGGAGCGTGCCTTGCAACCATGGAGACATTTGTGAGAGACGCTGCGTAATATCATTGCGCCTGCTGCACCCATGGTACGGCAGCAAAATTCCTTGATTATTACGCTGGAATGAGAGTATAGTTCCTAGCCATATCGGCCTAGAAAATCGCAACTTTTCATTTTCCGTCAGTCTTAGTACACGATGTAACTACAGAAGAGTCAAGTTTTAAATCGGAAAAATATTGAAACTCTTTGGTCATTTTTGAGCGAGATGCTAACGGTCTAATCAGATTCAATGAACTAAGCTATGCTAAAAGTGGTACCGCCAGACCCGGAGATCGGCTGAATGGATTCGAAAACGGTAAAACTCAACTGTTTAACTCTAGGCTCATTTTCCAACTCCCCTATTTTCAAAAAAAGTGGAGCGTTCCTTTAATAATCCACAGTATTTTCAGGTTATTTATATGACAATGTGTAGTAAATTACCTATAAAATCAGATTAGACTGAAGTGAAGTGAAACCAGAACAAAGCAAGTTGTTGTTAGCTAGGTGCATTCAATTGTATATGGTAGAATATTAGATTATTAGTTAAAATAAATCTGAATGCTACTTTTTAATATTATTAATTTTATTTTTATATATATATATATATATATATATATATATATATATATATATATATATATATATATATATATATATATATATATATATATATACCAAAATAATTATCAGGTCTAACAAAGAAGCATCTTTTACAAAGCTATAAAAACAGATTTTTTTGCAAAGTGGGCAAAAAAGGATTACAGTGAGAGTGGCAGGTAATTTATTGTCAGTATTGGGCCGCAGATCACGTGGGTAGGATGATCACGTTTGTGTGGATGACCATGTCTGTCAGCCACCATCGAAGACCATTTTTGACCCGGGGGGGGGGAATATATAAAATATGTATATGTATTGTCAAGTTATGTTTACCCCAGGCTTTATTTTACTTCTAAATTTTAAAAACCCCATAAAAAATTCTCGAAGGAACCAGCGGCGAATTAGTCTTCTGGGTTCTGACGTCATCCCTGCACCGCCCTATATGTTTATATTATATATTTTAACAGTGTTGTTCAATCAAACCTTATGATTACTTGCTTTTGGTGCTATATTTGAATCGATTATTGCCTCATTGTTATTATACATTTATTTAAAGTCATTTTAAAGGCTATTTTTCACTTAGGTATATTTTTATTACCACAATTTTTTTTTTTTTTTTTTATCTGATTACTCGATTAATCGTCAAAGTAATTAATGATTATTCGATACTATTTATTCTTCTAAAATGCATGCAGTGCACAGCTCTAAGTGCGCACTGTAGCATTGGATGATTTTTATAGGCAGTGTCTGCCATTTGCTTGCATGATTACTGAATACATCTGTGCTGAAATTGATTGATCGGCCATCGATCAATTAATAAGCTTAATTGATTAGGCCTGGTTTCACAGACAGGGCTTAGACTAAGCCAGGATTAGGCCTTAGTTCAATTAGGACATTTAAGTAGCTTTTATAAACGTACCCTAGAAAAAAACATTACTGGTGTTCATCTTGAGACAAAACAATGGCACTGACATGACATATTTTAAGATGCTTTCAGTTAAAACAGCTCAAATGTGCATTTTAGTTTAGGACTAGCTTAAGCCTTGTCTGTGAAACCAGGGGTTACTTATTAACTGTGATTTAATCAATTGTCAATTAATCATTAACATCCCTCCCTATAATTTAGTTTTTTTTGCAAATAAGTGATGAACTTTGCTGTAATTTACAGGAAAAATGTGCCCTATAAGATAGTGCGTGCCTCTAATGGAGACGCCTGGCTGGAAGCCCACGGCAAACTGTACTCACCCAGTCAGGCCGGAGCCTTTATTCTCATGAAGATGAAGGAGACTGCAGGTGAGTCCATCTGCCTGAAGAAAAGCAGTTTAAAACTGAAATAATCAAAAGCTCCATCAAACCACTGTTTCTTTTTTTTTTTTTTTTTCAGAGAACTACTTGGGCCATGCCGTGAAGAACGCTGTTATTACAGTACCAGCTTACTTCAACGACTCCCAGAGACAGGTGAACACTGTTTCACCACACTTTCTACTTTTTACATTCTACTAGGCCCTGTTTACACCTGGTAATAAAGGGATAGTTTTAAGGATGGGAATTTTTCAAAAATATTGTATTCGAATATTTGGGCTCGTAAAAAATGAATATTCGAGTATTCGTTTATTTAAATGACGTTAACCGAGAAAGAAGTTTTTTTTTTTTTTTTTTTTTTTTTTTTTTTCATCAAGATTTTATAACCATTTCTGAACAAGCTTACGATTAGGCAATATACACAACAAGCTTACGTTATATCTTAAGGTTTTCTTTTAGTTCAAAGCATTAAACAATATGTGTAAACAAAAAAAATATAAAGAACAAAAGCTAACGGGAACGCATCCGACAAGCTCAAAACGTTTTAGACCCCGCAGGGCTCTACGCTAACATTTTTCTTTAGGAGCAACGTCTAAAATTTAGGAGCACTTTCTGATGAATAACAGACATTAACTTTCCCATTACAGGGCAATATTTTCCCCTTTAAATTAATTTCCAGGGGCATTTTTACCATTATAAGAGCATTTTTTTTTTTTTTTTTTTCTAAACTTATTAAATGTATGCATCAAATTTCGTCAATTTTTTTAAATTAAAATAGAAAATTTGTTTTTAAATGTTAAACAATAAATTCAGTTCAATAACACCAATCAACACCAACCAATCAAAAGAAATCATCAAAAAAATCCATCTTTGCACTGCAGAAGTGACACAGAAGCTCCATCTGAAGTGTTATTATTTAGACACATTTACATAGACTGCTTCATGCAGCTCATTAGTAAATATAATTTTTTGAATTTAGAAATATGTAAAAAAATGTATTTTTGGATATTTAAGTAAAAACAGTCTATGTAAATATGAAAATAAAACCGCCAGTAGGTGGCGGTAAATCTTAATGTGCGAGTCATTAATTCAGTCGTTCAAAACTCAGATTCATTCAAAATTACTGTTGCTTGGAGACGCGCAACATTTCTGGTGTGGCTTTGTTTGAAACTATTTTCACGAAATAGAGCAAAAACAGATAGTATGGTGGCTAAAATGTTAAGTCACTTAATATCAACTTGTTTATTGGACTTCAATAAGATCTGTAAGTACCACATTTGCAATCATGCCAATACTTGGAGAAACAGCTGCGATAGACGGTGTTACTGGTGTTCAGCAGCAACACTGGTTAAATCACTTGCCCACTGTGACCGCGGCACCGCCCCCCCAACGTCGTTTTTAATTTTTTTTTTTTTTTTAAATAGTAATAATAATAATTTAGTTCAGTTAGAGAATAGACACTACAGTTCAATTCAGTGAGCCGAACGAGAGTCGCAGCACAGATCAGCAGCAGGAGTCAGATTTCACCTCACTTCACCCATTTCGCCTCACTTTTCTCAATGACAAGACGATGGATGAACATTTGATTGCCAAGCGAAATGTAAACGCGCATATTTAAGCGAGTTTGTATTTGAATTAATTTTTGGAGGAATTTTTGCCCCAAGCCCCCGTTAATTTCCGACCTTGCTTATGATAATCCAAATGTAGTATTTCCAGTTAATTTGGCTGAAACATCTGCAGCATGAGGTGTGTCATATCCATTTCACCTTTATACAATCTTTGAAGTGTAGTCCTTCGCGCATGTCTTTTGCACTTGCTCTGCTCTGCTGACTGAAGCAAAGTCTTTGAATGAAGGTATGAAAAGCAGCTGATTGCAGGATGAAACTGTTGTTCAGTGTAGATGCATTTTGGGAGTTGTGCTTTTTATTCCGATTGCATTGTAGATCTGTTCATGAGAATCGATTGGGTCACTCGCACCAGTGCACCTAAATATTTTTTCACAGTTGCACGCAGTTATTTTTAGTCGCAAATGGGACTGAAATGGTCGCACTGTAGAGCCCTGGCCCGTTAACACCTGTATTTAGCGTCGCCCACTTTTGTTTGGAATCGACGAAAACGCATCTTAATACCAGGGCCCTAGATAAGTTTGTCCATATTCCGTTCAATTCAATTTTATTTTTCTCTAGCGCTTTTTAAAATGCATATTGGGGGTGTGACAAGATCTCATGCCATGAGATCTCGCGAGATTAAAATGTGACGAGATTTCTCATCGAGGTGAAAAGCTGTCTCTTGATATTGCCATGATGGAGTGTGAGGGTAAAATTTGGATAGAATGTGCCACCGCTGCGTTTACTTTACGCCTCCACTGTCGTTTTGCTTTTCATAGAAATAACCATTTCATTTGTTGCATTTAATTTGGAGGATTCCTTGTGCAAGAGCCTATGCGTCTGACAAATGTCTTATCTTGTACAATGCACGCTCAGCACCGCCGCTCCCTATTCACAGAGTGCACACGATCGTGAAAGTAAAACGGTAGTGCGCATTCAAACGTGATTCCAATACCCCGCATTTTGAAAGCGGCTCCCTGATGCATGCCAAATATCTTCCAATATGAAAGCTATCTTAGGCTGGGCTGTATAGTTGCAACCATCTCTTAGCTCTGTATCATGCTTGAAGAAAAATTTGGTCTCTATTTGCAGTTTGAATATTGAGAGAGTACTTTGATTATGGTTGCACTTACTGTTTGAGCTTAAGACTAAGAGAAAACAGTTGTTCATTTTTATTTATACAGTTTTTATTTCTATGATTAATTTTTGGAAAGGAGTTTAGTTAGGAGGTCAAAAGTTGTAGAAGCATAAATCATGTACAGTTCTAAGGTCTGAAGAGACTCCTATGACTGTCTGTAAAATCTGGTGTGTTGTTACAGGCGACCAAGGATGCAGGGCAAATTGCAGGTTTGAATGTGCTGCGTGTTATTAATGAGCCGACTGCTGCTGCTTTAGCCTATGGGCTGGATAAGACTCAAGACAAAATGTAAGTATCAGATACTCTTACTACACTATTTTATTTTTTCTTTATATACCAACATAGATTGCTCTATACCACTTATTCATGTCTGATACCAATCCAATAAAAAAAAAAAAAAAACCTCACACATATAGAGAGTAACTTTATTTCACAATACAGATTTTATTTTATCTATTATTAAAACAAGAATAAATATGCAAATTGCAAGCAATAGGGCAAATGCAGTGTAAGAAAAGTACAAATGAAATAAACAGTGCTTTTAAAGGGGTCCTTGATTATGATTTCACTTTTTTAACTTTAGTTTGTAATGTTGCTGCTTGAGCATAAACAACATCTGCAAAGTTACGGCTCTCAAAGTTCAATGCAAAGGGAGATATTTTCTTTTACAGAAATCGTATTTTAAGGACTATAACAAACGGCTGGTTAGGGACTACAACAAGCTTCTTCCTGGGTTGGTGACATCACAAACCCCTAAATTTACATAAACCCTGCCCCCGGGAACACGCAACAAAGGGGGCGAGGCCATGTTGGGCTACTTTAGAGAAGAGGAAGAGTTGTAGTAGTTGTAGTAGAGTGTTGTTGCCATTCTGTCATTTTATGCCAGACTGCTTCACAAACGAGGGTCAGTTCAATGCTGGATTTGCACAAAAGATTAACATGACGGCTCATGCTAGTTGATGAGTTGAATCTACAAAACTACAAAATCAACTACAAAAATGTATCCACTAACCATTCAGGAACGTCCAGTGGCATTCTAAAAGTTGTAACTTCTTCCTGAGTTTCTCCATCAGTGTCCGACTCCGTTTTGAACAATGTAAGGCTGAACGTTCTTACTGACAATTGTCATTTTGGCTGCGTGAGATTCTCCAGCTTTGTTGTTGAGCAACCGAAGCGTGAGCTATTAAAGCTCCGCCCTCTTCTGGAAAGGGGGCCGGGAGCAGTAGCTCATTTGCATTTATAGGGACACCACACAAAAACAGTGTGGTTTTGCTCACACCCAAATAGGGGCAAATTCGACAAGCTATAATAAATGATCTGTGAGGTATTTTGAGCTGAAACTTCACAGACACGTTCTGGGGACACCAGAGACTTATATTACATCTTGTGAAAAGGGGCATAATATGTCCCCATGATTTTTCAGGTACAGCTGGTCTATTTAACAGTAGAGAGTAAGAAATACAAAAATTGAATGAAATATAAAAATAAAGCACTGAATAGTCTTTACTGTATGAATTAAATGTTCAGCGTTTCTTATTACAGCTACTAAAGTTCAGGGTTGGGTTGAAAATAATCTTTTCATTTTGATGAACTGATATTGATTTTTAAATCTTAAGAATCGATCATTTAGTCCAGGGGTGGGGAACGTTGCTCCTGGAGGGCCATTGTCCTGCAGAGTTGAGCTCCAACCCTGAAAAAAACACTTACCTGCCTGTAACTTTAGTAATCCTGAAGACCTTGATTAGCTTCAGGTGCGTTTAATTAGGGTTGGAGCTAAACTCTGCAGGACAATGGCCCTCCAGGATCAACGTTCCCCACCCCTGATTTAGTCTGTGCTGTTTTCAGTTGATGTGTGAACAAAATGTCATTAAACATTGTTTGTACCACAATAAAAAAAAGCTTTTGTTTTGTTACTTTTGATATGAAGTTTCAGCTTTCAAATTCTGTAAAAAAAAAAAAAAAAAAAAAAAAAAAAAAAAATTTAAATTAAATGACATTTTGGCTTTTTTTTTTAATTTTATTTTTTTTTATAAATGTGTCAGGAGAGATCGCTGTAGCGCTTCAGTTAAAGCGGCACTTAGACCTAGGGATGCACCAATACCATTTTTTTCAGAACCGATCCAATACCAGCGCAGGGTTTTTTTTTTGTTTTTTTTTCAGCAGCAGGATTATTAGGTTGCTGTCACTTTAAGACCAAATGCACAGATCTTATATCTGGACGCTTGTTACCAATGCAAGATAATGTGAGCTTTGACTTTATTCAAAAGGAAAATATATCTGTTTTCATTCCAGAATTGCCGTCTATGATCTTGGTGGAGGGACATTCGATATCTCTGTCTTGGAGATCCAGAAGGGTGTTTTTGAGGTGAAATCCACCAATGGAGACACGTTCCTGGGTGGAGAAGATTTTGATCAGCACCTTCTCAAGCATATAGTGAAGGAGTTCAAGAGAGAGGTTTGTATTCACCCACTCAAAAAATGGGTCTGTGCGTGTGTTTAAGTAGTGGTGCAACCATCGGGAAATTTAAAGGCTGATTACGATTACCGGTATTTATTTTGAAAGGGTCGTCATAACCTTGATTTTTTTCAGCTCAATTTTTTTGCCCATACAAGTTCGTATGCTATATTAAAATGTACCACACACTGAATTTTTCAGATAATTTACACTGTGTAAAATACTAAAATTAAATTAAAAATAGTTATGATTGTTTTTACTATAAAAGATCATTGTGACATACTGGCAACCAGTAAACAGAAAATCAGAAAATAAGAGAAATATATCAATTACAAGTTCTAAAATTGCTACAGTGAGAAATCATCAGAAATCAACTGAACGAGGCGCAATAGTCAATAGTCAAGTTCAAGGCCCGGTTTTACAGACAAGGCTTAGACTAAGATTTTTTTTTTTTTTTATGCAATCAAAACAAACTGTGTTTGAGAGCAACAATAACTATATTGTAATTAAATAAAACAAATAAAAGATTGCAAATAAAAGGCCTTTTTAAAACCATTTTAATTGAACTTGCATAAAGCGCTATAAAAAATAAAGGTTACATGATTTGAAGTAGTACCTAATGCAGGATTTTGAACATGCAGGTAAAATGTAAAGATGTCAAACTGTTGTTGAGAACAGTTTGTGCTGCTTATTAATGTGGTGTGTCGTCTTGTTGCAGTCTGGCGTGGATCTGACCAAAGACAACATGGCGCTGCAGAGGGTGAGAGAGGCTGCTGAGAAAGCCAAGTGTGAATTGTCTTCCTCTCTGCAGGTGAGTGAATGAGTGTCTGCTAAGAGCAGTCATGTGATCAGACAAAGACAAAGTAAAGCTTAAGTGTAGGGGCTGCGTCTTATATTAAGACTTTTTTTAAATGACTTTTTAAATAAAATTTCTTGATAAAGAAGGGCACAGTTAACACCGCACTGTAAGAAAGTTTGAAAATGTGGTTCATATTTAGTAACTTAGTGAATCAACTGTTACATCAGGGGTCAAATAAAATAGCATTTTAAACTTGCAACTGCATGATCTAAGCACTTTTTGTGTGTATGCTGTACTGGTTTGGTAAAAGATGTTTTTGCTCAGGTGGAAAATTGTCTGCCCAATAGAGAGAGCTTTTGCTGAACACTGACACTGAAAACCCCTGATCATGATCTGTGCCTCTGAAACACTAAACGCATCAGACAAATATTTAATAAAATAGCAGTTTGTTTATAAACCGTTTAAGGCAATTTTTTGAGTCATTCTTCTCCAGTCAGAAAATACAGGAAAAATTATAAATGTGCAAAAAATCACATCTGAGTAGAAGTAACATTTACAGCCCTGTCTATTTTGGCATTTATAATCCAAGTCTTCTGAAGTCATATAACAGATTTGTGTGAGGAAGAGACTGGAATTTAAAGGAATATTTCACCCAAAAATTTAAATTGTCATTGTTTATTCCTCCTCATGTCATTCCAAACCTGTTTGATTTTCTTCTGTGTAAAGTCATACAGGGATGCGTTTCCCAAAAGCATCGTTAGCCAACTTTGGTTACAATTTCCACTGAACTCTATTGGTAATGACGGAACTTGCAACCATAGTTTGTTTTGGGAAATGCACCCCAGGTTTGAAGCAACATGATGGCAAGTAAATGATGACAGAATTTTCATTTTTGGGTGAACTTTACCATTAAGTCTGTAATTACTAATAATCTTCCCTTCTACTGAAGCAGTCAAATCAAAGTTTTTTGTGTTTTTAGCTTGACTGTTGAACATCAAACCTGACACAACACATCTAAAGGTGCAAATGTGTATATAGGGCTGTCATGGTGGAGGAATAAATTTTCGCGATATTACCGCATTTTTCAAAATGTATTATTATTATTATTATTATTTTGCAATATAAATGTTATGATGTGGGCAGCAGGCACAAAGACTAAGGAGATTCAAAAACAAAACAGGCTTTATTAATAATCTGAATGCTTTGAATGAACACGCAGGAGAATAATGCAAAACCCACAATGCATAAACGAGAACTGACCAAAAACAACTGAAACACAGGGCTATAAACAGGGGTAGAACAAAAGAAAGTAAATTAGACATGTGAAACTAATACATAACTATAGAAACAAACGAGTGCATAATCGGAAACCAATGAAACCGAAACTAAACAGAGCGGGGAAACAGAACAGAATGTCAAAATAAGGGTCCACATAACTGAACATAAATCTGACAATAAGCTTGTTGGGCTTATGTTTGTATAGTTAGTTCTGATCGTCGAATCTGACTGGACGAGAGGCTTTCTAATGCTGCCTTCATGTGCTATCGGAATTATCGTAAATATGAGTTTCCTAGATAAAAGTTGCACATGAAAACCCTGATGTCGTGTTTACCACTGGGAAGTTTGTGGATAATTTTGATACCCAAGTTCCCGAGATGGGCAGGCCATAAACTTTAATAAATCATACCTGTCAAAGCAGTATTTCTCCCCTACACCATGTTTAGTTTTTTTTTTTTTTTTTTCCCCCCATAACAGCTAGATTGTCTTGTCTTGTCATAGATCTAGTGCATATTACATATATGAATAATCATTTGAAGCGTATTGTATGTTTTATACACAGTGAAAATAGCCTGCATCGTCAGCAAGCGGACTATCTAGATCTAGATCTATATGGTTGTCAATGCATGAGACACTAAATATAATTTTGGCTTTAATAAGATTTTCTTTTTAATAAGATTTAGTCACAAATTATTGATCAATTTCTAAATACTAAAAGTATAGCGCATCTACTAATAATTATATATATATATATATATAAACGTTTTTTACCGATGCAAATATGTTAGAAACAATGCATTGCGATACAAATGCCAACTTGTATCCGACGCACACTTTTTTTAAATCGATGCATCACATCGTTAAGTTTTATGCCGATACACCGTGGGTTCCTTACCATCCCTTCAAAATGGCTATATATGGTTATATATATATATATATATAATAAACACCAGTATGTTATGATACATTTGTGCTTGCACTGGTTAGTTTAAGTAACCGTATCTTAATGTTTCTGCACACAGACTGACATCAACTTGCCCTACCTGACGATGGACGCCTCTGGTCCGAAACACTTGAACATGAAGCTCACACGCTCTCAGTTTGAAGGCATCGTGGGAGATCTCATCCGCAGGACTGTGGCGCCCTGTCAGAAGGCCATGCAAGATGCCGAAGTCTCCAAGAGTGACATCGGTGAAGTGCTGCTGGTCGGTGGAATGAGCCGAATGCCAAAGGTAAGAACTAAAACCCAGAACTGAAACACTCTACAAAGAAAGCCTCAAATGAAGCGGCTTCATTGCTATTCCCTTGCGTTCTCAGGTCCAGCAGACGGTTCAGGATCTGTTTGGTCGAGCTCCCAGTAAGTCCGTTAACCCTGATGAAGCCGTGGCTATCGGGGCGGCCATCCAGGGTGGAGTTCTGGCAGGGGATGTGACGGACGTACTCTTGTTGGACGTTACCCCTCTGTCTCTCGGTATTGAGACTCTAGGAGGCGTCTTCACCAAACTCATCAACAGAAACACAACCATTCCTACAAAGAAAAGCCAGGTGGGGTAATAAACAGGGAAATTGCAAAGACATTTGCATTGCTTGTTTGTTTCGTTGATTGGTAACAGATTGTTATTTTGTGGTGTTTGCTAGTGTTTTTTGGTTTTTTTTGTTTTGTTTTTTTTTTGTTTTTTTTTCCTCTTTTCTCTCTCTCTCCATCTCTTCTTCCCAAAGCAGCTTTGCACAGTCTGTTTGTTAGAATTACAAGGCAACTCACAATATCAAGAACCAATCTTCCTCATGAATACACCTGTGTGTTTGTGTGTAGCAGGGATGGTGATAAATCACTCATATAAAATTAAGCAACATTGTGAATATTCTTTTTATTTGACCATAAAGTTTTTGTAAAAAAAAAAAAATTCTAAAGCTTGTTGCTCACACCTTGTCTTATAACTTGTAAGTATGCAATGTGGGAAGGATGTTTTCATAGCATCACTAATTTAAAGATGTGGCTTTCAGTGTTATTTTATTAAAGCTGTCTCTATCAATATAATGATTCAAAGCTCTGATTCAACAGTTTGTCTTTTCATGGCATATTTCATATATTTAAATGAAGATTTCACACAAAAATTAAAAAATTGTCATTTACTCATGAGTCATGACAGAATTACAAACTCTCATGTTGTTCCAAATTCATAATTTTAATAAAACCTGAGAGATTTCTGTTCCTTCAGTGAAAGTCTATTTCAGCAAAACCTTTCTTCAAAATGTTAACAAAGACATCGTAAAATAAATCCATATGAATAGAGCAGTTAATTAAATCTGATTTAGTTTTTGTGGAATAGACTTTTAATGAAGGGGCAAAAATATTGCAGGTTTCATTTTAAAAAAATCTTCATTTGTGTTTTGAAGATAAACAAAAGTTTAATGGGTTTGGATCAAAACGGGGGTGAGTGAATGACAGAATATAGAGCAGATATATGATTTTTTTTTTTTTTTTTTTTTTTAAGGTATGTTTCCTATATAATGGATGAATATTGGATGAATGGATGAATATTAGCTTGGGTTGATGCTGGTGATCTGTCTTCTCAGGTGTTCTCTACCGCTGCTGATGGACAGACTCAAGTCGAGATCAAGGTTTGTCAGGGAGAGCGAGAGATGGCTACAGACAACAAGCTTCTGGGACAGTTCACCTTGGTATGTGCTCTGGGGGGGAAATATTGAGATGCAGATGTACATTACCTATCCATTTACGGCTCAAATTTTGTATGTATGTGTTCTGAACAGGTCGGCATCCCTCCTGCTCCTCGTGGCGTCCCACAGATTGAAGTCACCTTCGATATCGATGCTAACGGGATTGTGCACGTCTCCGCTAAAGACAAGGGCACTGGCCGAGAACAGCAGAGTAAGTCTAGAGAGGTTTTTTTTTTTTTTTTTTTTTTTTTTTTTTTCCCGAAGGGAAACAGTTCGTAATTGTTCATCAAAATATATTTTGCTCCACTTCTGAAATAACTTTCTGAAAGTTATGAAAGTTTGCCAAAGTGTGCGCACAGAAAGCTGCCTCTCTTAGAAGGCGATCGCGAATTTGGGACGTGCTCGATATTATCACACAATAAGCAATGAAAAAGATCTCAATTCTGTGTTCATGCTGACTGACACACAGAGCAAGCATTCACACAAAAACCCATGTCTCAGCATGCGATTGCAAATTCAGTTCTCTTTCACGTCTTATGCCACTTGAATGATCGAATACACGCAGTTATATCAAAATGCCCATCGTGTGGAGTATTCACATTTGGTTATGTTTCAAGTGAAAGTAAACAGTTGGGTGTAAACCGGATGTGTATCGGTATAATGGATCAGTGAGTTTAGTCTTAAAGTGACAGCAGCTTAATATTCCTACCTGCTGCTCCGTGTCATTAATGTGAATCAAACTGCTGCTCTTGAATGAACTTTTTTTTAGCTTTGATAAGAATTAATTTAATTTTAATACATACAGTGAAGACTATTTAATATTTTATTTTCACATTTGATCATTAAATTTCTGTACTATTTCGAACTACGTTACACCTATCATACCTGGAAAAAAAAACATTTAATTCATTTTTTGTTATATTGTATTTGTCCCATTGTTTGTAATTTCCCTTTTTTTTAATAATAGAAATTAGATTAAAATAACAGCTATATTGTGATGTATATCGTTTCCATTAAATAAAATTTCTCATATCATAAAATAAGAATTTGGTAATATCGCCCACCCCTACTTTCAATCCAGTCCACTCCATTTGAATATCCTGTTTAACTCGAGCATATGACATTACAGAAGTAAAATAGGTTGTGAAAACCATCACATGTAGAAGTCTTAATGAAAAACATTAATTTTGCTTCTGCTTATTTTATGCATGTGCTTTATTCAGTTGTCATCCAGTCATCTGGTGGCCTCAGCAAAGACGACATAGAAAACATGATCAAGAATGCTGAGAAGTATGCAGAGGAGGACAGGAGACGGAAGGTAGTGTCTGATTTTCACAGTACATATTCTTTCAATGTCTTCAAATGCTTAACAATAACGGTTCTTTTTCTCCATTTTTGTCACTATCTAAAACTGTTTTGAACATGGTCTTATTTGTGGGACCTTAAAAGCTGATGTAACATCTAAACTGATTGATTTTGATCCAAAGGATCGTGTGGAAGCTGTCAACATGGCCGAGGGTATTGTTCACGACACTGAGTCAAAGATGGAGGAGTTTAAGGATCAGCTGCCAGCTGATGAGGTCTGAAGTTTACTGCTACTTTAATTATTAGTCTGAAGTGCTGAAACTTTTTCAGAGGCGTTGTATAAACATTTGTGATCTGTTTCTGTAGTGTAACAAACTGAAGGAGGAGATTGCTAAAGTACAAGAGCTTCTGTCAAGGAAGGATGCGGAGACAGGAGAGAACATCAAACAAGCAGCCACAAACCTGCAGCAAGCATCACTCAAACTCTTTGAGATGGCATATAAGAAGGTACAGTCAATGATTTTACTCTTTTAAACTTATTTTGACCACTCATATTTTGACTTATGGTAACCTGACAAGCTTTTGTCAATCAGTGGACTATTTTGAAAGAGCATTAAGGCCCATTCACACCAAGGATGATTATGATAACTATAACAATATAGATTTAGTTTTAAAAATCTTTCTAAATGTTAAAGAACGGCAGAGTCCACACCACAACTTGAAAGATAATGATCCAGAGAAACGATATCGTTGGAATCCCTTTCAACAATCCCTTTTCAAGTTTTTCCAAATGATGGACATTAAAATCATTGACAGCCAGAATCTATCCTGCTTTAAAGAACTCAAGCATTTAAAGTAGCAGACGACATAACTGCAGCACACACTTATAATAATGATATTGTGCTTTGGTGTGAATGGAAAAAAAAAAAGGAAAAAGAAGAAGAAAAAAAAAGTTTGGCACACATTTGCACTGTGGTTAATCTCAAATTTGACAACGCATCTATAAGATGGTTTGGTTCCCCTGTGACTCAGTTGATGGATATGTTTCACGTGAGAGTAGCTATCCAATCAACTGTTAGCTTGTTGCTGACATCACAGTTCCTCAGGTGTTGGTGTGTTGCAGTTCAGCATAGCAAGTGAAGGAGACATGTTGCTGATAGAGCTGCCGCCTGCATCATATAAATCTCCTGTCTGGGAACATTCTGTCTTCCCAATATGTAAAAACAGTGATGGTCACAAAAAAACGTGGACAAAACAGTCACTATTTTTAAACTTTGTTCGATGCAAGTGCTGATACATCTGATATGACCAGTCATTTATGCCATCATCACCCGGGTTGTAGCTCGCAAGCGCAGGTGAAACCTAAACAGCACACATTGCCTGTGTTTAAAGAGGGGGTGCAATGCTATTTAATGCATTCTGACTTATTTACACTGTTGAAGAGTTGGATTCTCATGCTAAACATGGCCAAAGTTTCAAAACACGAGTTGGACGTATGACGGAGTATTTCTGTGCCAAATGACTACTTCCGGTTTTGGTACGGGATTCGGAGAATTTTTTTCTAGTATGGCCCTTTATCCTTGGTGCAAATCCAGCATTGAACTCATGTAGATTCTGGAAGCTGTCTTCTGCGCCGCATCCAGTGTAGACAGTGTTTTTTACAGTCTATGGTGTAGACAATATCACTGATTATTATAATGGGTTCAATTATCTGTTGACGCGTCGCGCCGCTCGCGTCCTGTGTAGACAACTCTTCCGCTTCCATATGCCGCACGACATGGCCTCGCCCACTTTGTTGCGTGTTCCCGGGGGCAGTGTTTTGCAGGGTTTATGATGTCACCAACCCGGGAAGAAGCTCATTGTAGTCCAAACTGGTCGTTTTTGTAGGCATTAAACTGCCATAACTTTAAAAGACAATAACTCCGTTTGCATTGAACTTTCAGCGCTGTAACTTTGCAGATACTGTTTATGCTCAAGCAGCAACATTACACACTAACTAAAGTTTAAAAAAGTGAAATCGCAATGAACCACTCCTTTAACTAATGTTTAACTAATGAACCTTATTGTAAAGTGTTACCATTATCTTTATAGTTTGTTGTGTGAATGGGCTTTTACAGTTGTTGTTATAATAATAGTGTTTAGACTATTAATAGTGATTAAGCTGCTAAAAACACAGTATGTAGCAACATTCTCGTTGTGTTTTTTTTTTTTTTTTTTTTTTTTTTTTGACATTCTATTTTTATTACATTTTCTTGAACACTTACACAACAATGTACATCACATCTGTAACAACAAAATGTACAAAAACATTCTCTGAAATTTACCTAAATTGTTCCTTTTTCATCCTTTACACCTGAGGTATTTTTTCGGGCATGTCTAAAATTTATCCTCATCTCCTGAATTTGTTTGTGATTGACAGATGGCGTCAGAGAGAGAAGGCAGCAGCGGCTCCAGTTCAGGAGGAGAATCCGGAGAGAAGAAGGAGGGCCAGCAGTAAAGCCTGTGGCACTGGAGTTCATTGTGGGACTGAATGTCTTGGGAGCACAAGTGTGTTTCTCTGAGCAGCATACGAAAGATCTTTTCACATATACTGTGTTTTTGGCAGTAAACTCTACAAAACAATATTATCATGTCTCCTCATCCACTTTCCTTAATGTCTAGAAGCTCAGATTCATTTGTGTCTGCTGAAAATAATCTGCATCAGTCTTGAAGCAAAATGTGCAATGAAGTGCTTGATTTGCCATCTTGGATTTAAAGGTCAGCCTGATGATATACATGCTCATCATGGAGCCTTCAGCCATTTAGACATGCATTCCACCCACTGGGCGCAGTGTTTTGTGTTGTGATGTCTTTAAAGATATATCTTTGTTAAGGGTGTTGTGTACTGCTTGTTTAGAATAATATTTTTTTTCAAAAACATTGGTTGTTGAAGATGAATGAGGCTGAATGTGTGTCTGAACGGCTTTAGGATTTTTATATCTGCAATGAGTATTTATAAAATCAGGACTTTGATGTTTCAAGACACCAATGTTTTATATTTAAATACAATAATATCTGTTCTGTCCATCAGTTCTGCTTGGAAATTGCTGATTTGTACATTTCAAGCTTGTGTCCACGCTTGAGCCGGTTAGTTTGTGGAGTTGAGAGTATGAAACTATGAATGATGAAACTCAATAATAGAAAAGCTGGCATGGAATTGATAGTTCAATCTGTCATATTTTTTCCTGTTAAAATTTGCTGATCATACCAGCAGGTTTATATAGAGCTCACATTGACGACGATATGACTTGATGTCCTTCCATAACTGATGTTATTCAAGAGAGATGTCCAAACAAATGGGAGGAATTGATGGACAGATCTGTGTGGGTTTGTCAAGTGCACAGTAAAGGGTAGTGGAGGTGAATTTATCTAATCAACCTTTACTAGTGACTTGAGCAGTTGTTTTATTCAAATCAGTGTTACGCGTTGCTGTTATGGACGAAAAGCAGAGCTTTTTAGTTAGCCACCTGAACTGAGGGTTTACATTCTTCCTTTCTGTTTGTTGGTCCCATAACAGCATGATGTAACACAAAAGCCCATCTACTCTGTGCTTGCATATGACTTTCTGGTTCATTAAAGAAGAATCTGTAACCATAGAAGCTCTGTACAAAGGCTGATGTCTGTTGAAAATGTTAAATGTTCAAAATGATGATTTAATGGGTTTAAAGAAATATTCCAATGCAGTCTTTTATAATAAAAATTTGTGTTTGAACTCATGTTTGTGTATTTTCCAGGTAAACTGTGTATTTGGTTTACAGGAGTGTTGCAGCTCTACACAGTCTGAATGTCTGTCTAAAGTAGGGCACCTGATAAACGTGTGCAGTGTTGTGGAGCTCCAGGACCATGATTATGAATCAATGATTCACGGTATTCAGTGTTCCCACTCGTCCTGGAAAACCTGGAAAATTGATGACAAACTTTCCAGTCCTGGAAAACACATGGAAAATTAGAGAAAATGAAAAATGTCCTGGAAAATCTTGTTGTTGTCCTTGAAAATTATTTTTTAAAAAGTTCTTAGGCTTTTCTTTAGTCGAGAACAAAAAGTGTATTACTGGCCAAAAACAATTACCGTTAGTTGCAGAAAGTGCGATGTTCAGGAATGCTGAGTTTTGACATTTTCAATGATGATGTTTAGTCTTGTGTTGCCACTTGCAGCAGTTAGCTAATGCTATTAACTGCTCAAATGTATGCAGAAAATGTTGATTAGTAAGCAGCTACCTAATTCAGTAACTTGCTAACTAATAATTTTGATGTGATATAAGGTCAATAAGAGATTCATTGATTATAACAGGAGTTTTCACAACAGTGCAGAACGTTGTGAGTTTGCACTGAAGTGATTGACCGCTGCAGTGATTAAAAAAGGAAAATCTGTATATAACCCATTCGCAATTTGAAAGTTTTTCATGCTGCTAAGTATACACACTGCAAAGTTTTGGGAATGACTAACTTATTTAAATGCGGGATTGAATCCAAAATTATATTGATTGACATGGTGATAACCAGCATTGGACGGGACAGAAATAACTAATAGACCTGCCACATATTCTATTACGTGTTATGGGTTTCTTTGTTGTTCATTGACTTTGTCTTTGACTAATATTTTTATTTTCAAATAGTTAAACAAGACATTAAAATAGTTCCAATATTTTTTGCTATGATATGGACACTGGTAACATATTTGTCATAATGTATGATTAAGAGCTCATTTTAAAAACTGATTTTATAGTTAAGTCATGGCAATAAACTATGGAAGTGTCTGCTGCTGAATAAAAAATAAAAAAGGTAATTGCAACTTTTTATCTCAAAATTCTAAAAAATTCCGAGCTTACATAATTGTGATATAAACTCGCAATTGCTTGATATAAAGTCAGAATTGCGTGATATAAACTCACAATTGTGTTATAAAGTCAGAATTATAAAGTGCATAACTGTGATATAAACTCACAATTGCGAGACAAAAAGAATAGTGAGATACAAAAAAGGTAATTGCCACTTTTTTTTTATTCTGTGGCGGAAACAAGCTTCCATAGTCATAATGTATGATTAAGAGCTCATATTAAAAACTGATTTTATAGTTAAGTCATGGCAATAAACTGCATGCCTTTTAAAGACTTAGAGAGCAATATATTACTTTAGGGTGTGATCCTTGTCTTTTATTCCTGCCATAGTAAAATTGAAAATGTCCTGGAAAATGATCGCTGAAAAAGAGTGGGTACCCTGGTATTGCTTAAAGCTAACCTACGTATGTGTAGTCTGGCCATCAGAGACTAGAAAGTAAACTGAAATTGTATGGTTATAATCAAAATGATTTTCCCCTTTCAAAGAAGGGTTTCATTATGTTCATAAACTTTATGCCTTTTAAAGACTTGCAGAGAAAGGAATATTACTTTAGGGTGTGATCCTAGCTTGTCTTTTATTTATGCCATATAGTGAAATTGAAAATGTCCTAGAAAAGTTCTAGAAAATAATAAAAAAAAAAGAAAAGAGTGGGAATCCTGGTTATGTACTGTATTGACTTTCTTTTTTGAGTAGTGATGCAGCACACATCAGTAATATAGTGTGTGTAGGGATTCATGGGTCAGACCACTTTAAATGTAATTTAAGATTATATAAGCCTGCTTTTTAGAAGTAGGACGATAAGTGCATAACTAATATAGGCCTAAGTATTATTTAAGGTGCAGGTTTGTGCAATGATTTGAAATGAAATTACACTAAACTTTAGACTACATTATGTGCTTCCCTTCTGTTGCATGTTGAGTATATGGGAAAACACCACCACTAGAAATATTTTAAAATTTAAAAAAATATATATTTTCTTGAAGTACTCCTAAGATTTTAAGTTAATATTTTAACATTTAACAACATATTTGCATGTAATATAATTATTTATTTTTTAACTCTAATAATAAAAAAGACAAAAAATATATAACAATAATAAAATTGTATATAAAATAAAAAAAATAACATTTGAGCTGCTCGTGTAAATGAACAGTGCTGCGCTTTACTCTGAAACACTTGTGTAACTGTAGCATGTTTTATGTACTTATGGAACATGTTTTCATTGCACAGATCAGTGAAGGGGTGACAGACAAACTTGGCTCTCTTTAATACTTCATTGTGATTGTGTGGCATATTTTTTTCTATGAGTTTGTATTTTTGAATAACATCACTGTTTGACCGTTTGTATCGCTCCATTGTCTATACATAGTTTTAGGTACATAGTTTTTCAACTACTCTATATTAAAATCTTGTTGAAACTGTTGTGTAGAAGAAACTTCATGGCAGTGAACAGTCATGCTGATATTCACAACACCGGCACTTTTGTTCGTAATGTTGATTAATGAACATACTGTAGAACTCACTAGGGTTTCATTCTCTCATCCATTGAGCCTCAACATTCCATGTTACATCAGTGTGACCAAGGATGCAGTATTCCATTAAGTCATGTGATTGGCTGATCAGTTTTCTAGTGTTGCAGCTTGACATTAGCCTGGCAACAATAAAAATTCAGACTCAGTTTTAAAACTTATTATTCACTCACATTAATTACTATAAAGATTTTCTGTTGTTCTGATGTGTCAAAACAATATGTGCTGATATTTTGAACGCTGTGCTCTTGCTTTTTTGATATTGATTTAGATATCATAAATGTAGGCCTAGGCTACTATTATTCAGATCAAAGGTTCAGTGGATCATTCAATAATTGTATGATCTAAAAACTAATTTTGTGATAAAATGAAAACAAACATTAGGCCTATATACAATATTATGAACTTCAGCCAAAGGGGTTAGTAAAAGTTCAGCTTTTGTCATTAATTAAAATTATAAAGATTATTTTAATGCCAGAGGTCCTTGCCCTGAAAAAAAATAACGATTTAAATCCGTAATATCTATATTGACTTAAATATTTTATCCAGTAAGCTTCAAGTGCACAAATTAAATCTGAGCTACTGAAATTTTTCATAACAAGGGTTCAAGAAAATTATATGTCGATGAGTTCTGAACTTTTATTTTGAAATTGTGTTTACTGCACCTTTCGTATGATCACAGTGTGTGAGTTCAGGCGAACGCGATTTTGAACGCTAGTCGGAGAGGCGCGCGAGGATTTCTGAGGCGGTGAGAACTTCTTGAAAGTCATTTAATAAGTTTTATTATCGTGTTAGGGCTTAAATGAAGACTCGTGTTTGTTCTGGTGTTTAGTTGCTGTGTAAAACATATGTTATGGATGTGAAAATATACAGGAAATACTTGTTGTCATTGGGCGCGCGCAGGAACTCCATGTCAAATCTGATAATGAAGTGACTGAACTACGTCCATATGCATCAAAACGACAACAGCCTTTTTTATTATTACTACTACTAGTACTACTATTATTATTATTGAAAAGTGTTTTCGTGGCGTGATTGTTTTACATATATTGTCAAAGTAATACTACAGCAGTAAAACTAAAATAAAAATAATTAAGAATAATTAAAAAAAATTAAGATAACAGTTAACGTTATCCGTAATAATGATAAGAAAAGTAATTACAATGTACCGTAAACTAATCATCATTACAAATACAATTATAGCGGGATTGTTGTACTTTATCGTCGTGTGAAGTGTAGATGGGTGTTGAGACAGTCACTGCACTGCTAATAGCAGCTAAGCAATGTCACAGTCTAAGCCGTTTTCAAAATGAAGGAAGTGTTCACTTCTCTAGTATTAACACATCGTTAACAACATGTGCTGGTGTGTTAATTAAAAAAAAACCTTGAATATGAGACTTTTTAATCGACTTATTAACTTTTCGATAGCTAATCTAACGGTTAGCATTAGCCGCTTCCGCAATAACAGACTGTCAGTTTTAGAGAGATGATGCCAATTTACTAACCTAAGAGTTTGATTCAGTTAATTAAGTTAGCAGGTTTTGAAGGGGACTTAGTGACCCGGTTTCTGATTCCCTGTCCCTTGCCAAAAAAAAAAAAAAAAATCCTGAAAGGAATGAAATGTGACAGGATTTCTATTGGATTCATTATTCAGAATCAGTCCTAAAGATAGTTTTGATTCAATCAAGATGCTTTGGGATCAGTTCCAAATTATGATATCTGTGGGAATCCTGTAAACTTTCTTAAGAATGTTTTGACTCTGATAAGAAACACAAGGTCATTTTGATTTCCTCATTTTAAAATCTTTGATTTCTATCAATTCTTTATGATAAATCATGAATACATGCACAAAAGTGAATTACAGCTCATAGAAAAATTGTTTCTGCCAGGCAATACCACAGTTACTTGGTTTATTCGTACTGTAAAAAGATAAGAAATTAATGTGTTTTTTTAAATCCTTGTGCTGTGCTGAAAATCCTTCACCTAATTTGGTGTTCCCCGTCAAAAATGGCCAGCCTTTTAAAAATCGCTTCTAAATCTCTCGTTATGCTTTGTTATTACCAAATATCGAATTTAATATTTTTTATCAACTTATTTTCTTTAAATTACTACATTGATACCACATTTCCAGTCTTATTGTAACTATTTTGGTAGAAACTGTATTTTTCACATTTTTATTTATTTTGCAAAGTGCAAAATGTATTAGGCCTTTTGTTATGCAGGACCTGCTTCTCTGTCTTAAAGAATCATCCTTGTCTTGATTGCAGGTGCCGCTGCCCGTGTGGACGCAGAATGCAGACCATTAAGTGTGTTGTGGTGGGTGACGGGGCGGTAGGCAAGACGTGCCTCCTTATTTCTTACACGACAAACGCCTTTCCTGAGGAGTACATCCCCACTGTGTTTGACAACTATAGCGCTCAGATGAGCGTCGATGGCCGTACGGTCAGCCTCAACCTTTGGGACACAGCAGGGCAGGAGGAGTATGACCGTCTGCGCACGCTGTCCTACCCACAAACGAACGTCTTCATTATATGCTTCTCCATCGGAAGCCCTTCATCATTCGCCAACGTTCGCCACAAGTGGCACCCGGAGGTGTCTCACCACTGTCCCAGCGTGCCCATCCTTCTGGTGGGCACCAAGAGGGATCTGCGTTCAGATACGGAAACGGTTAAGAAGCTGAAGGAGCAAGGGCTCGCACCCACTACCAATCAGCAGGGCGGCGCACTGGCCAAACAGATCGGCGCCGTCAAGTACCTGGAATGCTCTGCGCTCCTCCAGGAGGGTGTGCGGGAGGTGTTCGTGGAGGCTGTTCGCGCAGTGCTCTACCCTGTTACCAAAAAGAATACCAAGAAGTGTGTGCTCTTATAGTCGGCCGTGCATCGGGGACTGCCGACGGATATGAACTCATAAACAAGCTGTGCAGGGGGCGATCCTGGTGTTTGTGTCCATCTCTTCTCATCTTGGCCTCTTTTCTTGCTCTTTAAGGACTTCCTCTGGCTCACTGATTTTGAATTCGCTGACATGTTCACATCTCATTCCTTCATATTATTTGTAAATCAGTCTGTCGCAGTTGCTTGCCTATTGTTCTGATGATTAATAACGGTTTATTACCAGGTCCACTCAATGAAAGATACATTAGCAGATAGATTGACGATTGTCCGGGTCCGTCAGGAGTGTGTAGAGCAGGATTATGGCTTTAATACTGCCTTGACTTACGGTGTCCTGTGCGTTCCGATAAATGTGCAATATAATGAAGACTGAATGAGGTCAACACATCAGACTTTACGTTTATAGTCCCTTTGTGGGAGGTTTCACTGCCAAATCTTTGATGTGCCTTGGAAATGATTTGTTTCCCCCTAACACACACAGTGTGTTTTATTCGTACCTGCTCAGTCATCACAAAAGTAATATTTGGACAGGTTGAAAAAAAAAAAAGAGGATTGTTTGGGTTGCGATGATGAATTTCATGTAGAAAACTGCAGGATTTATTTCACTCCAAAATCAAAAGAAAAAATTATACTTTTCATAAAGAAATTAAAGCTTTTTAGGAGAGTTCAGATTTCTTTTTTTTTTTTTTAGATATTTAGGCACAAAAAAGTCATTTCCTGTAACGCAAGAATGAAGAAAATCTTCCTGTCCAGACACAATGGCTGATTTGTTTTTTAAGATGGTACACCAAATACTATCATGCTGTACATTTCCAGTTATATTTTACAAATGCAAAACGTCTTAATGGTCCAAAAATTTTTAATGCAAAAACTTATTTTTTACTTGTGATTTTGGGGTTAAATATGACCCTGAAATTTCTTAATGGTGTTTTTGAGATTAACCCATGATCCTGAGAATTGTGCCTTATGTGCTTCTTTAAAGGGCTTCATCCCGCTGCTAAACAAGTATTATATTAGTACTGTTGTCAAGATAGCAGATTTGGGCAGCAGCCCATATTTTCTTCAAAAGAGATTGTCAGTCAGGTTCCTCTGCATGCCGTACTGTAATTCACGATAAAGCCTTGAGTTCGAGTCAGCCTTATCTACCACCATGTCAGTTTGATTTCTTAGGTTTCAGCCTGACTCGCTATATAACGCTCCACAAGAGTCATCCGTCGTTTGTTTTTAGTCAACGCCTCATTCCTCAGACCCAGCGAACAGCTCGTTCTCGCTGCACTGTGACAAAAACGGTGATTTGTCTTTCAAGCCCAAAGACTGAGCAGCAGGCATGCGTGATCCGCTGGGTCCATAGTACAAACCCTGTGCTAAGACAAGTGCCGCTCGCTACTGTCGCACGTTAAAGAAGCACTCAAAACTGTGTACAACGTATATGTACGATTATAAATGTTTCTTTCAAAGATGTTGTTTTGGTTTTAGGCATTTTATTGTTATGATCAACTAAGGTTTTTTGTTCTTATGTTCAGTAAGTGGCCAAATGTTGTCTGTCATGTAACACTGGCCACTGTATTTCAATATCCTCATCTGACATACATGAACCTTTCAAGAAATTAGACTGTTTTCGTTGTTGTCATAAGTGTTTTTTCGTTGATCTCAGCACAGTTAAAATAATGGTAGCAGGCAGTCAGTGAACTTCAGGCATTATGGAGATATAATGTGTGATATTGTACTTGGCTGAAAAAGACCTTTGCATGTGCTGATATGAGATTAGCTTTTATAACTGGAAAAAGCCGTGGTTAAACATTTTGCAAAACTGACATTGAATGGCAGCGTGGTGTGAAAACAGACACTGTGGAAACCTGTGACTCAATTTAAAATGTTAGACTGCCAATATTTTAGAACTGATTTTTAAACTGCCTTGCCTTTTTAAATTTTTGAACTTTTTGCTTTTTCTTAATTGCCTGACAAACATGGCCAAAGAGTGCCTTTGGATACAAAGATTTATTTTGGAATAACTGGACGTTTGAGTCACACCTGACACCAATCGCAGTGATGTTTCTTTCTGTCATTAAATCCAGGAGTATGTCTCAGCTATTCATTCCTTATTTTGATTTAAATTGAGTGTTGCTGAACTCTATGTAAGCATCACTGTATTGTTGCCAAGATGAAATATGTAAGGGAAATGCTCTCGGAAATGAAATCTGTGCGAACCTTGATATCACTATTAGGTGTGACGGCGTGTGCAGTAGTGAATGATGAATGATTGTGACTGGTTTCTGTTTCATCCTTTCAGCGTAGCGCGCTGTCATAAGCAGGCAGTGAGCTTCACGCTGCATACGGTCTGTGTGTCTATGGTATGTGGTACTACATTTATACACTGGGAACTCGATTTTGTCAAAATTGCCTTTTTGTAACCAAAATAAATTTGTATAAATGAACTAACCGTGAAATTATTTTAAATTATGCTAAATAAATTTTTACGTACAATTTACTTGCCTTTCTTTGAGGTTCATTGATTGGTGTGATTCATGTGCTCAGTATTTTGGGTAATACAAAACCACAAACTTGGACACTTTGGACTTCAGACATCAGCCTGCCTTCCTGACGCAAAGAGCAGGGCCGCACTGCTGCTGACATGCCAAAGTATAGCACGTTCTTAAGACAGTTTCCGCTGCCGCCGCTGCTGCTGCTGCTGTGCACAAGCCACAACAAAGAGCTGACAGAGATCAAGACATGCTGCAAGCAACTCAAATGCACACTTTATTTCATAAGAACAAGTGGCAGGCCAGAGTCAGGCACATTGCTTTGTGGTTGCAACCTAAATGCTGCCTCTGTTAATGTTTCAAGTGATTTTTTTCACTCTTCAGCTGCAAGAAAAAAGTGCTTGTTTTTATTTCTATTTATTTTGAGAAGTAGATTTAAATGTAAAATTATTACTTTCATGTATTCATACAATGGAGTTGCAATATATATATTTATTTAATGCAGTTTTTATATTTTAATAAGTATTTTAATGGCATGGTTTCCACTAGATGGCACTAAAGCCATTAAGCATTTTCAGAATGGAATACTGGCTCACTAAAACTGAATAGTGTGCAGTATAGACTAATTAATACCATTTTCTGTTCAATAAATGAAAAAGATATAAATACGCATAAACTCTCGAGCCAGCCTTTTTCGGTGCAATCTTAGCTGCAGCTATGAGAAGCACTAGATTTCTAGGAGCATGGTCCATGTCCAGTAATCTATATTCATGTTTTTGATTATAACACACACACATATATTTTTGTTTTTTATTGAACTATTTTCAGTAAGTTTCTATTTATTTATTTATTGCTTGACTCAAGGGCCTGGTTAGACAGGGGTTAGATTAAGCCAGGATTGGGCCTTAGTTAAACTGGGACATTTAAGTAGCTTTAATAAACGTGCCTTAGAGAAAAAAAAGGGGGGGAAAAAAACAAAAAAACATTACTGGTGTGCATCTTGAGACAAAACTATGGCACTGAGTTTTTGTCTGGGACTAGGATCAAGTTTTGACACAATCTTTTCCCCTTTAGTGCATAAATTCTATATCAATACTTCAAATGTTGCAAAAATTAGTTTGGACTTTGGAAACACTTTTTGTTGAGAAAAAGGGCTTTAATTCAAATAAATGTGGCGTCACATGACAGAATTAGCCTATACGCAGCATCCACGTTCATGGTGTTGCTCCGGTTAAAGCAATGTTTCTCTGTAATATTCAAAGGTGCTTTAAATCTATTATATCCATATTATTAAATTGTATATAAAAATATTTTATTACTATTGGTACGCTATATGGTAAGAATCAGATGCATTACCTCTCAAACAAAAATTCATCTTTATTTTTGTAATTTTGTCTTTTTTTTTTTTTCTTGATTACACATCTTAATTTGATGTTCCTTTTATTTTGTAACGTTGTAAGTTAAAATGTATTCATTTTGTTCTGAAGATGAAAAAGTCAAATTGCATTCTGGAAACTGTAAAAAAATGTTTCAACAAAGTGTTCTTGCTGCTTTGAAACGTTACCTTTAGTCAACTGAAAATGTGAAGTGACAACTTGAATATTTCAGTTAGCCTATCTCAAGTTAAATCTGGGAAAGTTATTCTAATGCAAATCTTATATATTTTAGTTTGGGTGTTACAGCTCACCCCTGCCCATGCCTGGTTGTGAGTCCTAAAAATGTATGAGAGTGAGATCAGTTATAGAATGCGGTTGTCACTCCTGTAAATAACCAAACTGTGTGTGAACAACCTAATTAAGGATTCAAATACATGACAACCGTAATCTGTTGCTGTGTGAATGTGGCCTAATAACTGACCCTAGGTGTGTTCCAAATTGCGTACTTGTGCATTACTACTATATGCCGTTTTGTAGTATAAATAGTGTGATTACTGTGTTCACACTTAAAATTCCAAAAAGAAAAAGTGCCCTTCAAATTCTCGGATGATGCACTTAATTAATCGAAGAAAAAAAAGAAAAAAAGTGTGGAATGTTGAACACTTCATGACCTCAACTGTCACAGCTTTAATTATGTAGGGGGAAGGCTATCATCAGACTGCATAGTGTATAATATGTCATTTGGGACACAGCTCTTGTCATGACTATCCCATCTGTGATGTCATTTTTCTGTTGTATGATTGTCTTGTCACATGACCACGTAATAGCTTTGTACTAATAGACAATATAGGCATAAATAGCTATTTGCATTATTTTTTTAAATAAAAATAATAATAATAATAATAATAAAGCACTGCCAATGGCAAATCTTTTTTTTTTATTTCACCCTTTCTTCATTATGATCATAGAATGCTTATACTACATTATTATTATTATTATTATTATTATTATTATTATTTAATTCAAGACATGAAGCTTCAGCATCCTGGCAAACCTAGTGATTTGGAGGATTTATGAATGAACCTTATTACGAAACTTTGACCCTTTAACATCATTATTTTAGTCATTCCAATAGGAATCAGTGCAAATGGGAATTTCGTGTGAGGACGGAAAAGTTGCCAATGCAGATGTCGCTTGTGTTACAACCACCTGGCTCTAAGTGAAGTAACATTACCAAAAAGGGGAGGCCACACAGAAAAGTTTAACAAATAAACATTTAATCAAGAATAAATCAAAATAATACAAAAATGAAGTGTAAGTATAAAGAAAGAAACAAAAAGAAAACAATCCAGGCTGGAGAGGGAAGATGAAAGGCAGCCTAGTCCAGACAACACCACTGCTCTCTGAATCTCCATCTTTTAAACCCAAACGCCAATCACAGGTAACACTCCACACCTGTACCTGACACTCACTCTGGAAGAGAGGCAAAACCACGGAACAACACCACCTAGTGGACGAATATAAAAAGAACACTCTGGGCCGTAACACTTGTGTCAAGTTAGTCACATGAAGTCACTGTGCAGACCAACAAACCTGCTTGGTTTTAATTTGTGAGCTGTGCTTTATACATCACTATGCTATTGACAATGGACAATGGATATTTTTTGCATACAAAATGTCACTGAAATGTCGCTAATATGACGCACCTTTAAAATAAGTTATGCTAACATAAGTATGTGAGGGTCACTGCAGTGCGTTTAACTGATATCCTGGCTTTGACACACGGTAATACTTAAGTATCTGAACTGAGTGAGTTATACAAGGACAGAAATGTGACATACTGCAGGAGTGAGAGATGATTCTCCTTGAACATTCACAGCATTGAGCCATATGTAACCCAGGCTCAAAAACATTTGTAGTCTGAGTCCGTTTTATGAAAACGGTTAGACTAAATAATCAAGGAATGTAAAGAAAAATAATAAATAATAAGATAAAAGATGGGATACAAAATATTTCACATTAAATATGGTTTATTTATAAAATAAGGCAACATAATTGCAGTTAATCATTATTCCATTTTAAGCTCTTGGTCTGTGCTGCGCAGGTGAGCAGCCAATTGAGTGTAATTAGGTCAAGCTGACTTCACCCCCTAGAGAAGCTGCTCGAAGAGGAAAGATAGAGACAGCACAAGAAGAGAAGCGTGAGCTAGAAGCTGCGCAAAATCTTGATTTATTAGATTTTATTGGGAAATACACCTGCAAGGAACAAATAGCGATATTAAGTATTAAGTTATTTTGTAGATATTTGGTTGAGAAACAAAATTTAGTAGTTTTTTGGAAGAACTTACCTTTATTCTGTTGATCTGTGTGACCATTGTCGCGCTGATATCCAATGGAGTAGGCAATTGTTACATCTGGTAAAAACCTGAAAGAAAATAAGAAATATCATTAATACACAAGGGAATCGGTGAGTTAAAATGTCTATTTTTGTATACACGTTGAAATGTGGTGATTCAATGATGTATTTAGGTGTTTTCAGAGAAAAAGATGTTCCCGTTTTATATAGAGTAAATGTATACACGGTTCAAATGTGCATCATGTGAAGATGGCGAGCCAGCCGTGAAATGATGAGAGACGCTTATCTTTTTGTCTTCGTAGACATCTGCATTGCATCACCTCCATCGAAATATTTCATTGGGTTCTTGAAGGTTTGGAGTATTTACTACTTTTTGAGCACTGGATCATTCATTATAAGGAACTGAGGAAAGAAAATATCATTCGTTATTATTTGGACTGACATTATTGAACTGTGCATTCTAAGAGTTACTGATACTGAACTGATACGCATTCATACAATTTTATTTATTTTTTGCACATGTTTACAGTGTAAACTTGTATATGTGATTCCACATAGATACTAATATTTGGGTTTATTGCTTTATATTTGTTGTACTTGAGTATACATATTTGAGTTGTGTATATAAGTTTGAACTCTGAAGTGCTAAAATTAAGTTAATATTGGCATAAGGTCATCATATAGAAAAAGAAGGGGGCTCAAACTGACATACTCAATTTATGTATTCTGTCAAACCCCAAAAACTATCTTACCTTATATAAATAAGTGCATTTAAATCATATATGTATGTGTGTGTGTGCTTTGCCTTTTACGAATCCTTGCGTCTTCTGATTGGTATTAATCTGGCCTACAGTGTTCCTAAAAATAATCATCTAAATTCTAATGAGCCATCGTCCCTTTTACTGTGAGCTAACCCCTAAATTGCCTGACGGGGGTTACACTCATTTGTGGCGAGCCAGACAGGAGGCAAAAGAAACCATATACACACACACTGCAAAAATGTTTCTAGTCCAAGTATCTAAAAATTCTTCGATCAAGAAGCATTTTCTAGACAAGTAAAAACTTGTCTTGTTTTCAGAAAAAAATAAGTAAAAATTAAGTGAGTTTTTCCTTAAAACAAGCAAAATAATCTGCCAATGGGGTTAAGCAAAATTTCAAACCGAAAACAAGATTATTTTGATTACCCCATTGGCAGATTATTTTGCTTGTTTTAAGGAAAAACTCACTTAATTTTAACCTAGGATATCTAAGTCCACTAAAGGAGGGAGAGCGTTTACACATTTAGCTCCAAAACTCTGGAATAGCCTTACTGATAATGTTTGGGGCTCAGACTCAATCTCCCAGTTTAAATCTAGATTAAAGACGCATCTCTTTAGCCAAGCATTCACATAATGCATCTTGCACATGACTATCTTTGCTTAATGTTATGAACAGCAGCTACGCTAATTATTCTCCATTTGCTTTTCTGTTTTATCTCGGGACGCCTGTCCCGAGGTGACAGAGTGTACATCTGCTTCAGTTTGGATCCAGCCTCTTATGAAGACTTCAGATGACCAACACCTGTGAAGAGACGGTGCCAACTCCTGCGAGGACTTCAGATGACGCAAACTCTGGATCAACTAATTATTGTTAACATGTATTCATTACTTCCATTAGCCCATTGTTTCTACCTTAAATTAATTTGCTAACAGTGACTGTAAATTAAATTGCCTAAATTATTACATTGTTAGCTAACTGCGTGATTATATGTACATTTCTGAAATTACATAATTTGGACAGTCAACTCTGATAACAGATTACTCTAAATTGTAATGTTGACATGCACTCCCAGTAAAGATGGTTTGAAACAATATGTATTGTGAAAAGCGCTATACAAATAAATGTGAATTGAAATGAATTGAATTTTGACTTATTTTTTTCTGAAAACAAGACAATAATTTTTACTTGTCTAGAAAATGCTTCTTGATTTAAGAATTTTTAGATATTTGGACTAGAAACAAGACAAAAAATCTAAGTAAGAAAAGCATTTTTTGCAGTGCATTTACTAGTATCCACTAGCTGTTTTCAACGATCGTAGAAATAGTGAAGCAAAAGAATAACAAATAGAACAAAATGGAGGTTGTAGAGAAATAATACGTGACAGTCCCAAACACTATTTTAATTAGTGGCATAACTGGAACTGAAATGGATGAGGAAATATTAGACTTTGTGAAACAGTACGGGTCAATTAATAGAATTATCCCAGTAAGTGATCTTAGCTTAGAGTCAAAGAAGTCTTTAATAGTTGAATTCAAACTTGGGACTGGCGGTGCAAACCCACTGGACAATGCTTCCCTATGTCCAACAAGCACAAAATAATCCTGACGTCTCTTTCCATGTAACAGCCCTGTCAGATATTTATGTTCAGAAGCTGGGAAATACCACAACTTTTGAAGGGCATGTTAGTTCATATTCATGAGACGGTTGTGCCAAAGCCATATCCTGAGCCCGCCCTTGTTGAAGCTGATGACACTCCCCAAACTGATTTCACTCTTAAGCAGTCTCAGGCACCAACAAATGCAGCACATCACAATGTTCCGCCAGGGTCCGCAGCCACAAGCCCAGAATCCCCATCACTCACTGTCAGTGACTTAAACCCACCTGTAGTGCAAAAAGTTGTGGTAGAGCATCTTGTACACACTAGTGACTTTGCGATATCTGGGAACTCACCATCGCCACTCCGTGCTTTCCCTGGGCGAACTCCCCATCCACCCATTGAAGTTGATTATGAAACTTGGCTCGCCAGCGCTGAACTTCTCTTCCAAGACCCAATGGTCTCTGATTTTCACAGAGTACACAGAGTCTGTGAGAGTCTCCTGTCCCCGGTGGCAGACATTGTAAAATCCCTTAGTCCCACAGCATCGCCTTCAGCTTACATTCAGCTTCTTGATTCTGCTTTTGCACCCATCGAGGATGGTGATGAATAATTCGCCAAATTTCTGAACACATTTCAGAACCCAGGTGAAAAGCTATCTGCTTATTTACAGCGACTGCACAAGATATTACAGACCACGATGTGACGTGATGGAGTGCTTAGCTCAAAAATTAACAAGCATCTGCCTAAACAGTTTTGCAGAGGATGCAGCAGAAAAAGGATTACCTCCGTTCTTTGCTGAGCTAATGACAATTAATGACAATAGATGAGAGCAAACATGCTTCAAAAAGTGCACGGATGAAACAAAACTTGGGAAGTTCTAAGCAGTGTGTTGTAATACAGTCTCAAACTGCTAATGGAGACGATGTGACTCAGTTACATTCTGTTACTGCTCAGTTACCAAGTCAAATAACAGAGCTCCAAAAGCAGCTTGCAGTACTAACCTCAAAGCAGTCCAAAGAGAAATCAAATCCTAAGATGAGTGCTGTCAAACCCGTGAATAAGCAGAGCACAAATAGTCCCAAGGGAAAAGACAAAGACAAATCACAGCCAGCTAGACCTAAACCGGGTTACTGCTTTAGATGTGGAGAGGATGGGCATATTGCCAGATCCTGTTCAAAAGATCCAAATACCACGTTAGTAGCAGAAAAGAGAGAGCAACTCACGAAGCGCCAGAACGAATGGGATTTGCAGTATGGCAAACCCAAGCCACGGTTAAACTAGAAGCAATTCCTGCTGCGGGACAAACAGGAACTGAGACCAAATCAGAGTGTCCCAAATCATAAAAAGTGTTGATGGCACAAGCACAGGTGAACTCAAGACAGTCAGTTTTAACCACAGGACTAACTGGGGCTAGATGCACCGCCCAAGTAGACATAGCAGGAATGACGTGTGACTGTTTGCTTGACACTGGTTCACAAGTCACCACCATCACACAGTCTTTCTACAACAGAAATCTTGGTGACCAACAAATTCACTCTTTAGATAATTTGCTTGAGGTTGAGAGTGAGGAATACGGCTTGAAACTTGCCCCAGAAAAATGCATCTTTGCACAGACCTCAGTCAGGTATTTTGGAAACATAGTGTCTGACAAGGGAGTGCAAACAGACCCAGACAAAGTAACAGCTGTCAAAACCTGGCCGGTTCCTAGGAATTTGAAAGAACTTCGGTCCTTCCTAGGATTTGTTGGTTATTACCGTCACTTTGTCAAAGATTTTTCCAAAAAAGTCAAGCTCTTAAATGACTTAACTTCAGGATATCCCCCTACTTGTCAGGGCATCAAGTCAAAATAACAATGGTTATTATCAAAATCCAAAGGATTTCTTCAACAGTAGGTGGACAACTGCTTGTCAAAAGGCATTTGATCAAATCATTGAGGAACTCACTACTGCCCCTATATTAGCATTTGCTGACCCCAAGTTACCATATATCCTGCATACGTATGCTAGCACATCAGGACTAGGTTCCGCTCTATACCAAGAGCAGGATGGACAAGTAAGGGCTATTGCTTATGCGAGTTGGGGACTTTCATCTAGCGAACCCAAGTACCCCGCCCATAAACTAGAATTCCTAGTGTTGAAGTGGGCGGGCATAGAGAAATTTCTCAATTTCCTTTATGGCTGCACCTTTAGGGTAGTAACAGATAGCAACCCCCTAACTTATGTTCTTTCTACCACCAAGCTTGATGCGGCAGGGTATAGGTGGTTAGTAGCGCTCTCTACTTCCGATTTCTAACTGCAGTACAGGTGCGGAAAGCAAAATGTTGATGCTGACGGGGTGTCTCAGCGACCTCATTCAGAACTCCCTGTAGACAATACTTCTCACGATGAGCAAAACTGAATACTTACCTTTGCTGAACAGCTCACTGCAGAAGCTGGAGTGCAAGAGATCAGTAATGAAGTAGTAAGAGCTATTTGTGACAGTCGTCTTACCCAGTGTTCTGAGTATTCACATGACTTACCTGTTGCTTTCATCAGTTCTCTGACAATGCGGACAGCTGCAGTGCCTGATGTTTATTTGCAAGAAGACCAGTGTGCAGGGCTACCAACTATTCCCCATCTATCTCCTTCAGAAATCCAACGGGCACAATTGGCCGATCCCTGTATTAGAGAAGTCATTACTCAAATTCAGACTGGAGTAATAACTGATCATTTTACTAAATACGCCATTGCTATTCCTACCGTGACCCAGAAAGCTAAGACTGTTGCGGAGTGTCTGTGGGAGCAGTTCATATGTTATTATGGCAATCCTGAATGCCTTCACAGTGATCAAGGCTCTGATTTTGAATCACACCTAATCAAAGAATTGTGTGATATTGCTGGGGTGTGGAAAGTCAGAACAAACCTATACCATCCAAGGGGAAACCCTGTTGAAAGATTCAACAGAACTCTGCTAACTATGCTTGGAACCCTGGAAGCCAAGAAGAAAAGCTACTGGAAGGAGTTTGTAAAACCACTCGTACATTCTTACAACTGCACCACAAATGAAACCACCGGATTTAGCCCTAATGAGCTAATGTTCGGGTGACAACCTAGGCTTCCAGTAGATTTAGCATTTGGATTACCTATCAGAGATAAGGCAGATGTGACACATTCTCAGTATGTAAAGAACCTCAAGTCAAGGAGGAGAGTTTTCGGATTGCAGCTGAAAATTCCAAAATGATGAGAAAAATAAAACTCGTTATGGCAAACATGTGACAGCATCAGAGTTGAACAAAGGTGACAGGGTACTTGTGAGAAGCATCAGATTGAGAGGAAAGAATAAACTTGCCGACAAATGGGAGGAAGACCAATGTGGTGATTTAACTGTGTACAAGGTATGTCCTGAATTTCAAACAGGACCCATTCGAACATTACATCGTGACTTGTTGCTTCCTTGCAGAACCCTATCCTCTGATGTGAGTGAACTCGAGTCACAAAGTTCAGTTCCCAAGCGCAAAACTCGCAGTAAAGCGGTTGGTGAAAATCCTGAAGAAGATAGTCCGATTCAGAAGAGGAAGTTTATTATTCAAGACCCCAATTTTAAGGTTTTAAGCGAGTCTTTCACAGTTCATACTTCCAAAGCGACACAACCTGGAAAGAAGGACATTGCCCAATCCTTGGAAACAGGCTTAGTGAGTGAAATGCCTGAACGTCAGGATACTGAAAACTTACCTGTTAATCCTGAGGAAAACTTACCTGGGAATCCTGGAGTCCAACCTGAAAGAGAAGAATCTGTTGACTTAACCCATACAACTACCTTGGTAGCACAAAATCCAAGCTTTAATGGAGAACCTTCCATGCCAGAGTCCAGTTCGGCTGGAGAGGAATTAAATGATGCAGAAAATATTAAAACCGATATAGACACCTTTGAACATGAAGTACACACACACAAAATAAATAAATAAATAAATAAATAAAATAAATAAATAAATGAGTTGAGGAGGTCTGTTCGGGCAAAAGAGAAACCAAAACTCTTGACTTACCCTAAATTGGGAAATCCTTTGATAACCATAGTTCAGTCCCTTTTTCAGGGCCTGAATGATGCCTTCTCATCATAATCCCTGCAAGATTATTCACAATTGAGTTCTCCTACATTAAAAGAGTATGCTGCCACTAGCAACATGCAAAGGGACTTGCATGGTTTTAAGGGGGATGGTGTAACCCAGGCTTAAAAACAGTTGTCGTCTGAGTCAGTTTTATGAATGCAGTTAGACTAAATAACCAAGTAAAGTAAAATAATAAATCCTATTTTATTGGGAAATACACCTGCAAAGAACAAATCACGCAAGTTATTTTGTAGATATTTTGTTGAGAAACAAAATTGAGTAGTTTTTGGAAGAACTTACCTTATCCTTTTGATCCTTGTGACCGTCGTCGTGCTGAAATTTAATGGAGTAGGCCATTGTTGCATCCGGTAAAAACCTGAAAGAAAATAAGAAATATCATTAATACACAAGGGAATTGGTGAGTTAAAATGTCTATTTTGTATACACGTTGAAATGTGGTGATTCAATGTTTTACTGATGAGAGAAGAAATGTTCCGTTTTCTATGGAGTAAATGTATACACTGTTATAAAAATATGTACAGAGCTGTAAAGATGTATGTGAGTTTAGCGAAGTGTGGATTGATTGAAAATATCGTTCCGTGTGTGTGCACAGGCCAGTTTTGTTATCTCAGAATCTAGATTCTGGATCCTTCTATTCGTGGGCTGCATTGATACGAACACTTCAAATGTGCATCGTGTGAAGATGGCGAGCCAACCGTGAAACGACGAGAGACCTTTTTGTCTTAGTAGACATTTGCATTGCATGGCCTACAACAAAATATTTCATTGGGTTCTTGAAGGTTTGGAGTATTTATTACTTTTTGAGCACTGGATCATTCATTATAAGGAACTGAGGAAAGAAAATATAATTTGTTATTATTTGGACTGACATTATTAAACTGTGCATTCTAAGAGTTACTGATACTGAACTGATACGCATTCGTACAATTTTGTATATAAATGCTTACGGTATAAATTTGTATATGTGATTCCACATAGATACTAATATTTGGGTTTATTGCTTTATATTTGTTGAACTTGAGTATACGTATTTGAGTTGTGTATACAAGTTTGAACTCTAAAGTGCTAAAATTGAGTTAATATTGGCATAAGGTCATATAGAAAAAGAAGGGGGTCAAATACAATACAGGGAGTCATATACAATTTAATTTATTTTGGAGGAATTTTTTGCATTTAAAGTCTCCACTTCAATTAATTTTGGTTATTTTATTTGGTTAAGAGTTGCATTTAAAGTTGATTTATATACTTTTAAATGTTCATTTCTTTTACTTTGTTTTTTCGCCTTTTATACAATGTCATTGACATACTCAATTTGTGTATTCTGTCAAACCCCAAAAACTTATTTATATAAAGTAAGATAAAGTAAGTGCATTTAAATCGTGTGTGTATGTATGCCCTTGCCTCCTACCAATCCTTGCGTCTTCTGATTGGGATTAATCTGGCCTACAGTGTTCCTGCAAATAATCATCTAAATTCTAGTGAGCCATTGTCCCTTTTACTGTGAGTTAACCCCTAAATCACCTGAAGGGGTTACAAAGACATCTGTGAAGGCTGAGAATTATTTAGATTTATTAAGATTTCTTCATTAATATTTTGCAGTTGTCTGTTGTTTTCACATTGCAGTCCAGATTGAAGGGTTGAGTCTCATCAGTGAATTTGTTTAGCCTGTTATCTAGTTGTGATTCAGACCAGACAGACAGCTGTCCTGAGAAATCTGAGTATCTGAAAAAAATCTGAATAAACTGATTTCTCTTCCTTTCTATAACACTTTGACTGCACAGAAAGTGTGTGACACAACAAACTAGACCATTTAATGAAAAGAAAAAAAACAGGAACAAGAGCAATTCACATTATTATCAACTAAGATGTTTAAACCTGAATGTTCCCAGTATAGTCTGTCAACACTGCAACAGCAAATTACAACATTCAAGTTATAGGTGTGTAAAATTAAATGAGAATGCTTACAGTGTAGCCAGTGTAACAGGTATGGAAAGTTAACTGTATTATTGTCACATGGACATTCTGTTTTGTTCTGTTTTGGTTTTGTTTTCACTCTGTCTGCTTAGTTACCTGTTTCCTATGTTCCTTTGTTCCCGCCAGTCATTTGTCACCATGGATATTCATTAATGATCACACCTGTTAGTCTCTGAGTTCATTAACATTGTGTATTCAAGTTCCTCTTTCCCTTCTACTCATTGTCCGGTATTGTTGTGTTTTACACACTGTGGTGTCGTTTGTGTTTCTTCACTCTTGAATTATCAGAGTCACTTTGAGTCACTTGTGGGGAACGACAGCTGCTCATTATTTGAATACATCGATTACACACTGTGTGTGGCTGGTTCTCCACTAATTGTTGAGGAGAAAGCCTACTCTCAACCAGCTATACTTGTCCCAACCCTGCCTGCCCAAAATCCTCCAGTGGACCCAGCCAGTCATCACCCCAATGCATGGACATTAAGCCAGAGCCCACCACAGACAGTGAGCTCACGCCTGCCATGATGAACGAGCCAGAGCCCAGGGCTCAACTTCCATGGCTCCATCTCCGTCAGTCGTCCCCTGGGTGTCGTCATCATCAAGTCTCCACTATGGCTCCTCCCTCCGCCGTGGTCTCTCATCCTGGCTGTCCTCTGGCTACTTCAGACAATGTGATTTTCGGTGATCGAGATCTGGCAGCAGCTAATTTTTCCTCTTGGGCGAGCAATCTGCTCACAGCTTATCCTGTCCATGGAATTCACCATAGGCCAGAAAACCAATGAGAACGCAGGACAATGATGACGTTCCATAACAAAAGCGCAAAGGCGCAAAAGCTGCTGTAAATCAGCTTACCCGGAAGTCTCCGTAACTGGCAGATTTAAAGAAAATTACCGTCGTTTGTCAAATAAATTAATTACGGACAGTTACATACGTATTACCAACATTTTATCATGTAGGCTTTATGGTACACCTGAAACAAAGGATTTAATAGTAATTTATAGTGTTAATATTACTAATTGCCATGAATATCTTGGGTATGCAGAGCTTTCGCAGCTTAATATCCAAATAATGTCCAAAGCTGAAGCTGTCCGTGTTCAAACAAATAATACTCTCACTTGCGATGAATTCACTCCAAATGCTAATACAGCCACCAGATTCCTCTGAATCTGGAGCAGTTGTAGGAAATCCAATAGCCACAAGTTTATTATGACTTAAGTGCACTTCTTAAACATACATTTTAAATCATTATGTTTTGTAGTGCTTTAAAGAAGTACACTTATTTTGATATATTGATATACACTAAAGCACAAGTAAAATAATTTATTTTAATTTCAAATTAAGTGTGTTGTCCAAAATTACATTTGTTAATGTATTTTAAATTTGTTTAGTCTTCAGTATATACTTAAAGCCTTAATGCACTTTTTTTTTCTTCTAAACTTCAATGCTTATACAGTATACTCCAGTACAATTTATTTATTTATTTATTTATTTATTGGTTTATTTGATAGGGACCATGCATGTTCTTGAACATTATTGTATAAAATACACCATGTAAATATGCCAGAATTAGTAAAAATAACTACTTTTCATTTGCAGTCCCTAGGCAGGTAACATAAGACTAACATAAAAACAGCCAACATTCATTCACTATAAATGAAAAGATACACATAATAGTGACATATACATTAACAACAAACAACAAAACAAAAAATACATAATGGCAAAAACATTGTTCATCCACCTCTATACTGCGTTCAATTTAACAGTGAAAGTGTGTGGGTGATAAATGTGTGACAGTTAAAAGTGAATACATGTCTGGTTTTCTAGAAGCCACTGTTTTAAGTGAGTTTTAAAGGTCTTGAATGTAGGACATTCTCTTATTGGAAGGGGCAAACTATTCCAGAGTTTACATCCTATTATTGACAATACGTTTTGTCCAAAAGTGGTGCGCCTTAATGGTATCACACAGTCCCCTTTTACAGAGGCCCGTGTACTACCTCCGCTGTCAAGTCTTTGGAGGAAGCCATGCAGCGGAGGGGGGGCAAGATTATGTAACATTTTATATACCAAACAAGCATACTTGAAACGTTTAAAATTATCAAAGCTTAAAAATGTATGTCTCTCTAAGATATCGCAATGGTGAAATGACAATGCCTTTTTATCAAAAATTTTTATGGCTTTCTTAAATAGAGATTCAATGCTTTTAAGAGTAGTTATGCTAGTTAATGACCAGTTTGTAAAACAATACTCAATATGTGAAAAGATCATAGTATATAAGAACAACTTGGCAGCTTTAGTGTTCAGAAATGGCCTAACTTGTTTTAAATTCTGCAAGTTGAATTTAACTTTATTTGCCACCTTTTTTACTTGACGTTTGAATGTTAGGGTGGAGTCATATATGACTCCTAGATACTTGAATTCATTTACAATATCAAGCTCCTGTCCTCTAAGGAACACATTAGAATGTGACACCTTCATATTTTTTTTTTTTGTAAACGCCATACAGACTGTTTTTTTGGTGTTTAGGTAGAGACATGACTTAGTGAGCCAGTCATCAATGTGAGCCATTGCAGATGTAAGTGTGGATGCTATCTCTTGGTAGTTCTTAGCACATGTAAAGATTACAGCATCATCTGCATACGTCTGAACATCAACATTTTTACATGCCTGTGGCAGATCATTTATATACAGTGTAAACAGGATTGGACCAAGTATGGAGCCTTGGGGGACCCCTACTGGACATTCACATAATGGGGACTTTAAATATTAATACGAACACATTGCTTTCTACTGGACAGGTATGATTTTATCCAGTTGAGAGCTTGTTCAGAGAAATTGAAATAAGTTAATTTAGATAAAAGAACTTCAAGATTAACAGTATCAAATAGGTCTAGAAAGACAGCATCAACATAAGAACTCTTATCTAGGTAGCCTTTAACCTTTTCCAGAAACAAACAATTAACTGTTTCTGTTGAGTGATGGGCCCTGAACCAAAATTGCATAGGGTGGAATGAATTGTTGCTTTTATTGAGATGTTGAATCAGTAATTTAGCCACCCATTTTTCGACTATTTTAGAAACAACAGGCAAAATACTGATTGGCCGATAATTGGCCATATCTGATCTTTCACCTGATTTAAAAATCGGTGTGACCAAGGCCATCTTCCATGCTGATGGCACAATGGATTGTCTTAAAGAATGATTAATCAAATATGTAATGGGCTGTAGAAGGGTCTCTTTGTGCCTTTTTAAAAAATTAGTATCAAGGCCATAGATATCCATGGCCTTAGAATTTTTTAAGCCACTGATGGTATTTGCTACTTCTGTTTCAGTTATTTGTTGTAAGTAGAAAATCGGCTGTGCATAATTAATGGAGCAAATAGAATAACTAGGTGAATTAAAAAGTTGAGTTATTTCATAAACAGAGTCTAGAAAGAAGGTATTTAGTTCTGTAGATATGATGATTGGATCTGTAACTAATTCAGTGTTAATTTTCAACTCTAAATCTTTATTGTTATGATTCTGTTTTCTGCCAATCAGCTTGTTGATGGTCTGCCATATCTTCTTCCCATTTCCTCTTGCCTCTTCAATAGTATCGATGAAGAAGTTGGCTTTAGCTTGTCTTAGCCTTTTTATTACTGTATTTCTTAATGAGGTAAATTTTTGTCGGTCTATTGTAAGACCTGATTTTAAAGATTGTTTCAATAATTGATCTCTTTCCTTCATAAGTTTCCTACACTCTTCATTTAGCCAAGGCAATGTGTCCCTGCTTTTCTTTTGGCTCCGCTTTCTGAGGTAGGGCCCCATAACTTTCTTAATTGTTGATGTAAATTGGTCACAGTCACTCTCCAGATCACCTTTAGAGAGGACCCCGTTCCATTCAATCTCTCTAAAATTAAAGTTTAAATTTTCATCACCAGCTCCTGCTCTATGAACTCAACCACAAGTATCAGTTATCTACATAATTTTTGACATAAAGTGTCATTTATGAGAGGAGTACTGTTTTTGTACTTAATGTAATAGTAATGTACTGTATACATCTGTATAAAATACTTTCAATATCATTATGTTGTTCTAAACTGCTTAAGCACACATTTAATTGCAAGCAACAGTTTAACAAATCTAAACAAAATTAATTTGCATTCAAATTCAGTTAAATACATTTAAGTTTAATCAGACTACACTACACTGTAAAAATGATTGACTTTTAGTTAGGTGAATGAGTCAAGTTCTGTCAACTAACAGACTACACAATAAGATGAGTTACAACCACTTCAACTTGCACAAAAATGGAAAACCTGAAATAACATTTAACCATGGACAAAATTAATCAACTAATTGATTAATGCACATGCGCCAAAAATACCACATCATGATGACGCACTACTTCACCAAAGTTTGAAAAATGCGCTGTCCGCCATGCTTCTGTAATCGTGATGCGTGAGGCAATATTGCTGATCAAACATGAAGAGAACAAAGGAGAGCGACGTTTGGATGACTGCCGATGAGACGTTATGTACTATAAATAATGGGTCAAGTAAGTATATTTCAATATATGCTTTCTTTATTTTTGAATTTAGGCTTGCCATTTGTGCGGTTTTCACCGTAACATGGCAGTTCTTATTGCCATTAAGAGTGTATTAGTTTAATCGCAGATAGTTGGAAGACGCAATATGGTCTCGGGAGATGTATTAATTAAAGGATGAATTCACTTTGAAATGAAAATTACTCCATGATTTACTCACTCTCAAGCCATCCTATGTGTATATGACTTTCTTCTTTCGGACGAATACAATCTGAGTTATATTAATAAACACCCTAATGCTCCCAAGCTTTATAATGGCAGTGCACGGAAACCATCTGAAGCTCAAAAAAGTGCATCCATCCATCATAAACGTACTCCACACGGCTCCGGGTTAATAAGGGCCTTCTGAAGCAAGGTGATGCGTTTGTGTAAGAAAAATATCCATATTTACCATGTTATAAAGTAAAATAACTAGCTTCCAGCCATACGGATTCTACTTGCGTCTAAAGCGCAACTTATGTGACATATAATGTAGGAAGTAGCTTAGTACGTCATGGCGTAGCGTAATATCAGTAGCATCACATCACGTAAGTTACTGCCATTATAAAGCTTGGGAGCATCAGGGTGATTAATAATATAACTCTGATTGTATTCGTTTGAACGAAGAAAGTCATATACACCTAGGGTGGCTTGAGGGTGAGTAAATCATGGGGTAATTTTCATTTTAAAGTGAAATAATCCTTTAATCATGTTATATGATTGCATTATAATAATTTCTTATGGGAATGTGATCGTGTGTGTGGATGTGTTCGAGGAATTTTGCTGCTGAAAATATAATATTTTAATTTAACTCTGACTTTTTAAATCATTTTAAACAAACTGACTTAATTAAAGTTAAATTTGCTTAACGGAAATCAAAGATCCAATCTTGTAACATTTGAAGACATTAATCCATATAATCGATATTATAACCACCTGTAATATTCAGTACATCACCCACCTCTAAAAATAATGCTTGTAATGCATTTTTTCTTCTTTTTGCATTTGAAGAGTGAGATGTTCAATTACTATATGTGTTTGTAATATGTAATATTTTTGTGCTTATCTGGAGTTTATTCACTTTTCAGGATCAGTACAGATTTGTTTTTGGAGATACAGTGCAAGCCATGCTGTATGGAATCACAACCCTGTATTGATGAGGAGATGTTATGAAGTTTTGTCATGAATTGTTGCCCAACCATCTCACCCTGATCACACATTACAAGCCATTACACCCAAAAATGAAAATTCATTAATTACTCACCCTCATATCGTTTCAAACCTGTAAGAACTTCGTTCATCTTTAGAACACAAATTATTTTTGAGGAAACAAAGATATTTTTGATGAAATCTAAGAGCTCTCTGACTCCTCCATAGACAGCAATTTAATTACTGTCAAGGCCCAGAAACATAGTAAAGACATTGTTAAAATAGTCCACGTGACTACAACCTTAAAGTCAACAAGAATACTTTTTGTGCACAAAAACAAAATAAAAATAATGAGTTTATTCAACAATCTCTTCTCTTCCATGTCAGTCTCCTATACAGTTGACATGCACAGTGCAGTGCTTTCGTGTTCCACGTGGTTTTTTCAATAAATCTAGAGGGTTACAATTTTACATTTGTGTTGATTGTAACTTGGTAATTAAGAGATTTTTAAAATTAAAATTTTAAAGATACTAAATTGCAACTTCATTATTAGAAAAATATAATTACAAATATATTTAATTATATAATAGTGTACATGTAAATGACATTAAAGTATATTTTAGTTCACATTAATTGCTTGTCAGTACATTCGAAAGTACACTTTTACAATATTTCAAAGTACATATAAAAATGTACTAAAGTCCCCCTTAAGTGGTTCAAAAAAATCACTCAAAAGTTCAACTAATTGCATTTAATATCAATTTAAACTGATATATTTGAAATAAATTACAAATAATATGCATTTAGGTGGTCGAAAACATTACATTTAATTCACACTTACGTGTATTGTTAACTGACATTAAAGTATATTTTAGTTCACATTAATTGCTTGTCAGTACATTGTGCAGTACACTTTAACTATATTTCAAAGACACTAAAAGCAATTATGAAAGTACACAAGATGTATTAAAGTCCCACTTAAGTGGTTCAAAAAAATCACTCTTAAGTTCAACTAATTGCATTTAATATGAACTTGATCTGTGATATATTTGAAATCAATTACATATAAGATGCATTTAGTTCATCGAAAACATTACATTTAATTCACACTTTTTAAAGTGTCATTGTTACATATGTTACATGCAGTTATTTAATATATAGTTATTACTATATATTACTAATAATAAATATTATATAATAAAGTTAGTAATATATAGTAATAACTATAAATTATGCATAATTACATGCAACCAAACCAAACCAAACCCTAATCCTAACCCTATAGTAAGTACATGTAGTTACTTAATATTACTCAGTACTTAAATGTATAATTACAGTGTAACAAAGACACCTTAAAATAAACTGTAACCAAGTATACTAAAGTGCACTTTTTTTTCATAAGGGATTACTCTAGTACCTTCCAGCTTCTCTTTCAAATTGTGCACCTGTTCTTACTGACATTTTGTTCTGAAACTTGTAGCAGACTAGCTAATCGATGGTTACAATTTCTTAGGATTTTGCAGGATTTTTCGCTCAGGCATATCTGGTTTCAATCTTAGACAAAGGGCTCTGAAAGTTTCTTATGCTTTCTTGTGCCCCTTGTTTCCTTTCTATCAGGCATTTAGCTGTTACATCCTCATAATCCTAAGAATGAACATAAGAAAACATCTTTAAACTGTTTCAACATGTGAATATTTCTTTTTTTCATCTACCCACCAGTCTTTTGGTAAGAGAAGCTAATATTTCATAATCAGAAAGAGGTCGAATGTCTAGATACTCTTCACATTTTTCTTTAAATCCAATGGGTTCATCACTGCTACTAAAACTTGGAAATTCTACTTTTACCAGTGGTTGGGAAGTAATAGCTATTGTGTTTCTGGTGGTTGGCAGATGAATGTGACTTTGTTGCACATGCTAAGTTTTATTTTTGACTTCACAAATTGGTGGAGGAACGAATGAGCTTGGAAGTGGCTGTATGGGAGTAGACATGAGAAGTATAATGGATTTTAATTTGTTGTCAAGCTGAATATCTCGTCTTTTTAAACAATCCACCATTGACTTAAATGCTTTAATGCTAAGTACAAGTCTTTGCTGGATCCTTTCTTTTAATGTGGTAATTCTGCTTTTCTTACTCTGTCCTACTTTTACTCTATTTCAGACTGAGAAAAAACTGTCTTAATGCGGTATTCCAGTCATGTCTCCAGTGTTGCAACTTGTTCTGTTAATTGCCTAACAAGCTCTGCAGTAGAAGCATTTGGATTGAGCTCGGGTCTTTCTTCAGTTTCAGGTGGTGGTGGTGATGGAAAAGGATCAATATCCTCAGCATCCTTGGAAAAAACAAAAAACAAAAACAAACAAAAAAAAAACTATGGAAGTCAGTGGGGCCCATCAACTGTTTGGTTACCAACATTCTTCAAAATATTTTCTTTTGTGTTCAGCAGAAGAAAGAAATTCACACAGGTTTGGAACAACCTGAGGGTGAGTAAATGACAGACTATCCCTTTAAGCTCAAATGCTCAAAAAGGACACAATTAAAACAATATCAAAAGGGCTTCTTCACTGTAACATGAATAAAATATTATTAGGTTAAACTGCCATGTCCTAATCTCATGTATGAACACTTGTGATTTGGCAAACTTCTAAGTCCAAACACAATATCTACTACATTCAGTACCCTGTAGATGGCACTATCACCTTTTCCGTAGCACAAACAAAGAGCTGCAGAAAAGTTAGTGTGCCTTGCTAAATGTAATGAATAAAGGTTGTCGTCAGTTAAAATAATATGCTAATATCATTAATATGCAGTTGTACAAAGTAGCAAAAAACATACTTAAATAAGTACATTTACTCAAATACTTTACACTACTGGTGCCGTGCCTCACTCTGAAACATTCAGAGCAGCAGACGGTGTACTTTTTTAAATTGCAGCCTTTTGCGAATTGAGAAGTGCCCTATAGGCCATATGGTAATTTTGAATTTAGTTTGACTGACAGATGACAGAAAAAATAAATATAGATAACGCTTTATTACAGCCCGGAAAATACTGCGTAATTACAACGAATTTACAGCGTAACTTTCGATAATTATAGTGTACCTATAAAGTAAGTACGTGTAAGTATAGGAGAACAATCTGTAAAGTCTTGGGAATAAAGGGGTAACAACCAGGAAAATAACAAATTATTTATACTGTAAGTATTTTAGAACTAAGGGGTACTTATAATATCATGATAGACAACAATCTTACGTTTGGGAGCAATTTAGCAAGAAAGTGCACTGATTAAGTTGTTTCAAGGCAAGTAGATTGCAGTCTTTTTGGGGAAATATACTTTTGTTTCATGTAGTTACAGGGTAAGTATGACATTGTGGGCCGTAAATTAAAGTGGAGCTTGTTACACTCTTGTTTCATGTAGTTACAGGGTAAGTATGACATTGTGGGCCGTAAATTAAAGTGGAGCTTGTTACACTCTTGTTTCATGTAGTTACAGGGTAAGTATGACATTGCGGGCCGTAAATTAAAGTGGTGCTAGTTACACTCTTATTTCATGTAGTTACAGGGTAAGTATGACATTGCGGGCCGTAAATTAAAGTGGTGCTTGTTACACTCTTGTTTCATGTAGTTAAAGGGTAAGTAATTAAAAGAAACGCAAACAATCTGTTATCACTCAGAAACCTTTATTTGAAAAACAACTTATTTCAAAACAGATTTAAAGTTACAACACTTCTTATTCGTTTCTCTTGCTTGGCTACCTCCTCCTCTTGTTCCTCTTCTTCTTCTTCTTTCTTTCCACTGATGAATCTTCCACTGAGGAATCCCATGTAATTTGCTATTCTGTATTAAAAGAAAATACAGTTGGCCTACACCCGGAAATGTGCTCACCGTTTACTCATCTTTTACCCTCATGCCATCTGAGATGTATACGACTTTCCTTCTTAAGATGAACACAAACAAAGGTTTTTAGAATAATCAATCATATCTGGGAACGCTTTATAATGCAAGCTCATGTGTTCCTAAAAGTCGAAGCATCAAACAGCACATACAGCAATAACAACTGTAATCCATACGACCCCAATGGATGAATCAATGTCTTCTGAAGTGAAACGATACGTATTTGTAAGAAAAATACCAAATATTTTAAAATTTTAAACTTTCGACCAGCTGTCACCTGCGCATGCATGAGAGGGTTGAGAGTTCATGCTTGACGTAACTTGAAGCGTGACGTAAGCCTGCCGAGAAACTCCGCCTAAAGTCACGTGGATGTCGGATGCCGTCATTTTTTATTTATTTTTTTTTTTATTAATGCTCACAACAAAATACACAGAATAACAGATAATGATAATGAGAAACAAACAAGACAGAATAACAGACGGCAGTTCTCGCGCGAGTTTCACGTGAATCTCCCGCGAGAACGTCGTGAAAGCTTCACATTGCTCATTACAATATGCTTCGTCGAACGCAAAGTTTCGGAGTCAGTGATATCAGATTGTGTTTTTTTTTTTTTTTGTTTTTTTATTACTTACCCTTTAACTACATGAAACAAGAGTGTAACAAGCACCACTTTAATTTACGGCCCACAATGTCATACTTACCCTGTAACTACATGAAACAAAAGCATATTTCCCCATGTATTAAAAAAGATTGCAATAGTTCTTTCTACTTGCCTTGAAACAACTTAATCAGTGCACTTTCTCGCTAAATTGCTCCCAAACGTAAGATTGTTGTCTATCATAATATTATAAGTACTCCTTAGTTCTAAAATACTTACAGTATAAATAATTTGTTATTTTCCTGGTTGTTACCCCTTTATTTCCAAGACTTTACATATTGTTCCCCTATACTTACATGTACTTACTTTATACACTATAATTATCGAAAGTTACGCTGTAAATTCATTGTAATTATGCAGTTCTTTCCGGGCTGTAATCTAAAGCGATACCGAAATATATCAAGTAAAGCACCTTAAATTATATATAATATAAATTATATATATTGTATCTTTTTTGCAACTTTTTTTGTTAGCATTTGTGCTTTGCAACTTTGAACGATTGTGGTCATAGCAGATGGGAAAGTAACTACTGTATGTGTGCACATCTGATATTATCCAAGTGTGTGTGTTGTAGAGTTTTGTTAACTTACCCTAATGTTATCCTAATGTTATCATCATCTCTTTCAAATCAGGCTTCTCTTTTTTCAGTTGACTGTGAGAAGCATTTGCCTCAATTCTGATTCCCAGTCTCTCGTTTTTAATCATGTTATTGCATCATTTAACAATTTATTTAATGAGAAATGGCAGATAAAAAATGCTTAGCAACATCCCAACTGATTCTAGTCCACATCTGGAATCTCCAAAACCTCCAGTTCTTTCCTCTGGGATATTTGGTAAAGCTTGTCTGTAAAAAGCACAGTAACCAGAGGGAACAGAGCCCAGTGATGGGTCAGTTAGCCCAGATATTGAGGAAATGATGATTTCATGCTGTATGTATGTGTTTCTTCTAGGTGTTAGCTGGGTGACTGGACTAAAGAAAGTGTTAAACTAATTTGCAAATTCACTGCTCTCTCAGCAAGGAACATTACAGTGCAATTTAGACTGACTGTTAACTTGCTGGGCCAGCAGTTAGCTTAAATATATTAAGCCTCCTGCAAATTTAGTGCACAGAGAGCAGCTGGAGAAATCAGTTCACATTTCAGTCCACAGTTTAACAGTTCTTCCTCTGCTAAAGCAAGCACACTGCCAGATTTACACATTTGAACTGTGCAGATGCTTTTTTTGTCAGTCATCGGTGTAGACCTAACCACTCTTGATGGAAGATCTTTTTCCATCATGTACTGTATGCAGATGAGATTGCTTGGATATAACATTGCATGTGGTTTTGTTGAACAGACTTGTGTTACAGTGTTGGGGTACTATGGTGTTGCCTTTGCATGTCTTTGCATTAACATGCATTAACTTTTTCTTTCTAATGTTCTGTTGCTCTGCCATGACAGTAGTTGACTTGAAAGAAAAACTGTGGAACTGTAGAAGACAGTTTACATTGCACATCTTGTGACCATGTACATACATTTGCTGCTTTATGAAGTGTGGTCTGACACATTTTGAAACTTGCATAGCGGCAGATCTGCGGGTGGGTCTGGGTGGGCCTAGACATTTTGCTCACGCAGATGGGAGTTTTACTTACTCAAACATGTTCTAAGGGCAGAAAGGAAAATGATTGGTTTACAGATTCAACCAATGAAATTGAAGCAGAGGCGGGATCAAGTTTTTTTTTTTTTTTTTTTTTTTTTTTTTTAAATTTGGCGGGATTCTATAGATACGTTATCGATTGTTGATAGAAGATTGCGGGTTTTGTAAGGTAAATGAATTTACAATATATTTTGTTAAAATTCTGAGATAAACAGCCTCTAAAGTGTACTAAGATAATTGGGGAACATTGAAAATGCACAGAACTAAATGAATCATCGTCTAATATCGGATCATTTGTATTTTGATTCGACTGCTAGCTCCCCTGCACCTAAGCTGCTAATGGCCTAAATGGGGTTAAACATGATTTTCCAACACTACCCAGCTGTCTGTAAAGCCGATATATGTGAACACAGAACCGAAATAATTTCATATCGATGTTATTTTTGGTCTACTATGCTGCTCTTAAAGCAGGAGTTACACCGTGTGTACACCAGACGTGATCTTTTATCGTGTCGCGCCGTGCCGTGCCGCGCCGCAACGGCTAAAAGCTGTCTACACTGAACGCAACAAGACGACCGTTGCAAAGCACGTGGACAGAAATAGAATGGGGAATCCGTTTACGGTCGGGAATTTGAGTTGCTGCTCTCAGGGCTGCAGTACTCAATAGATTCATTTTACTGTGTTATTTTAGTGTACTATATGCTGCTCTCAGGGCTGCGGTACTCAATAGATTCATTTTACTGTGTTATTTTAGTGTACTATATGCTGCTCTCAGGGCTGCAGTACTCAATAGATTCATATTGCTGTGTTATTTTTAGTGTACTATATGCTGCTCTCAGGGCTGCAGTAATCAATAGATTCATTTTACTGTGTTATTTTAGTGTACTATATGCTGCTCTCAGGGCTGCAGTTCTCAATAGATTCATATTACTGTGTTATTTTAGTGTACTATATGCTGTTCTCAGGGCTGCAGTACTCAATAGATTCATTTTACTGTGTTATTTTTAGTGTACTAGAGTACTATACATTGCTCTTGGAAAATATAACTGAATTGACTTCCATAGCATCATTTTTGGGTGAACTATACCTGTTATGCATGTAAGTTACTTTGGATAAAATCATTAGAAACACAAATGTAAGGCATCCAGAAGTTTTCAGTTTTATTCTTTTCACATTTCACAATTCCTCCTCAAAAACACTACTTTTGAAAGCTTGAACTCAAAATTCTCAAAACAAGTTTGCTATCACTTCTAGCATTTGTAATTTTGTGCTTTTTCATATTTTTTTTCTCTCTTTGTTCTTTGGTTGATGCCTTCTTAGATAATGGATGCCTTGTTCCATCTGTTCAGCAGGGTAAGATGTTAACTAAACTAATTTGAACACTTTCTATATAAGGGGAAGACACCAGTCTAATCTAACACACCAGAGTATTTTATCATGTATCGTGAAAATGTCTTGACGTATTGTGATATGTATTTTCGATATGGCCCAACCCTGCTTAGGAGTACTTTCAATACAAGAATTATTGGAACAGTACCAGCAACACTTGTGAATGAAGAGATCAAAATGGTCAGAAAATGGTCTCATTTACAAGTGTTGCTGGTATTGTTCAGATAATTAGTTTGCTTTTTTTAATGCACTTCGTTGATCTTGTGAAGTTGCACTTGAATAATTATTTGGAAAATTATTGTGAATACCTTTAATTTTTTTGTTTAGAAGCGGCCAAATGTTTTGGCCATTAATAATCAGACCCTGGGTCACATTCTGGAGGGTGACACCCGGACTAGGAGCAGTTATTTTACGAAGGTAAGAAGTACCCTGACAAAACTTGAAAAGCCAGTTCTTACCAGTGTTACAGGTATAACTAATATAGACAAATATTCATTGCTAGTCTCACACAATAGTTGTTAATTTGCTCATACTGAATTAAAGGTATTACATACATTTCATTTTTACATTCATAATTTTTCTTTCCTTTTAAGAAGAACATATTTGAAAATAAAACTGAGGTTGTTGGTCCCTTTTTGGAGGACGGGAATCATTGGACTTTTTTTGCAAGTTACTTACCAAGTAACTATGTGCATATTATAAACATGTCAAGCATATTGGCTCCCAGTGTAACATATTTGTTTTTTTTTCTAGCACTGCAGCATTGTTGACCGTACAATTACATACCTTAATTCACTTGGGGAAACAGATGAACAATATAACAAAATAGCAGAAAACTGGAGGTACAGGCATTTTTTCCCCCTAAATAAACAAATGTACATTTTTGTTTTTCTATATAAACTTTATTTTACACATCTACTTTACATATTTGAATCTTTATCTACATTTCAGCACATTTGCTGCTTCAAAAGGCTACCAGGGGCCATGGAAAAGAGTACTCAGGAAACATAGCTTACAGCATGATAGCATTTCATGTGGTGTTTTCACAGCTGTGGTAAAATGCTTTTCATTTATTATTATTATTCGTATTATTACTACTACAACAAATCATTGTCAGTTTTTTGGATCATGAAACTGTTGTCATTTGTAATGATATTGTATGTATTCCATATGACTAATTGGTTTATTGGTTTTAGATAGAATGGCTTTTTCATTCTACCACAAAATTCCAGTTGATTATGGTATTGAACTAATCATTCTTTTTGGAACACCTTTAGCTTGCTGAGGCCATTCTTGGAGGCTCAGGGGGATACCTTATGTGCTCTCCTATTCAGGAAGAAAGGGAGCAAATAATGCAGCAAATATTTTTCCTATGTGTTTTAGATAAGTCAGGTATTTGTGGTATCTGTCACCACAAGGTACCCAGGAAGAACAAGGCAAGTGATGCAAATGACAATTTAAATATTAGAAAATAAGACTGAAGAGATTAAAAATTAAAGTTAGATTCTAAGCTTAAACTGATGTTTCTCCAGTGGTTTTTTGATCTAGTACACCAGATCAAATTGTCTAATTAGTTGGGGAATAAAAAATAAATACAATAAATAAATGTTCCTCAGGAATTGGATAACCTAATGCAAATGATCTTTCTAGGAAAAATGCTCAACATGTTTTGTAAATATTCATAAAAGGTGTCTACCTGGGAAACAAGAGGATGCAAAGTGTCTTTTTTGCAAAGGTAGTAAATTTTGGATTAAATGACCCTTGTGACTACATTATAAAATAATCCTTCTAACCCTGCAAAGTTTAGGGTTAGTTCACCCAAAAATGAAAATTCAGTCATTAATTCCTCACCCTCATGTCCTTCCACACCCGTAAAACCTTCATCATCTTCAGTAATGGGCAATTTCAAAACACTGCTTCATGAAGCTTTGAACCTTTACAAATCTTTTGTTTCAAATCAGTGGTTCGAATCGCCGAAGTCACATGATTTCAGTAATCGAGGCTTCGTTACGGCATAAGTGTTTTGAAATGTCAATGGTTCACGTGACTTTGGCAGTTTGATACACGCTCTGAACCACTGATTCAAAACAAAAGATTCGCAAAGCTTCAAAGCTTCATGAAGCAGTGTTTTGAAATTACCCATCACTAGATATTGTTGAATAAAGTCATTATTTTGTTTTTTGGTGCACAAAAAGTATTCTCATCGCTTCATAACATTAAGGTTGAACCACTGAAGTCACATGAACTGTTTCAAACATGTTTTTAGTATCTTTCTGGGCATCTGAAAGTGTTAATTATCTTGCTGGCAATGGAGGCCTCACTGAGCCATCGCATTTGATCAAAAATATCTTAATTTGTGTTCCGAAGATGAACGAAGGTCTTACGGGTGTGGATCTACTTAATGACAGAAATTTCTTTTCAGGGCAAACTAACCCTGTATGGCATTTTACATTTTTAGAGGCTGATAAACTATTATTAAAATTCACTAATAGATAGTCTGTTCTCTATTCATTTAATATTATTTCTAAATACATGAATTATGTTAGAAGACAGCTCAGAAGAAAGAAACAAAGAACCTGAGGGACAAGACAGCTCAGGAGAAAGAGACAAAGAACCTGAGGGACAAGACAGCTCAGGAGAAAGAGACAAAGAACCTGAGGGACAAGACAGCTCAGGAGAAAGAGACAAAGAACCTGAGGGACAAGACAGCTCAGAAGAAAGAGACAAAGAACCTGAGGGACAAGACAGCTCAGAAGAAAGTAACCAAAATGAAGGAATTCAGGAAGAAAGCAGCTCGGGACTCAACCAAGTTCAGACAGGTAAAGTTTTAAGTAAGATCTTGGACAAACACAAACTTTCTTAAAAATTTGTGGACACTTTGTCCTACATGAATTTTCATGTGAAATTAAGGTTGTTAATATTGAGATATTATGCCATTTGCAGCTGCTCTGTAACTGCTTTAACCTCTGGAAGGTTTTAGCTATTGTAAAAAAAAACAATGAGTGGTTTTAATGTTACAGCAGTGAACAATGTGATTTGTGTGTTGATTTGTGTAGTAAAGAACCAGTGTTTATACTGACACTGATATAAACAAAGAAAACCACAATGCATTTATTAATCAATAGACATAGTAATTACTTTTAACTTTTAATTTAAATGAAAGCATGCTATGCCTCTCCCATACTGATACTGATGATATCTTATTGCCATGGTTCAAATCCTTCTTTCTTTTGTATTTGATTCTCTAAAGAGAATTTTTTTAAAAGATAAAGCACCTCTGCCTTTTCAAGGATTATTATAATGTACATAACACACTGATATTTCAGATACCTGGTCACATCAGATGAACTACAGAGGTGGTGCTCTCCCCCAGAGAGTTACTCTGCAAACACTGTAGTGGCTTATCTACGGAAGGCCAAGGGACAAAAAAAGAAAATTACAGAGAAGTTTGCGGAGTTGGAGGTGAACCCCTCAAAGCGCACAAAGTTAACTTCACAGTGCTCCAAACTTTGTGAAGGTAAAAATATAGTAGTAGTAATAACTTTAAAGGGAATTCTGAGACCAGTATCCTTGTTTTGTGGTTTTGAATCATAAGTTTCTTTATAATAGTAAAATTTTATAACAATATAACTTCCGCTGGAAGAAAACAAAACTAGAAGTATTTCGCATTTCGTGGAGAGAGAGAATGATTGAGTACAGAAAGGCCTTAAAATCTGCTAGATCTGCCTATTTTTCAAAACTTTTAGAAGAAAATAAACACAACCCTAGGTATTTATTTGATACAGTGGCTAAATTAACAAGAAATAAAGCTTCAACTTCTGATGTTTCCAAAGAGCACAGCAGTAATGACTTTACTTGCAAGATTGATAATATTAGAGAAAAAATTATAACCATGCAACCATCTACTACAGTATCGCATCAGATAGTGCATTGTAGTGTCCCTGAGGAAAAATTCAATTCATTTACTGCTTTAGGAGAGGAAGAATTGTCTAAACTTGTTAAATCATCAAAATCAACAACATGTATGTTAGACCCTATACCGACTAAGCTATTGAAAGAAATGCTTCCAGAGGTTATAGATCCTCTTCTTAATATCGTCAATTCATCTTTATCACTAGGACACGTACCAAAAACTTTTAAGCTGGCTATTATTAAACCTCTTATTAAAAAACCACAACTTGATCCTAGAGAATTAGTCAATTACAGGCTGATCTCAAATCTCACTTTTCTGTCAAAAATACTAGAAAAGGTAGTATCATCACAACTATGTTCCTTTTTAGAAAGAAATAGTATCTGTGAGGCATTTGACACTATTGATCACAATATTCTTTTAAATAGACTCGAAAATTATGTTGGCATTAGTGGAATTGCATTGTCATGGTTCAAATCATACTTATCTGACCGTTATCAGTATGTAGTAGTAAACGAAGAGATGTCATATCGATCACAAGTTCAATATGGAGTACCGCAAGGCTCAGTACTAGGACCGTTGCTGTTCACTCTGTACATGCTACCCTTTGGAGATATCATTAGGAAGCATGGCGTTAGTTTTCACTGTTACGCTGATGATACTCAGCTCTATATTTCTTCGCCCCCTGACGAAACTTACCAATTCACAAAATTAACAGAATGCATAGCTGATATAAAAAATTGGATGACCAGTAATTTCCTACTACCAAATTCAGAAAAAACAGAGATTCTAATTTTTGGACCAAAAACTTCTTCACGTAATAACCTAGAATACTGTCTAACACTTGATGGCTGCTCTGTTAAGTCTTCGTCGTCAGTTAGGAACCTGGGTGTGCTCTTTGATACCAATCTTTCATTTGAAGGCCATGTTACTAGCATCTGTAAAACCGCATTCTTCCATCTTAAAAATATATCTAAACTACGACATATGCTCTCAATGAAAAATGCAGAACAGTTAGTTCATGCGTTCATGACCTCAAGGCTAGATTACTATAACGCTTTACTGGGTGGTTGTTCTGCTCGCCTGATAAATAAACTACAGCTCGTACAAAATGCAGCAGCTAGAGTTCTTACTAGAACTAGGAAGTATGACCATATTAGCCCAGTTCTGTCAACACTGCATTGGCTTCCTGTTAAACATTGTATAGATTTTAAAATCTTGCTAATTACTTACAAAGCACTAAATGGTTTAGCTCCCCAGTACCTGAGCGAGCTCCTAATTCATTATAGTCCTTCGCGTCTATTGCGATCTCAGAATTCAGGCCAGCTGATAATACCTAGAATATCAAAATCAACCGCAGGCGGTAGATCCTTCTCCTGTTTGGCACCTAAACTCTGGAACAATCTTCCTAGCATTGTTCGGGAAGCAGACACACTCTGTCAGTTTAAATCTAGACTAAAAACGCATTTCTTTAACCTGGCATACACATAACACATTAACAATTTATATTTTCAAATCCGTTAAAGGATTATTAGGCTGCATAAATTAGGTCAGCCGGAACCGGGAACACTTCCTATAACACCTGATGTACTCGTTACATCAGAAGAAGAATGGCATCTACGCTAATATTAGTCTTTCTGGTTATCCCGAGGTTCACCGTAGTCAACCGGATCCGGGCCGTATCCAGGTGAGACCAAGGACCTGCGCCTTGACATGACCACAACGCAGCCCTGAAGTATCAGCAGAGATTGAGTCAACTAGATCATCCACTGTGAGGGCCTCATCAACACGACAGCCACGACACAGTTCCTCAACAACCGTCCATACCGGCGTGATGAATACGATCCTCAATTGGATAGAACTGGAATAAATACTTTGAATGTTGCGATCCTATTGGACTTACGATAGCAACCTGAATCGTAACAAAGCACTGTTGGCCAGAGGAGAACTGGCCCCCCGACTAAGCCTGGTTTCTCCCAAAGTTTTTTTCTCCATTTAAACACCTATTTGCCACTTGTCTGCCACCTGATGTCACCTGATGGAGTTTGGGTTCCTTGCCGCTGTCGCCTTTGGCTTGCTTAGTTGGGGACACCTGGGGACACTTGACATTTGACTTGACAATTGATATTCAACAGTGCTTTGATCTGCCTGCATTGACACTATTCTGAATCTATTGATAGAAGAGGGGAATGTCCATGCAGCCATGGCCAAAACCGAAGACTGCAGGTAATTTAATAACAATTTACTACTATACTTGACGTTAAAGGGATAGTTCACCAAAAAATGAAAATTCTGTCATTAATTACTCACCCTCATGTCATTCCAAACCCGTAAGACCTTCGTTCATCCTCAGAACACAAATTAAGATATTTTTGATGAAATCTCTTATTCGAAACAAAAGATTTGTAAAGATTTGAAGCTTCATGAAGCAGTGTTTTGAAATCACCATCACTAGATATTGTTTAATAAAGTCATTATTTTGTCATTTTTGGCACACAAAAAGTATTCTCGTCACTTCATAACATTAAGGTTCAACCACTGTAGTCACATGAACTGTTTTAAATATGTCTTTAGTAGCTTTCTGGGCACTGAAAGTGTTAATTGTCTTGCTGTCAATGCAGGCCTCACTGAGCCATTGGATTTCATCAAAAATAGGGGGGGGAGATTAAATATTCTATTGCGGAAAAAAAAAATCTTTTGAATTTGGATTTACATGAGGGTTAGTAAAGAGTGATTTGAATTTTTTTGTGGGAACATTTTTAAAAGACAATTCATTAAAAATCATAATACACATAAACTTGACCAATCCCATTGAAATCCATAGTAAACAACTAAAGATTTATTTCCATGTACTGAAATGATTTCTAAAGAATAAAGTGATTTATGATATAAAAAAAATATTACCGAATAACAGGATTTCATTGCCACCATTGCTTGAATCACAAGATTCCGCTGATTCACAGGCAAGTTCCCTCCATCTCTTTTAACCATCCACCTATGTACAGCCTACAAAAACATTCAAAAGCTATAGTCATATAATGACATTTGAATTAAAATTTTATTTTTAAAATGAATAGGTCTGTGACTTTATTTTAACTCAATACTGCCAATTAAAGGCCCGAGATTTTTTCCAGTACAAAAGATTTAATAAACCTACCTGGAGTACATGAAATCAGCAAAGAAGATGTTTCCTTGGCTGTAGGAAAAACTCTTCTTATGGCATTGAGTTCCTTAAGGTCACGGTCAATCATTATCGACTACATGATAAGGAATTGAGAATGAATGAAGATACGTCAACATCTGTAGAGTTTGTAAAAATGAACAGCTTTTGTAAAAAGGTAGTTTACAATTTGCGGTCTTTAAGCAAGTGCTCCATCCAATAGTAATGTATGTACATAGAAATACCTCAATACATCAGCACACTTTGCTGCCAAAACTTTACTACTAACTCTACTATGTTTTTAACTTCTTACCTGGGAAGAAATCTGGGAAGAAATTTAAAAAAAAAAAGGTATTCAGTACTGCAGCCCTGAGAGCAGCATATAGTACACTAAAATAACAGCGATATGAATCTATTGAGAACTGCAGCCCTGAGAGCAGCATATAGTACACTAAAATAACATAGCAATACGAATCTATTGAGTACTGCAGCCCTGAGAGCAGCATATAGTACACTAAAATAACACAGTGATATGCATCTATTGAGAACTGCAGCCCTGAGAGCAGCATATAGTACACTAAAATAACACAGCGATATGTATCTATTGAGTACCGCAGCCCTGAGAGCAGCATATAGTACACTAAAAATAACAGCGATATGAATGTATTGAGAACTGCAGCCCTGAGAGCAGCATATAGTACACTAAAATAACACAGTAAAATGAATCTATTGAGTACCGCAGCCCTGAGAGCAGCATATAGTACACTAAAATAACAGCGATATGAATCTATTGAGTACCGCAGCCCTGAGAGCAGCATATAGTACACTAAAATAACAGCGATATGAATCTATTGAGAACTGCAGCCCTGAGAGCAGCATATAGTAACTAGGGGTGTAAGAAAATATCGATACACGTGAATATCGCGATATTATGTTTGGCGATACTGTATCGATTCTCAAAAACACTATCGATATTTATTTATTTATTTACATCCAAGATTCGTGGCTTTGTGTTCGGTTTAAACCACAGACTGTAAAAACCAACCGCTAGATGTCAGCGTTATCTCAGAACGTAAACTGACGCGTAGCCGGAGAAGCGCAAGGTCGTTAGCGTTAGCATTAGCATTAGCAAACCCAGCTCACAAGACGATAGAATTATTCCGCTCCTGCGGTATAGAGAGCTGAAGTGTGTGGACTCATTTTGGCTTCAACTATAAAGAAACCACTAAGAAGATCAACAAGAGTCAGTTGTTTGCAAAATAGGCCATGCTATAATCCAAAACTCGGGAAACGCACTGAATTTGAGAGCTCACTTAATATCCCAATGCCATCCGCGCTGCTGAGAGAGGCGTTCGATAGAATATGTAATATGTACTTCACGTTTTCCTCTAAGTAACAAAATATACACACAACAAAAATGACAGCGGTGACAGCAGAAAGAAATCATCTGATCATAGCGATGTGGATATGGTTGCACCAGCTCTGCAGTTCAGCACTTCAGTGAAGGCACGTTTATTTAAATAGCACTTTATACATTAGACTGCTTTAAAGCAAGCAGCTTTACAGTATTAAATATAAAACAAACAGACATTCAGTCATGAAATGGACTATGCACTAGTTGTTAAATAGTTTAGAAATTTAAAACTGCTATACTGTCAACCTTTAAAACATATACACCTAAAGAATCCTGCAGTCACTTTACTATCTTCCCTTAGATTGCACAAAATGGTGATTTGATACTGTAAATGATACTGTATTGATTAAGTAAAATAAGGTTGTTTGTAAGGTTTTATGCCTATGATGGTGTGTTCTTTATGATGTTTTTTTTTTTCTAAAATTAGATCCTCTTTCTAAACAAGAAATATTGCAATATATCACCTTTCTTACAGTATCGCAATATATCACAATATATCGTATCGTAACCCCTGTATCGTGATGTGTATCGTATTGCCAGATTCTTGGCAATACACAGCCCTAATAGTAACTAAAAATAACACAATAAAATGAATCTATTGAGTACTGCAGCCCTGAGAGCAGCATATAGTAGCTACACTAAAACTAACACAGTAAAATGAATCTATTGAGTACTGCAGCCCTGAGAGCAGCATATAGTACACTAAAATAACAGCGATATAAATCTATTGAATTATTATTGAACCTATTGACTCCAGCTCGGAGAGCAGCGAGTAGTTCTGTGTTTTGTTGTTTTACAAATAGTGACAGATATTTTTAGGCTGCGGTCAGTAAATACACGGAACTAATGCAGGAAAGCAAGAAACCAATATGATGAAACATCTGAAATTTGTATAGATCGAGAAGGGTATTTTAATATCATTTGGTGTGTGTGTATGCGTGTTCGTTCAAGAGCAAGGAGTAGCGAAATTTACACAGCAACACAACTTGAGTCCTTCTTTCCCTGACAGCAGCCATAGTTCACTAAAAATAACAGCGATACGAACCTATTGAGTACTGCAGCCTTGAGAGCAGCGACGCGCATAGTTCACTAAAAATAACAGCACAACCACTTCTTGCATGCAGCGGGAGATGTATAACGTCACGGAGATCTGAGCCAGTTCTATCGTAGCATATTGGCTTCATAGATCATGCTTTTTTTAATGCTAGCATTAAAATGAAGCCTATTTACCCCATTTTCACAAAAGCAGCATTGGTGCAGTCGACTGATAATGGAGCCGAATCAAAATTCATACTATAAGATGAGTATTTCTTTGCATTTTAATGTTTATCACTTATCTGAATTTTAACAAAATATATAGCAAAATTCACTTACCTTACATTAGATGCGCTCTCCCAGTAACATCAGTTTGAAGTGTTCCCTCTAAAATTTCAAACGGCTTGACCCCGTCCCGACTCTGCTTCAATTTCATTGGTTGAATTTGTAAACCAATCATTTTCCTTTCGGCCCTTAGAACATGTTTGAGTAAGTAAAACTCCTATCTGCCTTGTGCACCCTGTCAGATACATTTTTTTTCTTTCTTCTTTTCTTTTTTTTAATAATACAATTTTCTAATGTTTTAATAATTTTTCAATAATTATGTTAAATGTGTTTTGACATGCATTAGAACTCTATCCTAATATTAATTAGGATAACATGCCCTTAAAAGTCATGTATCTCTCAGACACTCTTTGCTAAGTCTTGCCGTTTGTCACACTGCATTTCTCAGCATTTTCTTTGTTTCTAGTCTCTTGGTTTAGATTCTCTGCCCATTGTTCTGGATTACCCTTTCACCTGTGTTTATTGCCCTGTTGTGTTTGTTTGGTTTGATTGTCCATGTGTATGACCTTTTTCTCGATTGTGGATTACCCTTTTAATAAATACTGCATTTGGATCCTCAGCCTTCGTGTCTCCGTGCAGTATGTGACAGTTTCGTTCTTCTTCGCGCCAATATCCGGATTCCAACTAGCAGCACCCTTTTTACTATTACAAAAATGGCTAAACAGCTGTCTATGACACGGACCGTGTGGCGCTCTGCTGAAAATGGCTAGCTATGAGCGCTTCGGCAGCGCAGCATTTTTTTCAATTGAGGTGCTTTGTTGCTATGATATGGAATATCCGCGGCACTGTTACTTGTATCTGATTTTACAGATAATTTGTTTCAGACAAAAAATGTCAACACAATGTAAAGTACTTGCTATGTATGTTAAGAGACCAGCAATATTAATTTCTCATCCATTTTGATCCGTTCTCTGCTTGTTGATGTCGTTGTACAGCAAGAATGCTGTGACAGTTGGTCGGTGTTGTATTTGTCCCGCCCCTCATCCACTATGATTGGATGGCTGGCTAAAATTAACAGTGATGAGCGCAGCGTTTTACTCAAAGTTGCACATTCTTTAACTTGAGGCGACCGGTAAAAAACGCAGAGCGCTCAGCGCTTGAGCGTGAAAAAGACGCTCAGCGCCTCGTTACGCTCCTGGCGTTTAAAAACCGTGGCACTCCCATTGAAAACAATTGGAAAAGTACGCTAGCAGCTGGAAAAAATGCTTTGGTGGACATGGGGCCTTAAGAAAGAAACACATTTAGACAAAGATGTCAGGATGCCATAACAACTTGACACTTTTCTTTTAAAGAGAACTAACAGATAATTAGAATTACAATGATATTATCAACATCTTCAATTCAAAACCCAGCCGACTCTGACTTGTTTAGAACAGACATCAGCCATACAAGGTAAGCTATGGGTAGGTTTTTAGTCTGGCCTACTGTGGCATGGTTATGCAATATTTGCATTTAATACTTGTGAGCAAGGGGTTTTCTGAAACATACACAAGCCACATGTACTGTATTACTGCATGATGATGTACTGTGTCACTATACAGTGCACAGCATAAATGAGTACACCCCCTCTGAACAAATACAAAAGATGTATTTTCTTTATGATCACTAATTCAGTTCATGGAAAGATGGCAAAACTAAAATGTATTAAACATATACATAATAAAAACTGAGAAATATATGTCATTAATAGCCATAAAATAAGTAAATTAGCCAATTTTGTTTAAATTAAGGATTGCAGAAATGAGTACACCCTAGATTTAATTCAACAAATGTATAATATTCTAGCACTTAGTATGCCCTCCATAATTTTGAATATACTGCTCTGACCCTTCTTGGCATGGAGTGTACAAGTTCATGACAAATTGTCACATCTGTCCTGTTTAACTCCTGGATGATGAGCTCCTTAAATGCCCCGATCTTTAATGGGGAGTGTTGCTCAACTTGTCTCTACAGAATCCCCCACAGGCGCTCAAGAGTGTTAAGATTGAGTGCAATACATGTCCACAGAGGGTTTTTCACCTTGGGAGAATGCATATCCTCATTGTCATGTTGAAAAAATGCCCAACAATGCAGGGAATGAGGAAAGGGTAACATCTTCTGTTTCAAGTTTGTGTATTAAATTACACAGTGGTGTGGGAATTCATGACAGCATTGATAAAGCACAACTCCCTCACACCTTCAGCACTCATACATCCCTATATAAGAGCTTTACTACCACTGAACTTTACTGTGGGAACCAGGCACTTCTCACTGTACTCCTCCTCTAGCAACACCATAACATTTTGGATGCTGTTAGATCCAAAATGATTGATTTGGTCTCATGAGACCAGAGTATTGATTCCCAGAATCTATATTTTGTAAATATGGGCTTTGGAAATGGCTAACTGACTTTATTGTGCTTTGGCTACAGCAGGTAGTTCCAGTGAGAACAACAACCATGCATGTCATTTCTGCAGGCTGCATCTTACTCTGTGAGATAAACAGTCACTCTTTTCATAGCTTTTGCTGGCTCTGAGACACTCGCTTGGTATTTCTCCTGCTCTTTCTCTAGCAAAAAAATCCCTCATCACTAAATGAAAGCTTAAAATGAAGGCCTGATTATTTCAGGGGCCTTGTCACAAGGCCATTGTTTTTGAATTCCTGTGTTACTTTTGCTATATTTTCACACTTAAAACAATAATTTGGTAATCCTTTTGTACCACTGTCCTCTTTTGTGCTAAGAAATAAGTCTCCTGACAGTTCTCTCCCAAGTGGTTCCATTGTTGTCAGCATTAAGTCTGAGAATGATTCAGTGGGCTATATAACACTTTTAATTGTCAAGAAATTACTTCTCTTTAAATGTTTTGGTTCAACATACTTACCTGTTGATCAAACATTGCCTTAAACTTACACCAGAAAATTTGTATTTCGTTTTATTTAGTAACTTTTAGTAGGGTGTACTCATTTTTGCTACACAACATTTTATCACCTTGATAAGAAAATCTTATTTTCCTGAATAATTTTGACATGCTTCTTTGGTAATTGACTTGCTGGAACATTATATCTCTAAAGAACCCTAACATGTCTTCTAAGTAATTGAGTAATTGCTGACTTTCAGAAGTTTCACAGGGGGTGTACTCATTTATGCTGTGCACTGTATGTAACAGAGGCCAGAGCCCAAGTAAGAGTTGTGTGAGTAAAAATCTCACTCCCCTGGCCTCAGGAGGCGCACTAGTGACTGATGTCCTTTTTACCATGCCAGAAATGTCGGTTCTAATCCCGCTAGAAGCGGTGCAAATAGAACTGTTGCATTGTTGCTGTGACCCAGATGGGAGTGAGGTTTAGGGGGGGTGAGTGTAACAGAGGCCAGCTAGTAAAAAGCTGCTCAGGTAACCTTCACTCCCCTGGCCTAGTGACTGACGTTAGAGGCAGCTTTCTTTAGCGTCCTTGTTAGTGCACCCAACTCCCATGCCGGTGAGGCTGGTCAAAGTCCCTTTCAAGGAAAGTCTGTTCACCCAGCGGCCATATTTGCAACGCCTGCGGGCAGCTATTTCGGGCATCCAAGACCAAGTCCTATCTATTTGAATGGGGTAATCCTGAAATCTCAAAAACTGCTTGGGGAACTCACAATTAAATAACATATTTCAAATCGGCAACAAAATCAGACATGAACTGACCCATAAATGTTGTTTCTTATGCTCAAATAGCATTAAAAAAGCTTCTTTTTCAGGCTAGACGAGCCAATGCGCATGTGCAGTCCTAAGTGAGAGTCTCAGGTTTCTATGGGAACTGGAGCTTCTAACGGCAGCTGCAGTGACTTAATGACTTTATCAATCAACGATTGGCTCTTTTACTTAGAAGGTGGGATGTATTCCGCCATATTGTGTGTTGCAGTTTCTCCCATTCATATCTAATAGGAGTGAACAGTCTTTCTATATCTAGTCTTTGGGCTGGTTCAAAACTTGTTCAGAGCAGCACGAGCAGGATCAGTTACATTGATGTGTAACAGAGGCCAGCTAGTAAGAGCTGTGCGGGTAAACCTCAATAAAAGCTCTTTTCAGAAAATATGTAGTTTTTTCTTTAAGTCTAATTCTATCTACATTTAAAGGGATAGTTCACCCAAAAATGAAAATTTGATGTTTATCTGCTTACCCCCAGGGCATCCAAGATGTAGGTGACTTTGTTTCTTCAGTAGAACACAAATGATTTTTAACTCCAACCGTTGCGGTCTGTCAGTCGTATAATGCTTGTCAATGGTAACTCCATCTATAAGAGTCAAAAAAACATGCACAGACAAATCCAAATTAAACCCTGCGGCTCGTGACGACACATTGATGTCCTAAGACACGAAACGATCAGTTTGTGCGAGAAACCGAACAGTATTTATATAATTTTTCACCTCTAAAACACCACTATGTCCAACTGCCTTGCGCATCTGCTTGGTGAGGTCTGAAAATGCGTTCTGATGATGGAAGTGATGTCTCCCGCTTATACTTCAATGAGTGCGAGACATCACTTCCGTTGTCAGAGCGCGTTCAGACCTCACCAACCGGATGCGCAAGGCAGTTGGACATAGTGGTGTTTTAGAGGTAAAAAATTATATAAATGATATAATACTGTTCCGTATTTCTGTGGACTGAACCAGCAATACCAATCATTCGTGAATTAATCATTCTTTTGGCTTGATTCTTTCTTTTCTGTGAATTGGCCAAATGCGCTTGCATAACGATCTGAAACGATTTGGATTCATTCGCACCACTCTGTCACTGAATAATCTGAAGTGGTTTCTCGGTCATTAACAACAAATACAGAACAAACAGCACTGTTTTCGGGTGTTTCACTAGTTTACTTTGAACTACGCAGCATGGCCCAGTGGATAACGGAACAAAAGCTTAAAGGAGCTGCGTTTATTCCCAATCCCAGCTGCAACATCAAGTAGGAACTGTTTCAATTCAACACACACCTCTCAGTTACAAACCACCATGATCGAAGTTAGAAGAATGTACCATGATTGTACTGTATGTATGTGCTGTAGTAATTTATAATGGTTTGGACAGAAATGTGGAATATTTATATTAAATACTATGTTATAGTCATTTATATTGCATTATACTTATTATGTGGGTAGGGGAATATATAATTCATTTCTTTGTAAAGGTGTGTAGCCTATAGTTTTTACCTGTGTTTAGGTAACTTTTTGATTTGATAATCCGACCCTCAAATGAAGCTAATTGAATAGCCCTGTAGTAGGTCATCCGGGTACTTTTCGCCGACTGGTTAAGGAATAGTATGCATTTGGACATATTACTCTTCTGATACTGTTTATCAACTACTATATAGTAGGGCAGTAGGCATATTTGTATGCAGCCTATGATTGCCTGCCTCTATCATTTGCAAGCCTTTTGTTGTTGTTCTGACTGAGAGCAGCTGTTCTTCATTATGGTGATAAGCACTGCTGTTTTTTTCTTGCCTCAGCTGAGCACAGTTGGGGTCTGGATGGGAGCAATTAGCTTGCCTGCACAAGCGCACACTCCCCTGTGTGTGTTGCCAGCATGGGAGCTGAGTGTAATGAACGGTGCTGAAGACCAGCGCCCAGTGTTCATTCAGCAGGACTGCGGAAGAAGCCTGTTTTCTGAGCAGTCGACCTCTTAGTCCAGAACACCAACAGACTACCAGGGGCCTAGAAAGTAATGTGATTTCTTAGTGAGGAAGTTGAGGCTAGGATATGACTGTCCTAAGGTTTATTGAGGTTATTTGCCTTTTCTTTGGAATGAGCTCAAGAAAGTCTATGGGGTTGTATTGATTAGTGGACATTCAGGATCTAACAATCAGCCAATTAGAAAATTAACATTTATATATTTGGGAGATGTGCTTTCCGACCATGTTTCTTCTATGCGATTTAGCCACTTGTTAGCAAGTCTTTTTCAAGACAAGTAAAAAAAAAAAAAAGTAAAAATCACAAAGGGGTTTTACTAATGTATTTTTAAAACATGAAAATATCTTGAGCTTGTGTTCACCACAGATCTTGTTTCAGGCTTTTAACTAAAACCCATTCAAAAAACACATTGACTTCTGTACGATTGAACCAGAAGTGCTAAAATGCTAACTTGTTTCCAGGTTTTGGTTCACTTAGTTTTGTCGTGGCCATGACATATTAACTTGTGGGAACGTGATAGTAAGTCATGGCAACAAGATCATTTTGTCGAGGTAACAACATGCTTATGTCGTGGCCACACGATGTAAAGTCGTGGCCTCGAGATCCTATGTTGAGGGAACAATATATTTTTCTCATGGCCACGAGTTAAATGAGTAAACAACCATAGCAATCTGGAATTATTTGAAATGGATAGGCCTATAATAATATTTATTTTTAATTAAGAATGACAAAATAAGGTCGAAATTAAGAAATGATTATATTAATATATTATAGCCTATTATATTACGTGTGATGTTGCCATAGACAGCATTTGAATGAAGTTTGTTATTATTAAATGATAAAAGAATGTTAAAACATAAAATAAAAAAGGGCCTACAAGAAAACATTTTTATCCACCCCTTTAAACAGCCTTTTAAATCCATTCACTGATCATATCTTTATTTATTTATTTATTATGCTTATTAAAACTAAATAAAATTAAATATAATGTTACAATAAGCATTCCTGTAAAGTGAACTTCCCGTAAAATTTCTGTGCGCCTACAGAAATAGTCATATAATCAAAGCTTTATTGTCTTGACTGTTGGGCATTTACAGTATTTACAAAACATAGGTTATATGGCTACTGTAAGTAGGCTATTAGATAATACATCATGTTAACTGAGTAAAGAAATAATGAGATCAAGCGGAAAATGTATTATTCATTATTTATTACTTTATATAGCCTATAGGGCTACACACACAAATAGGCTAATAAACAAAACTAAGATAGCTTATATCAGTGAAAGGATTTAAAAGACATGTGAGTAACTGTTCTAATGCCTGCTCTGATATGTATTGATTCACACACAGTCAGATGTTCTTTGTCTGTGTGTCAGTAAATCAAACCAGTGACTATGGTCAACTTCACGTTGTTTCTCTTGTAGGATGAAAATAATCTCATTTAAACGGTGATTAAATTATATAAAGAAAGCGATCAAAGAACGCTCCCTTTACAATCGCTGGAGCTGTCAATCAAACAGCACGCTCTGGAGCTGTCAATCAAACAGCGCAAGTTTATCAGTGACTGAGTTCTGGACTCGTGCCAAAACTCCCGTTTTATTCAACGAATCTCTTACAGTAGTTTCACCACGTTTGCACTGCTATTTATGATGAAAGCATTTGTTAGTGTGCAGAAATTGAGTTGCAATGACGAGATCACTGCTTTCATGCGCTCAACAACATGTCTGTGATTGGCTACAATGTTCATCATCACTGCAACCTTTCATGCCACTATCTAAATATAATGCCATAGTTCTAAATGTAATGCTATAATCAACACTTTTCACGATTAGTTAACCTTGAGACCTGTAATAGTAAAAATGTGCTAAAAGTTTTTGAGAGAGTAATACTTACACTATATTGCCAAAAGTTTTGGGACACCTGCCTTTACGTGCACATGAACTTTAAAGACATCCCATTCTTAATCCGTAGGGTTCAATATGGAGTTGGCCCACCCTTTGCAGCTATAACAGCCTCAACTCTTCTGGGAAGGATTTCCACAAGGTTTAGGAGTGTGTTTATGGGAATTTCTGACCATTCTTCTAGAAGTGCATTTGTGAGGTCAGGCACTGATGTTGACAAGAAGGCCTGGCTCGCAGTCTCCGCTCTAGTTCATCCCAAAGGTGTTCTATGGGGTTGAGGTCAGGACTCTGTGCAGGCCAGTCAAGCTCCTCCACACCAAACTCGCTCATCCATGTCTTTATGGACCTTGCTTTGTGCACTGGTGCACAGTCATGTTGGAACAGGAAGGGGCCATCCCCAAACTGTTCCCACAAAGTTGGGAGCATGAAATTGTCCAAAATGTCTTGGTATACTGAAACATTAAGAGTTCCTTTCACTTGAACTAAGGGGCCAAGCCCAACCCCTGAAAAACAACCCCACACCATAATCCCCCCTCCACCAAACTTTACACTTCGCACAATGCAGTCAGGCAAGTACCGTTCTCCTGGTAACCGCCAAACCCAGACTCGTCCATCAGATTGCCAGACAGAGAAGCGTGATTCGTCACTCCAGAGAACACGTCTCCACTGCTCTAGAGTCCAGTGGCGGCGTGTTTTACACCACTGCATCCGATGCTTTGCATTGCACTTGGTGATGTAAGGCTTGGATGCAGCTGCTCGGCCATGGAAACCCATTCCTTGAAGCTCTCTACGCACTGTTCTTGAGCTAATCTGAAGGCCACACGAAGTTTAGAGGTCTGTAGCTATTGACTCTGCAGAAAGTTGGCGACTTCTGTGCACTGTGCGCCTCAGCATGCGCTGACCCCGCTCTGTGATTTTACGTGGCCTACCACTTCGTGGCTGAGTTGCTGTTGTTCCCAATTGCTTCCACTTTGTTATGATACCACTAACAGTTTACCGTGGAATATTTACTAGTGAGGAAATTTCACGAATGGACTTATTGCACAGGTGGCAACCTATCACGGTACCACGCTTGAATTCACTGAGCTCCTGAGAGCGACCCATTCTTTCACAAATGTTTGTAGAAGCAGTCTGCATGCCTAGGTGCTTGATTTTATATACCTGTGGCCATGGAAGTGATTGGAACACCTGAATTCAATGATTGGAGGGGTGTCCCAATACTTTTGGCAATATAGTGTAGCCATTTCATATGCAAATATGTTAGCCAGTCACAGCAGTGTGTTTACACTGAAGCCTCACAGCAGACATGCCCCTAAAACAGAGCTTTCAAATAAGAGGGATAAAATCAGGGTAGGAAAAATGCCTTTTATTTTTAAATTATGAAAAAATAACAGTTCATGACCCCTTTAAAGTACTAATATGTACCTTTAAGGTACTAAGATGTACCATTTAGACCATTTAGGGGTAAGCAAGGTACAAAGATGTACCTTTTCACTTTTGTACCTTAGGGCAGGGGTTCCCAAACTTTTCAGCCCACGACCCTCAAAATAACGATGCCAGTGACTCGCGACCATCACTATCCTCGGAGGTGGTTAAAGTATAAAAACGTTGTGCGCAATGGCGCACACGCACTAACGCCTTTTTCACACATATTCTGTTTGCAGTGCGTATGCGGTGCGTATTTTTTTCCGTGCCCATATTAACGGATTAGAGCGTTCACACTGCACACGGATGCAGTCCGGCAGTGCGTTCCAAGAGCGCTAAGTCTGCAGCAGTGCAGCGATCATTTACGCAGTCTATTTTTTCTGCGCTGCACCGCGCTGAATTAAAACGATAGCACGCTGTTTGCATTAAAACAAACATGTCCTATTGACGCGAAAAACTAGTAATTTCACCATAGATGCATATAATTTAAAGTCTCTGTTACACAGACAACACATGGCTTTTTTGTCTCGGGTAAAACAAGGAAAATGGCTTACCTGGCATTTAGGTGAACATGCCTTTGCAGTACATATGCAGCACGCGCTATTGTGCTTTCACATATGCCGCGTTTGCAGTGCGCAACTGATCCGTGGCTGTTTATCACAAACACAACATTTACTTATTTTTATTTCAAATCCAAAAGTTGTTACTGAACATGGCTTGTCAGCATTGCGATCCGCTTTGTATACACTATATTTCATAGATGTCACGTTTAAACTCACTACATATGTTTTATTCAATTCATTCCTTTATATTTATATAAAGTAATACTTTTGATTTAAATATTGATTTATATATTTTATATACTAGCTCACACAAGTGGCAAAACATTTAAACATAAGCTTTATGTTAAAATCACAAACATTTTAAATTAAAACTTAAAATAGACAAAAACAGGCGACTCTCGTCTTTTATTTCCTTTTAAATCTTTTTACAAGAAATCCCTCAGGTCATAAAGAACTTTGTTTTTCCACCTTCACGAAGAGACGAGTCTCCTGACGGTGGTTCTCCGCTGGCCTCCCTGCGTTGTCTTTGGTGGATATTAACCAACGTTTCATTTCGACAAAAATAATATCCAAAGCTTAAAGCCTAAAGAATTACCTACGTGCACATGTCTGAATGTTTAACATGGTGCTGTAAATTGACCTGCTGCAACTGATGCTGTTGCTAATATGTCATTATTCTGTCGTAATCACCTCAGGAGTCACGGTCGAAGGGAAAGGAAAATCGAAAGGTTGATGGCTTTTTTTTTTTATTTGCATGGTTTTTTTTTTTTTTTTTTTTTTTTTAATTTTTACTAATATTTTTAGTATTTTGTTACAATTATTCATAAAATATGCTATTTCTAATCATTCATTTTTTTTTTTTTTTTTTTTTGATTTCTGGAAATCATCTCGCGACCCCTCCCTCGATGTCTCCCGACCCCCACTTTGGGAACCACTGCCTTAGGGTACTGCCCCAGTGACAGTGCCATACCTTTTTTTTCTGAGAGTGTACAATAGGCAATATGTTAATATAATCACTTCTTAATCCCACGCTTTTTCCTAATTAAAATTTAATTATTATAGGCCTATCCATTTCTGATAATTCCAGGTTGCTATGGTTGCGCAGGTTGTTTATGCATTTAACTTGTGGCCATGAGAAATATGTAGTTCCCTCAACATAAAGTCGTCATAGGATCTCAAGGCCACGACTTTACACCACGTGGCCATGACATTAGGATGTCGTTACCTTGAAAAAATGATCTTGTGGCCACAACATATTATCACGTTCCCACGAGTTAATATGTCATGGCCACGACAAAAAGAAGTGAACAGAACATGTCACCTCCTGGTCACCATAGTAAAGGCTGTTTAGAAAGCTGGTAAACCTGTGATTCCCATTGAAACCCCATTGATTCTGACACCATGCTTTCTGCCCCATGTTTCCTCCCAAAGTCCATGTTCATCCTCTTAATCTTTTTACTGATATCCTGAAGCCATCACTAAGCTTGTCATCATGTTGAGAGTGCAAATTCCACTCTACTGCTCGATTTAAAACGTAAACCTGAGACAGCTAAATACTCTGGTTCTCTGGCCTGTCTGTGCACTTAAAGGGATAGTTCACTCAAAACTGAAAATTCGGTAATCATTTACTCACCCTCATGCCCCATGCTCCAAACCTGTATGACTTTCTATTTGGTTCGCAACAATCTTCTGAATGTCTTCTTTTTGTGTTCTGCAGAAGAAAGAAAATCATATGAGGGTGAGAAAATGATGACTGAATTTTCAGTTTTGGGTGAACTATCTCTTTAAGTTTCACTTTAATTCACTCCAACCATTGCACTGAATAATAATCCAAATGGCAAAACAGATTACAGTACCTCCTAGAGAGCTTAAAGTTAATTCCTCCATTAAGCCCTTTTTGCATATCATGGTTTTTAGGCTTAATGCAGATATTTGCCCATTGTGAATATTCTTTAAATTTTTATAAATATTGTTTACATCATTCTAACTAAACTGGTATATCAGCATATCTTGTTTGTGTATTTATTATTTATTGAGGCCTTGTTCAGTGGAGTAGTGCTGGGGATGGAGAGAGCTTACTTTTTTCATTATTCATTATTTTTGTATGTGACAGACAGCTACTCGCGTGTTTATGATTTCTGAAATTTAACTGCTTTATTCTTATCATTTCACAAATTGCTTTTCTACTATATGGGAAGTAGGCATATTTGGACATGGGGTAAATCTGTGCAGTCATCTCTGTTATATTATCGATTTGACTGCACTGACGCTATCGGATGAGAACAAAACTTGAACTGAATTGAGCCGGATGATGACACTATTGTCTTCTGCTTTACAACTGATTCTACTTCATTTCATAATTGAAGAATTTTGTAATATCGACACTGTTACTGTACTGAATAACTGAATAATTGAGCTGAATAACGACACTATTGTCTTCTGTGGTGCTGCTTTACAGCAGAATTGAACTTGTTTCATAATTGATGAACTTTACACAGTTATTGACCAGAACTGAATGAAGACTGAACTGAATTGATCTGAATAATGACACTATTGTGTTCTGTGGAGCTACTTTGCAGAATTTGAACTTGTCTCATATTTGAAATTTGCATTATTGATTTTAATTTTCCTGTTTATTACTGTGAAGCTGATTTGAAACAATCTAAAGCACTACAAAGGTGACTTGACTATTATATCCAGATGAGCCAAAGTAAAATTCAATATTTCCAAGATTGGGTCTATTACCCCATCTATTGTGGTGAACTGTGATATGAGTTCCAGAAGATACACAGTAACAAATTGCAATTATACAGATCTGCCCTAGTGTTCCCAAAGGATGTAAGAGAAATTTGTGTTTGACGCAATGCCGGTCTTATCTGCAAAGTCTTTGTTTGTGTTTGTTTTTATATATATATATATATATATATATATGTATATAAAATGAATATGTTAATGAAATGCATATAACTGTAATTTATTAAATATATATATATATTTTTTATTTAATAAATTACAGTTATATGCATTTCATTAACACACACGCACATATATATATATATATATATATAAAAAATATGATATTACGCAGCATCTCTCACAAATGTTTCATTGCGCCTGCTGCACCCATGGTACGGCAGCAAAGTTCCTTGATTATTACGCCGGATGAGAGTATAGTTCCTAGCCATATCAGCCTAGAAAATCGCAACTTTTCATTTTCCGTCGGTCTTAGTACACGATTTAACTACAGAAGAGTCAAGTTTTAAATAGGAAAAATATCAAAACTCTTTGGTCATTTTTGAGCGAGATGCTAACGGTCTAATCAGATTCAATGAACTATGCTAAGCTATGCTAAAAGTGGTACCGCCAGACCCGGAGATCGGCTGAATGGATTCGAAAATGGTAAAACTCAACTGTTTAACTCTAGGGGAGTTGGAAAATGAGCCTATTTTCAAAAAAAGTGGAGTGTTCCTTTAAGATGTTCTAAACCTGCATGAGTTTAAAACTCTAAACCTGTATCTTGTGTTGAACACAAAAGATGATATTTTGAGGAATGTTGGTAACCAAACAGTTGCTGGTCCCCATTGACCTCCATAGTATGAAGTCAAATACTATGGAAGTCAATGGGGACCAGAAAATGTTTGGTTATCAACATTCCTCAAAATATCTTCTTTTGTGTCCAACAGAAGAAAGAAACTCATACAGGTTTAAAACAAATTTAGGGTGAGTAAATGAGGACAGAATTTTTATTTTTGGGTGAACAATCCCTTTAAATGCATGAATGTTTCACCAATCATGATTACATATTAGAGTCTTTAGCGACCTGGATCTATATCTAACACACATGGATCTCTAACTACTGCAATAGTATAAACCTCCCTTGATATTTTAATATCAATTACAAAAGAATAAATGAATGCATATTTTGTTATCTTTTTGATCTTTGAAGGGTTTAATTTGAGCAGATGTTTTTTCCCATCATCAATGTCCTCGTCAGAGTTAATTTCCCCAGTACATTCAGCATCTGACTCATATTCACCATCTCAACTATATTCTCAACACTGTCATTTCAATGTCTTCAAAATCAATATTTTGATCGCTGACAGCATCTTCACCAGATCCACCAAGTTACAGTGACACTAATATTCGACTGTGCACAGTACTTGCTCTGCAGTAAATCACTAAACCATTTCACGTTTTTATAACTGACATTCTTTTATATATATATATTTTTATTGTTTATAATGAATAGATTGAGGAATACAAAGAAGGTTGGTGTCTAACTGTAAAAAATGAATGAGGTGGAGGGTAGTGAATGACATCCCGGGTCACTAAAGACCCGAGGTATGCACTTAAGGGTTAAAATACATCATACGTGATACACACAACCACATCACATGATCTTCTGTAATGCCCTACTTCAGAAAACACACACTCACCTCTGTAACACAGATGTTAGTCCAGACTGAATCACAGACAGAGTAATAAGAATTATAACTCAAACATCGTTCAGAAAACTAGTCCCATCGAAATTGGGCTTGTTGTTCTTGAACTGTGGTCAGGGTGCCTATAGATGTGAGTGGTTTGTGGGCAGTAACGCATGAATTTGTCCACGTTGGCCCTCAAGTAGTGCTTGTGTTTTCCTGTCCACAGTAATGAGAGGAACCCATTACTCATGTGGCTGGGATCCTTAATGATCCTTTATTCTTGTTCTGCAGTGTGGGAAACGCTGACCGTATCACTGTCTGCAAGGCTTTGCCATCTTGTGTGGTGTTGTTCGGTGGGAATAGTGCATAATGGGATGCTTTTGATAGTGCATGTGTAGTAAGACTTTAGCATCTAGGCAGCCATCCCAAACTTTACCTCTATACTGACATGATAGAGGCTCTTTTGTGTCTTCTGAACCTATTCTTAATTTTATTTTCTCTCACTTATTCACTTTTGCACTGTTTCTTGGCCTTTGCGTGAATATGAACAGGCAGAAACTATGTACAGAAGGATACAGTTGTGCTCAGAATTATTGGCACCTTCGGTAAATATGATCAAAGATGACTGTAAAAATAAATCTGCATTGTTTATCCTTTTGATCTTTAATTCATAAAATTAGCAAAAATCGAACCTTTCATTGAATGAAAAGAATGGGAAAAAAAAAAAAAAAAAAAATCACATTATGAAATAAATGTTCTCCAAAACACACTGGCCACAGTTATTGGCACCCCAAGAATTTTTAATGTTTAAAATATCGCTGAAGTATATTCCCATTTATATTTACATTTTTTAGCACACCAGGGTGATCATGAACATAAAATTGTCCAGCCATGACTTCCTGTTCCACAGGAGTATAAACATGAGGAAACACAAAGGCCAAATTCCCTTAATCATTCATCACAATGGGTAAAACCAAAGAATATACTACTGATGTGCAGCAAAAGATTGTTGAGCTTCACAAAATAGAAAGTGGCTGTAAGAAAATTGTTAAAGCATTGAAAATCCCCATTTCCACCATCAGGCCAATAATTAAGAAGTTCAGAATCAGAATCAGAAAGAGCTTTATTGCCAGGTATGTTTACACACACTAGGAATTTATTTTAGTGACATAATTGTGATCCACAGTGCAACAGAGTGACAGCGACAAGACAAGACAGAGATAATAAAAAGAATAAAAGAATAATATACAAACATACAAGATAGACAAAGTGCAAAAAAAAACAAAAAACAATATATAATATAGACAATTTGTATGTACAGTTATGATGTGTGCAAATTTGAAATATAAATAAGTATGTGTTTTAAGTAAATAATGTATAATAGTGTTGTGTGTTCCGTGTTTGTCAAGTGGTCATGAGATGGATTACCTGAGGGAAGAAACTGTTCCTGTGTCTGGTCGTTCTGGTGCTCAGAGCTCTGTAGCGTCGACCAGATGGCAACAGTTCAAAAAGGGAGTGTGCTGGATGTGAGGGGTCCCGAATGATTTTCTTTGCCCTTTTTCTCACTCTGGATAAGTACAGTTCTTGGAGAGTGGGGAGGGTTGTACCAATGATTCGCTCAGCAGACCGGACTACCCTCTGTAGTCTTCTGAGGTCAGATTTGGTAGCTGAGCTGAACCAGACAGATATAGAAGTGCAGAGGATGGATTCAATGATGGCAGAGTAAAACTGTTTCAGCAGCTCCTGTGGTAGGTTGAACTTCCTCAGCTGGTGAAGGAAGTACTGGGAGATTGTGGTGCCCAGGAACCTGAATGACTCCACTGCAGTCACAGTGCTGTTCATGATGGTGAGTGGGGGGAGAGCAGGGGGGTTTCTCCTGAAGTCCACGATCATCTCCACTGTCTTGAGCGTGTTGAGCTCCAGGTTGTTAAGACTGCACCAGACAGCCAGCTGTTCAACCTCCAGTCTGTAAGCAGACTCGTCACCGTCCTGGATGAGGCCGATCAGTGTGGTGTCATCTGCAAACTTCAGGAGCTTGACAGAGGGGTCTTTAGAGATGCAGTCATTGGTGTACAGGGAGAAGAGCAGTGGGGAGAGAACACAGCCCTGAGGGGCGCCGGTGCTGATGGTGCGGGTGCTGGATGAGAATTTTCCCAGCCTCACTAGCTGCTGCCTGTCTGTCAGGAAGCTGGTGATCCACTGACAGACAGAGGTGGGCACAGAGAGCTGAGTTAATTTGGGCTGGAGTAGTGATGGGATAATGGTGTTAAAAGCAGAGCTGAAGTCCACAAACAGGATCCTCACATAAGTCTCTGGTCTGTCCAGATGCTGCAGAACATAATGCAGTCCCATATTGACTACATCATTCACAGACCTGTTTGCTCGGTAAGCAAACTGCAGGGGGTCCAGTAAGGGTCCAGTGATGTCCTTCAGATAAGCCAAAACCAGTCTTTCAAATGATTTCATGACCACAGACGTTAGAGCCACAGGTCTGTAGTCATTAAGTCCAGTAATTTTGGGTTTCTTTGGGACGGGGATGATGGTGGAGCGTTTGAAGCATGAGGGGACTTCGTACAGCTCCAGTGATCTGTTGAAGATCTGTGTGAAGATGGGGGCCAGCTGGTCAGCGCAGGTTTTCAGACAGGCTAGTGAAACGCTGTCTGGGCCTGGTGCCTTTCTTCTCTTGTTCTTTCTGAAGACCTGGCGCACGTCATCTTCACTGAACTGCATTGCAGGTATAGGGGAGACAGGGGTTACAGGAGGTGTGAATGGTGTTTTTTCAAACCTGCAATAAAACTCGTTCAGATTGTCTGCCAGTTGTTGATTCTCCACAGAGCTGGGGGATGGTGTCTTGTAATTGGTGATGACTTTCAGACCTTTCCACACTGAAGCCGTGTCATTAGAAGAGAACTGATTCCGAAGCTTATCGGAATAATTCCTCTTTGCCACTCTGATCTCCTTTTCCAGTGTGAATTTGGCCTGTTTGTACAAGACTCTGTCCTCATTTCTGCGAGCATCTTCTTTGGCCTGACGGAGCTGGCTGAGTTTTGCAGTGAACCACGGTTTGTCGTTGTTGTAAGTTAAATGAGTCTTTGTAGGAATGCACAAATCCTCACAGAAACTGATATATGATGTAACAGTCTCTGTGAGCTCGTCCAGATTGGTGGCAGCAGCTTCAAAAACACTCCAATCAGTCCATTCGAAACAGGCTTGTAAAGCCCGCTCTGTTTCGGTGGTCCATCTCTTTACAGTCTTTGCTACAGGTTTAGCTGATTTCAGTTTCTGCCTGTAGGTCGGTATGAGATGAACTAAACAGTGATCAGAGAGCCCCAAAGCTGCCCGTGGGACAGAGTGATATGCATCCTTTATTGCTGTGTAACAGTGATCCAGTGTATTACTGTCTCTGGTGGGACAAGTAACATGCTGTCTGTATTTTGGAAGTTCACGTGAAAGAATCGCTTTATTAAAGTCCCCGAGAATGATTAGAACAGAGTCCGGGTGTTGTTGCTCACTCTCTGTGATCATATCAGCGAGTATCTGTAAAGCCGAGCTCACGTGCGCTTGCGGAGGAATGTAGACACTCACCAGAATGAACAAGCAAAACTCCCGCGGCGAATAGAACGGTTTGCAGTTAATGAAGAGTGTTTCAAGATCGGGACAGCACATCATCTTGTAACTGTGTTAATCTGAACACCACCTTTCGTTGATGTAAAAGCACGTCCCGCCGCCGCGCGATTTCCACGTTGATTCTGCGTCGCGATCTGATCTAAACAGCTGAAAGCCCGGCAGACTTAACACACTGTCTGGAATGGCGTCTTTCAGCCAGGTTTCCGTGAAGCACAGAGCAGCCGAGTTCGAAAAATCCTTATTTGTCCGGGAGAGCAGAAGGAGTTCGTCCGTTTTGTTGGGTAGAGAGCGGAGATTCGCTAGATGGATGCTAGGCAGCGGCGTTCTTAATCCGCGCTGTCTGAGCTTCCCCCGTCTGCGCGTCCTGAAGCGTCTAAACAGCGCTGCCGCTCCACCGACTACAACATTCAACAAAACGTCTGAATAATCGAAATCCAGTAAAAGATTTTGTGGTGTACTGCCGAATGTTCAGCAGTTCATCCCTGGTAAAACTGATCGTATTTGAAAAAAAAACAGGAAAAACTAACAAAAACAGTACAAACACTGGAGAGCTAAGCACTGTGGCTGCCATGCGCGGCGCCATCGTTCATCGTTTGAGTATCCAATCAACTAAAGATGTTACAAATCTGCCTGGAAGAGGACGTGTCTATTTCTCTCTTCACAGTGTTTATGAGAGGATCAAGATCTTGGGCTTTCTTCAACTGCTGCTCAAGAGAACCCAACTCCAAATGGGTGGGAAATGCATATGCATCTGGAATAACAACGGATGACACTCCAAGCTGGTCTACCATTCGTGGAGAAACTTCAGGTGGCAACAACAGATTGACTTTATGACACACAGCTTTAATTCCTGACAAAGGAATTTCTTTCCACTCTTCCAGTGACTCTGTGGAACAGTTTCTCGACAAAAGATCAGCATCAATGTTTTGGTGTCCTGGACGGTACTGGATGGTGAAATCATATGTTGCCAGAGCAGCAAGCCAACGATGTCCAGTAGCATTGAGTTTTGCTGTTGTTAGCACATAAATCAAAGGGTTGTTATCTGTCCTTACAGTGAATCTGGCGCCATAGAGGAAATCATGAAATTTATCTACCACAGACCATTTAAGTGCCAAAAACTCTAACTGATGGACAGGATAACGCTGCCCTGAAGGACTCAGCTTCCTACTGGCAAAGGCTACTGGTCTTAAACCTTCTGGATGCTCTTGATTTAACACAGCTCCCAATCCATTCCTGCTTGCATCTACATATAATATATATGGTTTGGTTGGGTCCGCGAAAGCTAGAACAGGAGCATTTGTCAGACAGTGGAGTATCCTATTAAATGCCTCAGAGCATGCATGATCCCACCTTGCACCAAAAGGCTCGGACTCCTTGAAATGCAGGTTTTCTGTTACGTTGGGTGGGTGGGTAACCTTTTGTAAGCTCGGTCAAAGGTCTCACAACAGCAGAATAATTGGCAATAAATCTGCGGTAATACCCACAAAAACCAAGAAAGGATCTCAAAGATTTAAGATAAGTTGGCTGCTTCCAGCGTTTCACCACCTCAACCTTTTCCAAGTCTGTGGCAATGCCAGCTTCAGACACAATATGCCCTACATACTTCACTTGAGGTTGGCAAAACTGACATTTGTCTATGGAGATCTTCAAGCCAACCTCCTCCAATCGGTCGAGAACCTTTAGAAGGCGTTCTTCGTGTTCTTCCAAGCTCTTGCCGAAGACGATTATGTCATCCAAATAGACTTGAAGAAGATGCATATCCCCCACGGCTTTCTCCATAAACCTCTGAAACAGGGGCCCCAGTAATGCCTTGCAGCATACGCCCAAATTGGAAAAACCCAAGGGGACATATAAAAGCTGTCTTCTCCTTGTCTTCTTCTGCCATCGCTATTTGGTAGTATCCACTTTGGAGATCGAGGACAGAGAACCATTTACTTCCTGATAAGCACTCTAGGGCATCCTCGATCCGGGGCATCGTATACTGATCAGGAATGGTGCGTTTGTTTAACGTGCGATAATCAACGCACATACGAACACTGCCATTTTTCTTCCTTGCTATGACAATAGGAGAGGCATATGGACTGCGAGACTCCTTCACAATACCAGCTGCCATTAGCTCTTGAATGTGGCGGTGTATGTCATCAATGTCAGCTGGGGTTAAACAACGAGATCTCTCCCTGAATGGACGAGTGTCGCTGAGCCGGATTTGATGTTCGAGACCTTTAGCCAGACCTAAGTCCCATTCATGAAGAGAAAAAACATTGTGTCGCTCTGCCAGCTTATGACTCAGTCTCGTTTTCCACTCCTCAGAAATGGGTGAGTCACCAAAGTTGAAGAGCTTGGGGTCCAGAAAAACAGTCTTTGTATCATCCTTTTGTGCCACAGTCACTGCATCAGTAGCATACATATGAGCAAGGACAGTGCCCACAGACAGGGAGATTTCTTTTAAAGACTCATTCTGCATCAACACAGGGAACTTTTTCTCATCCCCCTGGGAGGAAGGAAGTACAAAGGACTGCACTAACATACAGGCTGGCAATGCAAGAGAGCTAGGTGCCTCAACAAGAAGGATATCTCTGTCTGTCTGGGAAAATTTTTCCACTTTGCAGGTGGCCAAACACTCTTTCCTAGGAGCCATGGTAAGTGGACCCGGGCCTAGCCATTTCACTTGTCCTACAGCATCATCTTTTACTTTCTCCTGGATGGACAGTTGTTTCTGTTGAAGAACTTGAGAAATTATGGGCTGTAGCTTAAGACATTGAGCAGACATGGTATCTGGTATCACCTGACAGAGATCAGCTAGCTGTTTGAACAAGTTGGCATTTGTTCCAATGATAACAGGAACTTAGTCTGAGTTGCAAGGTTCTGGACATACCAAGGCAAGTACTGACAAAGACCCTGAAATGCCTAGGTCTTTGGGGAACTCAAGGTCTATCACAACATATCCTTTGTACGGGTAGCTTGACTCACTCAGTCCCCAGATGGCCAAGCCATGAACTGAATGGATTGGTACATCTGACAGATGTTTGGAGTACCACTTCTCGAAAATAATTGTGACTTGCGAGCCACTATCAAGCAGAGCTTCACAAGGATGTCCACAAATCTTAATATCTATGGTAGATGATGGCCCTACTAGTCCCTTGGGAATGTTAGATTCTGGTTTCCAGGGGTTTCACTGTGCTCCTCTTCACATAACAGTTTCTCGTTGACTTACTCTGTGTGGATTTTTCTTCTTCTTTAAGTCTTCTCAAAACATAGAGCAACTTCTGAATCACTTTTGTTGGGTTCTCTGGAGCACTACATCTGGTAGCAATATGCCCATCTTGACCACAACGATAACAAAAGTCGTCATCAGTATCCTTAAAAGACGAGCTTCTCGCTTGTATAGCTGAGCTACTGGAAGTGTCCATAGATTGTGTCTTTGGTTCTTTCAACTCATTAGCAGACTTTACTGCCATAGTGGTCAACTGAGTCTGGAGCTCTTTCACTTGCTTTCTCAGGGCTTGCAATTCACTATTCTGATCTGCTTTATCCGACTTCTTCGCCGTAGTAATACTACTACTATTTACAAGAGCAGTTGGCGTACAGCGCCCTTGTATAGACAACTCTCTTACCATTGACCACAAATCCTTTATTTCAGTGCGTAAATCAGAGAGTTCTGATTGTTCCGATTTAACATCCTGACTGATCTGCGCAGTTCGAACATGCTGTCTC